>JAWZYV010019443.1:0-16202 GCA_038373885.1 Cheiracanthium punctorium
TGCAAAATACCTGCAGTAGCATTAAGAATTTAAGAATTTTAAAAACTCCTGTGAAATAATGTTTATTTTTTCATAATATGTATTTTTGTTTTCCTAAACTAAGAACTCTAAACATTAACTTACCTTTCATTCGATTGTTAAATTTGGCAGCTTAAGTGGCAGTAATGGGCAGAACCACACTCAGAAAAAAAAATGGGAGGGGGAGGTGATCCAAAAAAGGGAAAAGGCAGCATTTTCACAGAAAGACTTTATTTTGTTCTAAAAATTGAAAATTCGGGGGAGAGAGGGACGACCGGAACGCCCCCTTTTCCTTCATATGTCCTTAGTAATGGATTATGTTACTATGGTAACAATTATGATGAATATGAAATTAGATTTTTTATGTTAAATTCTATTGTTAAATTTTAGTCCAAAAATTGACATCATTTTGATGTCCTGAATTTAAAATTGAATCAAATCTTAATGGGGATAACGCAATTTACGGAAAAATTACTTCAGTCTCCGTAGTCTGGCAAAAATTACTCCGTAGTTTGTTGCCGGACTACGGAGAACTGGACTACCATGGGCAGCAGCCAACATTTTAATCAGCATTGTTGAACATGCAACAACTGAAAGCTTCTATTGCACACAGAAGGGGAGTGACAGTGCATTGCGGATCCAACAATGGAAAGCATAAATCGCACCAACACAGGAATATGAGTGCCTCGTCGGTAGCGCGCTCCAGTTGTCCATCCACTGTGACCGACGAGGTGTCAGGCAAGAGGTGTCGAAGGCGGAGGCTGGAAGACTGCTCTTTCCGCTCCCATGCCCGGGATGGGGGGCATGCTTCGGACGGGAGCGTGAGCGGGGAGTTAGTTACGACTATCCCTTATGGTTACCGTTTCCTTCGGGTTCCTTCTGGGTCGGTCGATTCTTCGGAGTCACCTCGCCAAGGGATTCGAGGGATTCAGGTTCGCGAAATTCAACTGTCCACCAGGCCGTTGTTGGTTCGCGTTCTCTGGTCGAGGCTCTCGGCGCTTCTGTCTGACGTAGTGTTAACACAAGGCAGCAAACTCTGTGTTGCGGTCATAGAGCGGTGGTATGCGGGTGGGTGATGACCGCCTTTTTTTGCGATAGGAAAACTGATGTAGATCACATATGATTTATTAGTTATCATTTAGGGTCATATGGGGGAATAATGGGACAAAAAACAACAACGTCTTAATTTTATATGAAGTATGAAAGATAAAAGGATTTAATTTGGCCTGAAGTAAGCTTAAATAATTTAGAAATTATTGAAATGGTCACTTTACCTGAAATTGAATCATTATTAATTTTATTTAAATTATTGAGTTGGGAAATTACGAATAATTTTTGTACAATTATGGGTGAGATATGGGGTAAAGATGGGCCCCTCCCATCTTTTTTATAGTAATGCATATCAGAAGTAAATAACACACTAAATTTTCCGTTCCTATATTAAACGAGTAATGTATGTTTCTCCTAAAGATCTGGAAAACTGCTGTAACGGTTTTCTTAAAATTTTGTACTGGGGGTTTTTAGGGTCCACTAAACGATTCCGCTAGATCACGTGACTGAAAAAATTCCTGAAAGACTTAACATGTAAAATTATGGTTTCAGACGGTGGCGCCATCTATTGATTGTTTGTGAAGAATATCAACACCTTAATGTCTATAGTCATCTTCAATATATTACATCTGTAGTCATTTGGTCCATGTCCAAATATCGCCATTTGTCTTCGTCCTTGGCGAGTTTCGGCGAAAAATCGCCAAATTTGGCGGTAGTCGGTCATTGTTTGGTCCATGCCCAAACCTCGCCATTTTTTGTCGACCTAAGCGAGTTTTGCCCAAATATGAGCAAATTTGGTGCCAAAAATTATTTCGCATTTCACATAACTCTAAAACTTTTAACCGTAGAATAGTGAAAGTTTGTATTTACAACTTTCGTTAACATATAACTCTGCATCTCTCTTTTTTATTTTTTAATGGTTACTATTAGTTCACACTCTCTCTATATACCAGGTGATCCAAAAGTCTAGACAAATTTTAAAATTCATTAAAAAAGAGCAAATAATAATAGAAAATTGCGGTTTGCACAAGTATCTTTGGGTTATGATGGGATTTTTTTTTAATGACAAGAAAGTTTGTAGCTTCAAATGTTACCGGTAGGTGGCACTGACATGCACAATGGGAACCAAATTTCCAATTTAAAAAAATCCGAAATCTCTGTAATGCTTTCTATGCAAACTGCAATTTTTTATCATTATTTGTTCTTTTTTAATGATTTTTTAAACTTTGGTGCATCCAGGATGCATCGAAAGCTAGTGAAAAATTTAGTCTCAAGTCGATGAAAAATATAAATATGCACCAATCAAATTAAAGGAAGAATCTATTGTTGAAGTTGATTGGTTGAGTGTCACGGGTTGGTTGAAAAGTGACATCACAACGATATTGTCCAATTCTTTTATTTCAAATCAATTGCTGAGTATAACCATTTATTATTATTTAAGATTGCGTATAATTTTCGGGTTTTCACTCTCGGAATTCTGTAATCTGTTAGTCAGAATCTTTTTTTTTAATTATTAAGTAATAAATTGCACATTAAGGCCATCGTTCAAAGATAAACAATTTATAAGTATAAATTAGACTTTCTACAAATTTTAAACTACATTTTGAATTTAATGCTCCCCGGTTTCCAATGTAAAGGCAGGAGTGAAAATTTTTGCTGTAAAAGAAAACATGAATAAAATTTAAAGGACGAGTATCATGTAGGAGGTCAAAAGTTCCTTGCATTTGCTATGGGTATCAGCATAGAGCGCATGTGCAGCTTCGGGTAAATTGAAAAGTTTGTTGCCAGACTACGGAGAAAAAACTGCAAAATACCTGCAGTAGCATTAAGAATTTAAGAATTTTAAAAACTCCTGTGAAATAATGTTTATTTTTTCATAATATGTATTTTTGTTTTCCTAAACTAAGAACTCTAAACATTAACTTACCTTTCATTCGATTGTTAAATTTGGCAGCTTAAGTGGCAGTAATGGGCAGAACCATACTCAGAAAAAAAAATGGGAGGGGGAGGTGATCCAAAAAAGGGAAAAGGCAGCATTTTCACAGAAAGACTTTATTTTGTTCTAAAAATTGAAAATTCGGGGGAGAGAGGGACGACCGGAACGCCCCCTTTTCCTTCATATGTCCTTAGTAATGGATTATGTTACTATGGTAACAATTATGATGAATATGAAATTAGATTTTTTATGTTAAATTCTATTGTTAAATTTTAGTCCAAAAATTGACATCATTTTGATGTCCTGAATTTAAAATTGCATCAAATCTTAATGGGGATAACGCAATTTACGGAAAAATTACTTCAGTCTCCGTAGTCTGGCAAAAATTACTCCGTAGTTTGTTGCCGGACTACGGAGAACTGGACTACCATGGGCAGCAGCCAACATTTTAATCAGCATTGTTGAACATGCAACAACTGAAAGCTTCTATTGCACACAGAAGGGGAGTGACAGTGCATTGCGGATCCAACAATGGAAAGCATAAATCGCACCAACACAGGAATATGAGTGCCTCGTCGGTAGCGCGCTCCAGTTGTCCATCCACTGTGACCGACGAGGTGTCAGGCAAGAGGTGTCGAAGGTTGAGGCTGGAAGACTGCTCTTTCCGCTCCCATGCCCGGGATGGGGGGCATGCTTCGGACGGGAGCGTGAGCGGGGAGTTAGTTACGACTATCCCTTATGGTTACCGTTTCCTTCGGGTTCCTTCTGGGTCGGTCGATTCTTCGGAGTCACCTCGCCAAGGGATTCGAGGGATTCAGGTTCGCGAAATTCAACTGTCCACCAGGCCGTTGTTGGTTCGCGTTCTCTGGTCGAGGCTCTCGGCGCTTCTGTCTGACGTAGTGTTAACACAAGGCAGCAAACTCTGTGTTGCGGTCATAGAGCGGTGGTATGCGGGTGGGTGATGACCGCCTTTTTTTGCGATAGGAAAACTGATGTAGATCACATATGATTTATTAGTTATCATTTAGGGTCATATGGGGGAATAATGGGACAAAAAACAACAACGTCTTAATTTTATATGAAGTATGAAAGATAAAAGGATTTAATTTGGCCTGAAGTAAGCTTAAATAATTTAGAAATTATTGAAATGGTCACTTTACCTGAAATTGAATCATTATTAATTTTATTTAAATTATTGAGTTGGGAAATTACGAATAATTTTTGTACTATTATGGGTGAGATAGGGGTAAAGATGGGGCCCTCCCATCTTTTTTATAGTAATGCATATCAGAAGTAAATAACACACTAAATTTTCCGTTCCTATATTAAACGAGTAATGTATGTTTCTCCTAAAGATCTGGAAAACTGCTGTAACGGTTTTCTTAAAATTTTGTACTGGGGGTTTTTAGGGTCCACTAAACGATTCCGCTAGATCACGTGACTGAAAAAATTCCTGAAAGACTTAACATGTAAAATTATGGTTTCAGACGGTGGCGCCATCTATTGATTGTTTGTGAAGAATATCAACACCTTAATGTCTATAGTCATCTTCAATATATTACATCTGTAGTCATTTGGTCCATGTCCAAATATCGCCATTTGTCTTCGTCCTTGGCGAGTTTCGGCGAAAAATCGCCAAATTTGGCGGTAGTCGGTCATTGTTTGGTCCATGCCCAAACCTCGCCATTTTTTGTCGACCTAAGCGAGTTTTGCCCAAATATGAGCAAATTTGGTGCCAAAAATTATTTCGCATTTCACATAACTCTAAAACTTTTAACCGTAGAATAGTGAAAGTTTGTATTTACAACTTTCGTTAACATATAACTCTGCATCTCTCTTTTTTATTTTTTAATGGTTACTATTAGTTCACACTCTCTCTATATACCAGGTGATCCAAAAGTCTAGACAAATTTTAAAATTCATTAAAAAAGAGCAAATAATAATAGAAAATTGCGGTTTGCACAAGTATCTTTGGGTTATGATGGGATTTTTTTTTAATGACAAGAAAGTTTGTAGCTTCAAATGTTACCGGTAGGTGGCACTGACATGCACAATGGGAACCAAATTTCCAATTTAAAAAAATCCGAAATCTCTGTAATGCTTTCTATGCAAACTGCAATTTTTTATCATTATTTGTTCTTTTTTAATGATTTTTTAAACTTTGGTGCATCCAGGATGCATCGAAAGCTAGTGAAAAATTTAGTCTCAAGTCGATGAAAAATATAAATATGCACCAATCAAATTAAAGGAAGAATCTATTGTTGAAGTTGATTGGTTGAGTGTCACGGGTTGGTTGAAAAGTGACATCACAACGATATTGTCCAATTCTTTTATTTCAAATCAATTGCTGAGTATAACCATTTATTATTATTTAAGATTGCGTATAATTTTCGGGTTTTCACTCTCGGAATTCTGTAATCTGTTAGTCAGAATCTTTTTTTTTAATTATTAAGTAATAAATTGCACATTAAGGCCATCGTTCAAAGATAAACAATTTATAAGTATAAATTAGACTTTCTACAAATTTTAAACTACATTTTGAATTTAATGCTCCCCGGTTTCCAATGTAAAGGCAGGAGTGAAAATTTTTGCTGTAAAAGAAAACATGAATAAAATTTAAAGGACGAGTATCATGTAGGAGGTCAAAAGTTCCTTGCATTTGCTATGGGTATCAGCATAGAGCGCATGTGCAGCTTCGGGTAAATTGAAAAGTTTGTTGCCAGACTACGGAGAAAAAACTGCAAAATACCTGCAGTAGCATTAAGAATTTAAGAATTTTAAAAACTCCTGTGAAATAATGTTTATTTTTTCATAATATGTATTTTTGTTTTCCTAAACTAAGAACTCTAAACATTAACTTACCTTTCATTCGATTGTTAAATTTGGCAGCTTAAGTGGCAGTAATGGGCAGAACCATACTCAGAAAAAAAAATGGGAGGGGGAGGTGATCCAAAAAAGGGAAAAGGCAGCATTTTCACAGAAAGACTTTATTTTGTTCTAAAAATTGAAAATTCGGGGGAGAGAGGGACGACCGGAACGCCCCCTTTTCCTTCATATGTCCTTAGTAATGGATTATGTTACTATGGTAACAATTATGATGAATATGAAATTAGATTTTTTATGTTAAATTCTATTGTTAAATTTTAGTCCAAAAATTGACATCATTTTGATGTCCTGAATTTAAAATTGCATCAAATCTTAATGGGGATAACGCAATTTACGGAAAAATTACTTCAGTCTCCGTAGTCTGGCAAAAATTACTCCGTAGTTTGTTGCCGGACTACGGAGAACTGGACTACCATGGGCAGCAGCCAACATTTTAATCAGCATTGTTGAACATGCAACAACTGAAAGCTTCTATTGCACACAGAAGGGGAGTGACAGTGCATTGCGGATCCAACAATGGAAAGCATAAATCGCACCAACACAGGAATATGAGTGCCTCGTCGGTAGCGCGCTCCAGTTGTCCATCCACTGTGACCGACGAGGTGTCAGGCAAGAGGTGTCGAAGGCGGAGGCTGGAAGACTGCTCTTTCCGCTCCCATGCCCGGGATGGGGGGCATGCTTCGGACGGGAGCGTGAGCGGGGAGTTAGTTACGACTATCCCTTATGGTTACCGTTTCCTTCGGGTTCCTTCTGGGTCGGTCGATTCTTCGGAGTCACCTCGCCAAGGGATTCGAGGGATTCAGGTTCGCGAAATTCAACTGTCCACCAGGCCGTTGTTGGTTCGCGTTCTCTGGTCGAGGCTCTCGGCGCTTCTGTCTGACGTAGTGTTAACACAAGGCAGCAAACTCTGTGTTGCGGTCATAGAGCGGTGGTATGCGGGTGGGTGATGACCGCCTTTTTTTGCGATAGGAAAACTGATGTAGATCACATATGATTTATTAGTTATCATTTAGGGTCATATGGGGGAATAATGGGACAAAAAACAACAACGTCTTAATTTTATATGAAGTATGAAAGATAAAAGGATTTAATTTGGCCTGAAGTAAGCTTAAATAATTTAGAAATTATTGAAATGGTCACTTTACCTGAAATTGAATCATTATTAATTTTATTTAAATTATTGAGTTGGGAAATTACGAAATTAAATTTTTTTTGTTCATTTGACTTTACTATTTATAGGGGTTGAGTGAGAGGGTTAGGGTAAAAGGATGGGGGCCCCTTCCCATTACTTTTTTTTATTTATTTAGTAATTTGCCATAATTTCCAGAAAGTTAAAATTAAAACCCACCACTAAATTTTTTTTTATATTTTTTCCGTTTCCTAATTTATATTTAAAAAAAAAAAACGGGGGAGTAAATGTTTAATGGGTTACCTTCCTTAAAAGATATTCAGGGGGGGGCAAAACAAATGCTTGTTAAAAACGGGTTTGTTTCTTAAAAAAAACAAATTTGTTTTACTTGGGGGTTTTTTTTAGGGGGTCCCACTTAAAACAACGGATTTTCCCGGCTTAAGGATCCCCCCACGTGGTACTCCTGGATATGCACCAAAGTTTAAAAACAAATCATTAAAAAAGAACAAATAATGATAAACAAATTGCAGTTTGCATAGAAAGCATTACAGAGATTTCGGATTTTTTTTAAATTGGAAATTTGGTTCCCATTGTTGCATGTCAGTGCCACCTACCCGGTAACATTGAAGCTACCCAAACTTTCATTGTCAGTTAAAAAAAAAAAAAAATCCCCAATTTTTTCATTAAAAACCCAAAAAGATAAAATTGTTTTGGCAAAACCCCGTGGCCCCCAATTTTTTTTTCTATATTTATTTTAAATTTTGGCACTTATTTTTGTAATTGGGAAGAATTTTTACAAATCTATTTGTTGGTCTTAGGACTTTCCTTATTTGGGGAATCCCCACCCTTTGGTTAATTTATGGTAGAGGAGGTGTGATAAAAAAAAAAAAACAAAACTAATTTGTAAAAAACCATTTTTAAAAAAAAATTAAAAAAGAGAAGAGGGATTGCCAGGGAGGTTTATTTTATGTTTGGAAAACGGAAATAATAGTTGTAAAATTACACCAAACTTTTCCCCAGTAATTCTTTCTTACGGGTTAAAAAGGTTTTTAGTGGGGGTATTATGTGGGGGGAAAATGCGGGAAAATTAATGTTTGTATTTGGCCACCCAAATTCATTGCACTCCAATATCATTGGGGGCCCAAAACAAAACAAAAAAAAAACTTCGCATTTTAGGGTCGGGGGACCAAAAAAAAATGGCCCGGAGATGCGAGGTATTTGGGCATTGGGGAGGAAAAACCAAATAAATACCCAAAGAGGGGGACCGGGACTTACCGGCCAAAATTTGGTCGGATTTATTCGCCGAAAACACTCGGCCACAGGACGAAGGGGGGAACAAAATGGCCGATAATTTAGGGGAACCACCCATGGGGACAAAATTAGGGGACTTACAGATATGGTTTTTTAATATATTGAAGATGGAACTAATATAAGGGAGGGGGAGCGGGGGGACATTTAACAAAAGGTGTTGATATTTCTTTCTTTCAACGGAAATTTCAATTTCCAGATAGCTGCGGGCCGCCCACCGTCCTGAAAAAAAACAACCATGTAATTTTTTTTTAAACATTGTTTTAATAAGACTTCTTTTCCAGGGGGAATTTGTTTTTTTTCACAGGTTTTCACACGTATTTTGGGGATTTTCTTAAGGGCGGGAACAAAATCGGTTTTAGGTAGGGGGGGGGGGACCCTAAAAAAAAACAAAAAATAACCCCAGTACAAAAAATTTTTTAAGGGAAAAAAATAAACCCGTTACAAAGCCAGGTTTTCCAGGATTGCTCTTTTTAGGATGGGAAAAAACATATTTACATATTAACTTCGGTTTTTATACTATAGGAACGGAAAAAAAAATTAGTGGTGTTATTTTAACTTCTGATGATTATTGGCAATTACTAATAAAAAAACAAGAATGGGGGGAAGGGGGGCCCCAACCCCACATGTCTTTTTAAAACCACCCCCTAATCTTCACCATAAATTAGTTTCCAAATAAAACATTATTCCGAAATTTCCCAATTTTTTTTACCAACTTTTACCATATAATTTTTTTTTTAAATTAAAAATTTAAATATTTAATAAATTTGGATTTCACCAATTTTTTCAGGTTTTAAAAGTGGGGGACCCATTTTCAACAATTTTAAATTTTTCTAAAAAATTAAATTTTAAAGGGCTTACCTTTTTCAAAGGGCCACCAAATTAAAATTTACCTTCTTTATATCTTTCTTTTCATACTTTCCATTATAAAAAAATTAAAAAAGAACCGGGTTGGTTGGTTTTTTTTTTTTATGGTATCCCACTTATTTTTTTTCCACCCCATACATGGGGAACCCTAAAAGAGAATAAACAAAATAAATTATATAAAAATTCATTATGTGGACTGTCTCTATACAAATCCGTGTTATTATATTCCTTAATTCACGCCCAAAAAAAAAAAAAAGGCGGGGGCGGGTTTCCAAATCCCCCACCCCACAACCCCGCGCCATTTTTATACCACCCCCGCTTGCTACTTGGAACCGGGGCCCAAATACCACCAGGGGAGGTTTTATGCTTTAGGCCTATTGGTGGTTTATCATACCCACTTTTTTATACGGTTTTCAGAACAGGGAAAGCGGGCACGGAAGAAAGCCTCGGTCGGACACCAGAGGGAAAACCGCCCGAAACCAAACCATACAAACGGGCCCTGGTGGGGGGGGGACAGTTGGAATTTTCGATCGCGAAAAAACCTTTGAAATCCCTTCCCGAAAAATCCAACTTGGCCGAGGTGGGGGGTGGACCTCCGAATGGAAATCTCCGAACCGGGGACCACAGGAAGGGGACACCCGAAAGGGAATCCGGTTAACCAATTAAGGGGGATTCTTAGGTTTCCGGTATAAAAACTAAAAAAAAAAAACTCCCCGCCTTTCCACCCGACTTTCCCCGTTTTTTTCCGGAAAAAGGGGGGGGTCATTAAGCCCCCCCATTAATCCCGGGGCCTGGCGAGCGGCGGAAAGAGAAGCAGGGGGTGCTTTCAGCCTATCAAATAACCTATTCTGGGGGGGGACCCCCAACACCCCTTTTGCTCGTGCCTGGTACCCCAACCATCGGTCGGTTTTTCACCGTTGGCATAGGGGGGGAAACAAAAAAAAAACTGGGAGGCCGCGCTTACCCGGGGACGATGGCCAACTCATAAAATTTTATTATTTCCCTGGTGTTAGGTTGGCGATTTTATAGTGCTCTTCACAATGGTTGGGGGGCTATTCCGCAAATGGGCCCACACTGGTTTTTCCCCAACTTACACCTTTTCTGTGTGTGCAATGGAAGGAAGCCTTATTCAGGTTGGTTTTTTGCCATTTTGTTTTTCAAACCATTGCTTGGATTATAAAACAAATGTTGGCTGTTTGGCTGCTGGCCCATTGGTAGTTCCAGTTCTCCCCTTCCCTCCCTGTTAGTTCCGGGGAACAACAAAAAACTACGGGGTAGTTTTTTATTTTTTTTGCCAGGAGACGACGGAGACTGAAGTAATTTTTCCGTAAATTGCGTTATCCCCATTAAGATTTGATTCAATTTTAAATTCAGGACATCAAAATGATGTCAATTTTTGGACTAAAATTTAACAATAGAATTTAACATAAAAAATCTAATTTCATATTCATCATAATTGTTACCATAGTAACATAATCCATTACTAAGGACATATGAAGGAAAAGGGGGCGTTCCGGTCGTCCCTCTCTCCCCCGAATTTTCAATTTTTAGAACAAAATAAAGTCTTTCTGTGAAAATGCTGCCTTTTCCCTTTTTTGGATCACCTCCCCCTCCCATTTTTTTTTTCTGAGTATGGTTCTGCCCATTACTGCCACTTAAGCTGCCAAATTTAACAATCGAATGAAAGGTAAGTTAATGTTTAGAGTTCTTAGTTTAGGAAAACAAAAATACATATTATGAAAAAATAAACATTATTTCACAGGAGTTTTTAAAATTCTTAAATTCTTAATGCTACTGCAGGTATTTTGCAGTTTTTTCTCCGTAGTCTGGCAACAAACTTTTCAATTTACCCGAAGCTGCACATGCGCTCTATGCTGATACCCATAGCAAATGCAAGGAACTTTTGACCTCCTACATGATACTCGTCCTTTAAATTTTATTCATGTTTTCTTTTACAGCAAAAATTTTCACTCCTGCCTTTACATTGGAAACCGGGGAGCATTAAATTCAAAATGTAGTTTAAAATTTGTAGAAAGTCTAATTTATACTTATAAATTGTTTATCTTTGAACGATGGCCTTAATGTGCAATTTATTACTTAATAATTAAAAAAAAAGATTCTGACTAACAGATTACAGAATTCCGAGAGTGAAAACCCGAAAATTATACGCAATCTTAAATAATAATAAATGGTTATACTCAGCAATTGATTTGAAATAAAAGAATTGGACAATATCGTTGTGATGTCACTTTTCAACCAACCCGTGACACTCAACCAATCAACTTCAACAATAGATTCTTCCTTTAATTTGATTGGTGCATATTTATATTTTTCATCGACTTGAGACTAAATTTTTCACTAGCTTTCGATGCATCCTGGATGCACCAAAGTTTAAAAAATCATTAAAAAAGAACAAATAATGATAAAAAATTGCAGTTTGCATAGAAAGCATTACAGAGATTTCGGATTTTTTTAAATTGGAAATTTGGTTCCCATTGTGCATGTCAGTGCCACCTACCGGTAACATTTGAAGCTACAAACTTTCTTGTCATTAAAAAAAAATCCCATCATAACCCAAAGATACTTGTGCAAACCGCAATTTTCTATTATTATTTGCTCTTTTTTAATGAATTTTAAAATTTGTCTAGACTTTTGGATCACCTGGTATATAGAGAGAGTGTGAACTAATAGTAACCATTAAAAAATAAAAAAGAGAGATGCAGAGTTATATGTTAACGAAAGTTGTAAATACAAACTTTCACTATTCTACGGTTAAAAGTTTTAGAGTTATGTGAAATGCGAAATAATTTTTGGCACCAAATTTGCTCATATTTGGGCAAAACTCGCTTAGGTCGACAAAAAATGGCGAGGTTTGGGCATGGACCAAACAATGACCGACTACCGCCAAATTTGGCGATTTTTCGCCGAAACTCGCCAAGGACGAAGACAAATGGCGATATTTGGACATGGACCAAATGACTACAGATGTAATATATTGAAGATGACTATAGACATTAAGGTGTTGATATTCTTCACAAACAATCAATAGATGGCGCCACCGTCTGAAACCATAATTTTACATGTTAAGTCTTTCAGGAATTTTTTCAGTCACGTGATCTAGCGGAATCGTTTAGTGGACCCTAAAAACCCCCAGTACAAAATTTTAAGAAAACCGTTACAGCAGTTTTCCAGATCTTTAGGAGAAACATACATTACTCGTTTAATATAGGAACGGAAAATTTAGTGTGTTATTTACTTCTGATATGCATTACTATAAAAAAGATGGGAGGGCCCCATCTTTACCCCTATCTCACCCATAATAGTACAAAAATTATTCGTAATTTCCCAACTCAATAATTTAAATAAAATTAATAATGATTCAATTTCAGGTAAAGTGACCATTTCAATAATTTCTAAATTATTTAAGCTTACTTCAGGCCAAATTAAATCCTTTTATCTTTCATACTTCATATAAAATTAAGACGTTGTTGTTTTTTGTCCCATTATTCCCCCATATGACCCTAAATGATAACTAATAAATCATATGTGATCTACATCAGTTTTCCTATCGCAAAAAAAGGCGGTCATCACCCACCCGCATACCACCGCTCTATGACCGCAACACAGAGTTTGCTGCCTTGTGTTAACACTACGTCAGACAGAAGCGCCGAGAGCCTCGACCAGAGAACGCGAACCAACAACGGCCTGGTGGACAGTTGAATTTCGCGAACCTGAATCCCTCGAATCCCTTGGCGAGGTGACTCCGAAGAATCGACCGACCCAGAAGGAACCCGAAGGAAACGGTAACCATAAGGGATAGTCGTAACTAACTCCCCGCTCACGCTCCCGTCCGAAGCATGCCCCCCATCCCGGGCATGGGAGCGGAAAGAGCAGTCTTCCAGCCTCAACCTTCGACACCTCTTGCCTGACACCTCGTCGGTCACAGTGGATGGACAACTGGAGCGCGCTACCGACGAGGCACTCATATTCCTGTGTTGGTGCGATTTATGCTTTCCATTGTTGGATCCGCAATGCACTGTCACTCCCCTTCTGTGTGCAATAGAAGCTTTCAGTTGTTGCATGTTCAACAATGCTGATTAAAATGTTGGCTGCTGCCCATGGTAGTCCAGTTCTCCGTAGTCCGGCAACAAACTACGGAGTAATTTTTGCCAGACTACGGAGACTGAAGTAATTTTTCCGTAAATTGCGTTATCCCCATTAAGATTTGATTCAATTTTAAATTCAGGACATCAAAATGATGTCAATTTTTGGACTAAAATTTAACAATAGAATTTAACATAAAAAATCTAATTTCATATTCATCATAATTGTTACCATAGTAACATAATCCATTACTAAGGACATATGAAGGAAAAGGGGCGTTCCGGTCGTCCCTCTCTCCCCCGAATTTTCAATTTTTAGAACAAAATAAAGTCTTTCTGTGAAAATGCTGCCTTTTCCCTTTTTTGGATCACCTCCCCCTCCCATTTTTTTTTCTGAGTATGGTTCTGCCCATTACTGCCACTTAAGCTGCCAAATTTAACAATCGAATGAAAGGTAAGTTAATGTTTAGAGTTCTTAGTTTAGGAAAACAAAAATACATATTATGAAAAAATAAACATTATTTCACAGGAGTTTTTAAAATTCTTAAATTCTTAATGCTACTGCAGGTATTTTGCAGTTTTTTCTCCGTAGTCTGGCAACAAACTTTTCAATTTACCCGAAGCTGCACATGCGCTCTATGCTGATACCCATAGCAAATGCAAGGAACTTTTGACCTCCTACATGATACTCGTCCTTTAAATTTTATTCATGTTTTCTTTTACAGCAAAAATTTTCACTCCTGCCTTTACATTGGAAACCGGGGAGCATTAAATTCAAAATGTAGTTTAAAATTTGTAGAAAGTCTAATTTATACTTATAAATTGTTTATCTTTGAACGATGGCCTTAATGTGCAATTTATTACTTAATAATTAAAAAAAAAGATTCTGACTAACAGATTACAGAATTCCGAGAGTGAAAACCCGAAAATTATACGCAATCTTAAATAATAATAAATGGTTATACTCAGCAATTGATTTGAAATAAAAGAATTGGACAATATCGTTGTGATGTCACTTTTCAACCAACCCGTGACACTCAACCAATCAACTTCAACAATAGATTCTTCCTTTAATTTGATTGGTGCATATTTATATTTTTTCATCGACTTGAGACTAAATTTTTCACTAGCTTTCGATGCATCCTGGATGCACCAAAGTTTAAAAAATCATTAAAAAAGAACAAATAATGATAAAAAATTGCAGTTTGCATAGAAAGCATTACAGAGATTTCGGATTTTTTTAAATTGGAAATTTGGTTCCCATTGTGCATGTCAGTGCCACCTACCGGTAACATTTGAAGCTACAAACTTTCTTGTCATTAAAAAAAAATCCCATCATAACCCAAAGATACTTGTGCAAACCGCAATTTTCTATTATTATTTGCTCTTTTTTAATGAATTTTAAAATTTGTCTAGACTTTTGGATCACCTGGTATATAGAGAGAGTGTGAACTAATAGTAACCATTAAAAAATAAAAAAGAGAGATGCAGAGTTATATGTTAACGAAAGTTGTAAATACAAACTTTCACTATTCTACGGTTAAAAGTTTTAGAGTTATGTGAAATGCGAAATAATTTTTGGCACCAAATTTGCTCATATTTGGGCAAAACTCGCTTAGGTCGACAAAAAATGGCGAGGTTTGGGCATGGACCAAACAATGACCGACTACCGCCAAATTTGGCGATTTTTCGCCGAAACTCGCCAAGGACGAAGACAAATGGCGATATTTGGACATGGACCAAATGACTACAGATGTAATATATTGAAGATGACTATAGACATTAAGGTGTTGATATTCTTCACAAACAATCAATAGATGGCGCCACCGTCTGAAACCATAATTTTACATGTTAAGTCTTTCAGGAATTTTTTCAGTCACGTGATCTAGCGGAATCGTTTAGTGGACCCTAAAAACCCCCAGTACAAAATTTTAAGAAAACCGTTACAGCAGTTTTCCAGATCTTTAGGAGAAACATACATTACTCGTTTAATATAGGAACGGAAAATTTAGTGTGTTATTTACTTCTGATATGCATTACTATAAAAAAGATGGGAGGGCCCCATCTTTACCCCTATCTCACCCATAATAGTACAAAAATTATTCGTAATTTCCCAACTCAATAATTTAAATAAAATTAATAATGATTCAATTTCAGGTAAAGTGACCATTTCAATAATTTCTAAATTATTTAAGCTTACTTCAGGCCAAATTAAATCCTTTTATCTTTCATACTTCATATAAAATTAAGACGTTGTTGTTTTTTGTCCCATTATTCCCCCATATGACCCTAAATGATAACTAATAAATCATATGTGATCTACATCAGTTTTCCTATCGCAAAAAAAGGCGGTCATCACCCACCCGCATACCACCGCTCTATGACCGCAACACAGAGTTTGCTGCCTTGTGTTAACACTACGTCAGACAGAAGCGCCGAGAGCCTCGACCAGAGAACGCGAACCAACAACGGCCTGGTGGACAGTTGAATTTCGCGAACCTGAATCCCTCGAATCCCTTGGCGAGGTGACTCCGAAGAATCGACCGACCCAGAAGGAACCCGAAGGAAACGGTAACCATAAGGGATAGTCGTAACTAACTCCCCGCTCACGCTCCCGTCCGAAGCATGCCCCCCATCCCGGGCATGGGAGCGGAAAGAGCAGTCTTCCAGCCTCAACCTTCGACACCTCTTGCCTGACACCTCGTCGGTCACAGTGGATGGACAACTGGAGCGCGCTACCGACGAGGCACTCATATTCCTGTGTTGGTGCGATTTATGCTTTCCATTGTTGGATCCGCAATGCACTGTCACTCCCCTTCTGTGTGCAATAGAAGCTTTCAGTTGTTGCATGTTCAACAATGCTGATTAAAATGTTGGCTGCTGCCCATGGTAGTCCAGTTCTCCG
>JAWZYV010019444.1:0-411980 GCA_038373885.1 Cheiracanthium punctorium
TTATACCTCGGCATACTGATGATGTAAACTACATTATGTGATTGTGCAAACTACATTATGTAATAAGTAATATTTGTAAGCATTTGGTTTTCATTAAAATGGTTAAGATAAGTTCAGTGTAATAAAAGTATATTTACAAGTCCTTTAAGTAAAAATTATTTAACTAGCCTGCATTACATAATTGTAATAAATATTGTAATGTGCCTTCTCATAATAATAGTTTTAATAAGTTTCATAATGATAAATGTACATTATCTATAAATTTGAATTCTTGTAAGATGAAAACATGGATGAAAGTTTTCTGTGTTTATTATATTCCTCAAAATGAACTATTTTCATATAGCATTCTTTTACTTACCAAATCAGACACTGAATTAGGTGAATATTGTTATATGGAAATGGAAATAGTAATATTAAATGTCCTGAACTTTTATCCCTGAGAAAATGAAAAAATAGCAGATAAATCTTCATTGTTTGCTTGTGGATTAAGGCCGATTGACTGCACTAGGGTCCCAGTCCTATAGGGGAATACCTTCCTATTTTTAAAGGATCCTAGCCAGTATTTATGCGCAGTTTCTGAAAAAAAAACCCACTCCAAAACACGGAAACAGCCAGATCAACAGGCAGGACCGGGGTATGAACCTGGCACCTCCCACCATCCAGTTTCGAGAGCAGAACCTCTCAGCCATTGGTGGAGAGATAAATCTTCAAAAAAGTGACAAAAAATAGTCAAACTAATAAGTTTTTCTCAAAGGTGGTAAAAACCCTGGTAAAAACATGTTTTTCCAAAGACGGTAAAAACCGTAGTAAAAACCGGTAAATACCATCAGACGGTAAATACCGCCCAACCCTGCTAAGAGCAAACCATGATTGGGGTTATTGTAATTGATTTATGCATTTTTTCATGTATGATTAATAACTGTTATCAGTTATTAGTATTAAATTAACCACATTTTATTTATAATTGATTTTTTGTAATCAATTAGTTTGCTTTAAGTTGTATTTAGTAATAAGAATTTTTTTTTTCAAATATTATGAAACCCCACCCCTTCTGAAAAAACACGGGATATGTTGAAGGCCAAACTTCTGCAATTAGTAAATGATGTCCGTAAGAATTACGGAACATATTGCATCGACAAAGTAACAGCGGACCAGGGCTACACTGTCCTTCGCTTACCTCCTTATCACTGTGAACTCAATTCCCGGGAGTTATTTGGATTCAGATAAAAGGTTACACTGCTGCTGAAAACCGAACAGTTAAAAGGGACGAAGTGACAAAACTGATACTTGAAGGTATCAATAGAGTCAGCAATGATGCTTGGAGGAATAGCGTCAATCATGTAAAATAAATAGAAAACCAAATGTGGGAACTGGAGGCCTTTATGGAAAATATTGTCGAACCTGTAGTTTCTACAGTTGGCAGCACCGACACTTCCGATTCTTCAGACGATAACCTTAGCGGTGTAGAATACTTTTAATTCTTTTTTTTTTTTTTTAAATTAAAAAGAGGCTCTTTTGAGGGCCATACAATAAAAATATCAGAAACAACAATAAACTCCTAGCCCCATCCCCCATATACACACGCCTAGGGTTGCGTTTAAGGAGAATGGGTGAAGCCCAGTGGTGTAACGGTTTTCGTACTGCAAGTCCGGAATTCAAATCTTGGGCTGGGCCTGTTTGACTCAGCTTTTCATCCCTTGTGTTGCGAATTCACTCGCAGCATCTCCTAAATATCGCCTCTAGTGACGTCATTTTCGTTTCTGTGGTTTATAGTCACTAGTGGCAACGATGTAGAAAAGAATGCGCTCTTAAAAAGGGTTTTGGTTCTTGTTGTAAAAACTTGTGCTGTTAAATAAATGTGTGATGTATGTGTATAGAAATTTTTTTTGAAACTAAATTAGACCACTGAACCACTAAATAGATTCGCAAAACCTTGAGTGGGTCAATAAAATGAGAACCAAGCTTGCTTGGGAGTTAAATACTGTGGGCATCGCCTCAGGCTGACCACCTGGCCGAGGCATATGCTTCTGCACCCCAGAGCCCATGGATGCTCTGGCGTGCGGGTCACCACGTGGTTGCGAAGGCGTGGATGGGCAACGCAGTCCATGGCCCCACAATGGGCTGTTGCACCAATGTTTAAGGGAGAATGAGAACTTCTTCAAGTCCATCCATTATTTATGTTCGCAAGATTTTACATGTTATTAACCTTTCTAATCCCAATTTTCTGCTTCCTTTATCAGAGCCCAATCAAGCCAAAACTGGGCCAGGCCCAAATGTGCATTCGGGCTCTACCCCCTTTCTTTTAATTATTACAATTCTTTTAAATTTTGATGCCTTACATTATATTACATAAACATATAAATCAAGACTAAAACACATTCATTGTTTGTTTTACTATGTTTATTAGACAAAAAAACTAAACTGTGCCAATTTTCATGAAATATTTGTAAATTTTTTAATTAAAATATTAAAACTAAAAAACAAAACGGCCCCTAATAGTCATTGGCCTGTACGTTAATCAGACCCTTTTCTTTACCCCTCTCCACCCATCCTTCGTAGTCATTTTACCGTCTTTTAAAATTGTCATCTTTCAATGACTCCTTTCCCCCATTGCTGGCAGTGACGTCTCCTTGGGGTTAATTTTAACTTAGGGGGTAACTTTAAACTCAGGACCCCCAAAGCAGAATGTTTTGCAATGTTCTGCAACGCTCTCTCAACTAGCCAAAAATGTTCTGCAGGAAATATACCTTAATATACAGAGGGCTATTATGTTAGGATATTAGTAAGCGTAACCTATATCTAAAATATTAAATGAAATTAGAGAAACTTTGTGTAATTATCAAAGTAACAAGGAAATGAAACATTAACCGAACAGATATATATATGTAGAGAAAATATTTCGAACTAAAGCTTAAAATTCCCGGTCGCCAGGTTGCGATTAAACTTAAAAAACTGGCGATTTACGACTTTTTGACTACCGGCCAGGCGAATTCTATCGTTTGTTAACTCAGGTTTCGCACTAGACTGAGGGATTGCGCGATTCTTGCAATGTCACACAGAATCCCCTTCAAAACAAACAAACAACAACGGGAAAAAAAAAAAAAAAAAAAAAAAAAAAGTAGCGGGCTTTTTCTGTGTGCTGGTTTGTTCAATTTTGATGAAGCAGCTAAATATTTAATGGGATAAAGAATCAAATATCATTAAATTCTATTGTTATCAAAATCATTTCTGTATTATATTGCTACTTTTGATATTTATAATCTACTGAGCTCATTCTAGGCGAGGTCAGTGGTGCGCCGAGCCCCGATGCCCTTTAAAAAAAAAAAAATTCGTTCGCGCCCCGATGATGAAAAACTAGACACCCTCTTTTGCCAGCGAAGTTCTTTTTAATCTTTAGCCCTTTTATTTGTTTAACTGTTATTTGTTTGCTTACACCTAATGTGTTAATGATACTTGTCAAATGAAAAGGAGGAATTTGCACAACTGCTATGGTAATAGAACTCTCCCGCCCTCTTTCCCCCTCCCGGAAGCACTCGGGAGGCCCAGTCCGGGTAGTAGCGGACCTTGATGAGAAGGGGATGGAAATCAACTGTGTAAAAACTAATTCATCTATAATTTTTTTATTAATGGACCGATTTGTTTGAAAATTTGGGGATCACTTTTAAATGCAAAAATTGATTCAGAGTCTAAATTTTAGAAAGACATCTTAATTTGTTCAAAAGTTAGAAATTTATTGTCAAAACATAATTTCTTTCCCCTTTCTTACTTTGTGGCTTGGAGTTACAGAATGCTTTGTGGTTTTCTTTGTGAGCTAGACGGGGAGGCAAATTGTCTTATCTCCTTTCCGGCTATTTCAATATTACCACTTAAATAGATGACCAGCTGATTGTTAATATCAACGGAATATTTATTATGGCTGCATGATTATCCTGAAAAATTTTTTAGCTATTGTTGTCCATTAAAAAAAAATTAATTAAGAACCGGAATTTGTAGTGGAATAAATATTGAATAACTGGAATAGATATTTATACCTTATAGGGTTATTTTAAACGGAAGAGTTATTAATATTTTTATGCATTAACTATAATATTTTAATTATTTGAACTTTGCAAAATAGAGAATGAAAATAAAAATAAAATAATTTTCTCAATTAAAAGACTTTTGTTCCTTAAGACTTCTGGGTATTTCATATTTAAAATCTTTTCTCTTCCTTTATAATCTTACCCCCCCCCCTCCCTACCAAAGAATTCTACACTCTATGCTCCCTACAACCAAATGCTCAGAAGTCTGGTGCACTTAAGTACACAAGCAGAGTGTAACAGACCCTGTGTCTCCTTGTCATGAAGTATGCAAAAGCGCTAGTGCAAATATAATGAGACGTTTCTTTGGTGAAGATGGGCCTGGAAAGTTGATATGTGTTTGCACTGCTGACATTTTATATACAGCTTTCTTTCCATCTTTTTCTGGGGAGTTAAATGAGTATGGAGAAAAAGAACTTGCAGAATTCTGTACAGTTTTTAATAAAATACATTGAATTTTTCGATTTTTCAGAAGAGATAATTAGAAAATATAATCGGGCCAATAATTTAAATTTATCATATGCTATTGATGTTAATTTTTATATAAGTAAGGCTAAATATTCTTAATTGCAACAAAAACCATAAAATATTCAAATGTTGCATTCGCAAAATGTCGCAATTCAAGATTTTCAGACCGATGTTTCGAAATCGCGTAAATTTTCGGACCCGTTTATAGTAGTTTTGCATTTCTAAATGCATCCATAATTACTTAAAGCATAGTATTATCTATAATAATTATGAATAAACTGTAATAGGAAGACCAGTTTAACAAAACAATCGTTCACAGCATAAACTTGCAAGAGCGGGAAACATCCGGAGCATCATTACTAACTGCTTTTGCTACGGTAAAATCTGAAATTATGAATATTTATTAAATAATTTGCAACGGTGGAGTTACTAAACATAACTTCTGACATTGCAGTATCAAGATCGACAGGCGGAATTGCTTAATCTCCCTTTCCCTTTCTAAGTATGCGCGCATATTTGTTTGAAAATCCTGATCGCGTTTTCTTGTTGTGTCAGCAGAAAACAAACATCGGAGAGGCAGCTTTAAGGTCAGCTCATAGCTCACGAAAGATGAAATAAAAAAGCTATTTAATAAACATCATATTCAGAAGAGGGTAAATTATTTGTAAAAATGCATTTTAACGGGTTGCATGTATGAAGGTCTAATTTTACTACTTGTAATTTTGAAGTGGCCATTTTAATCGATTGTATTTTTGTAAAGGAGCCGTTTTAATCCAATTTTTTTAAAGGGGTCGCACATAGCAATTCTCAGTTTTATATGCTTCTATAATTTTTAAAAATTATAGAAGTATTACACTCAAAGCAAGAGACTTTGTCTCGAGCAGACATATTTACCAGGGGAAAAAACGTAGCTAGAAAATGAATGTGAATGATATTGCAAGTGATAAGCGCTGTCCGTTCTCCACATGTGGGGTCCAAAAAGGTGGCGCTCTCCCAGAAGGAGATGATCAGGCGCCTTTTGGGTGATAATTCACTTTTCACTTATTGCCGCCGTGTCATCTCCACCCCCACCCCCCCCACAAAGGAATATATTCTTTCTATGCCTGGATGCAGGAGATAAAATGGTATCCCTCCAGATTGCTGTCTGGCTTTTGAGTTTGACTTTCTGTTTAAAGTGATTGATTTCTCCCCTCTCTCTCCCTTTTCAGTCCTCACCCGTAATTGTTCTGCAGCGGAGCTCTTTGTTCTGCGACGCACGTCGCCGATTTCGGCATGTTCTGCGTTGGGGCTCAGGACGTTGAAAAATTTAATAGCCCTATGACCATCTTTGAAAGGAACAAAAAGTTCAAGCAGTGCAGGTGTTGGTGCAGACGAAAATTGGATCCATTTTGCGGCCCTTTCACAACACAATCGATTAAATTGGCCCTTCACTGGCATTTTACCCTCTATTTTAATCTGTTTTATCAATATTTTAACCAAAAAAGCGACTTATTAAAAATTGGCATGAAAATTCACAATAATGGTACCATACAAAAAATTTCTGGTTCGGCCCCTGAGTTGTATATGTAAAACAAAGAGAAGGGGATATTAGGATTAACCTATTCACTCCCATCATTTGCAAAGATACTACGATGAATATTCACTTCAGTGCCCAGCGTTATTTTTCATCATGCTGTCTTTGAATGCAGTCAGTTGGTATTTGAAGATCTGGCTTGAGAAACAACACTGGCAAAGAATAAAAAGAATTACCGTTTTGTGTTTGTAACGATGAGAGAAGTTCCACTGGGTTTCAAAATTTAAAAAGAATGACCTGCACCTATGAAAATTCTGAGCATGCATTTAATAGTATTTTGATAATGTGAAAAATAATATCCTAGAAAATTAGATAAACTCCTTTCAAAATTTTAAACCAGGTATGGGCAATCTTTGGTTAGTTTTGGGTCAGATTTTAGGGTGTTAGCGAAGTCGCTGGCCATATAATTATGATTTATATGGGATTTGCAATGGTTTATACGCATTTCTGACATGTTCTGCTGGCCGGATCAAAAGCCTGCCCCCTCCCTCCGGAGGTTACCCATAAGTGTTTTAAAGTTTAATTTATGATGCACGTAATACAGTTACCAGAACACTGCCTTTCATCTTAGTGAGATAGGGGCAGGGTCGACCATTCTCAATTCCTTTTAATTTTTCTTTTCTCAGCACAATATAGTGCTTTGAATGCCTTATTTGTCTCGAGAAGCATATTTTACTGGCACATCGATACCTGTTTCAATATTTGCCACATTCGGGAAAGAAAGGAAAAAGCATTACGAGTTTCATAATCCAGTCATAAATTAGAGGATTTTCTTACATTCTTTGTTTTTCTTTCTTACTTTCTTTTTTGACTGGACTTGCACTGCAATAGAAAATGCTGAAAAGAATAGCAATTGTTTAAACTATTTTATATTTAAAAAAAAATATGTATATTAATCCGTAAGCACACGCGTCTCAGTCACATTTTTGCTTTGAAAAAGGGGAGACATTTCTCAGAAGAATTCTGACCTCCTCATACCTTTCAGGGGAAGGTCAAGAAGGGGTGATTGAAGGAATGGCGTTCTTTTCTTATCAGCCCTAGAGAGTAAATACTCCCACACGTGCACGTACTAGAGCAGCATTAGTACGAAGGATGGGCGATAGATTGCAAAATAGGGCAATTAGTCAAAGAGTAGAAGGGAGGAAGACCAGAAAGTGTGCACAAATACTTGACAAACGGTGCAATAAGGCACTCGTATCTTTTCACGTACTGTCAGGTTAATTTGAACTGGAATATAGTAAGTTACACCTATGATTGAGGGGAGAGTATGCAGTATTTTAACAGTAATTATGCAGATGAAAAAATAACTAGGCAACACTGCTCTAGACTAGTGCCACAACGGGATATCCTGTCACCTGTGGTATCAATTTTGTGTACATCTTCTTCAAATTTTCAGGACACCCCCCTCCTCCAACAGCTGCGAACTTGCTCTTCTAGAGAGATTACTTTTTGGGGAGTGAAAAGAGGTATGACTGAACATTTTCTTATAGGAAATTTCCCTTAGTTGATATTTACTGAAGCTTAGAAAAAACTATTCTTAGTTTAGAATTATAAAGTAGCACAGAATCTATTGATTGTTTGATGATGTTTACCGATAGTACTTAAGTTCTAAAGCACCCACAAAAATCTGAGCAACAAATAGTAGAATTTTACATTAGAAGTTATATGAACACTAAATAAATATTAAAATTTTCGGAGGAAAATTAGTTTTCAAGCACCTATAAGGATAAAACCTAGACGGAATAAATTTAGTATTACAAGAATTTATTTTTAAACATTCACAATTTCTTCTTCAATCTATGTATGATTTTATTTCAAATTTATTTTGTAACAAGCAAGTAATAAACCCAAATCAAATAACTTCATAAATTATACTTTTTCTGAATAAAACTGTTCAATTAACCTTTTAACGTACAGTGTTCCCACTCTGGGAAACCAAACTCTGACATTTTGACTGTTGCCAGTCACGAAGAATAGATTTGATTACTATAAAAACAGTCGCGGGTGACATAGCTCCACGAGAATCCTTTACTTTTGAGCACGTCATTTCCCGTAAAAGAATTGTCACGATTATTTTAAACAGCACTGACATCTGCTGAAAAATGGAAGAATGTGAGAACAGCTGGATAGATTGTGCTCACACGATAAAAAAGGGTCTTTTTTGACGACAACCCTTTGAAAAACCCTTTTTTTACGACAAAAAAGGGTCTCTAGATCTGTGGTATGCGATGAATGTTTCAATCGTCTGCCATCTTGCTGGTAGTTAAGTCGAGCGATGGCAACCGCTGCCCTTTTTTCAGCATTGGGAAACGGTTGCGCTTCAAAGGGTTAAAAAAAAAAAATTCAGATTTTTTCTTTTCTATTAAAGTAAGTACAAACTGTTCTTTGAAATATTCTGTGTGCTCTGTACCCATGTAATATTTTTATGTTTGTGCTTGCAGGGCCTTATTATCGCATGGGCAAATCGGGACTTTGCCCAGGGCCCCATTTTAAATGTTGTACTGAAATACTCTTTTTTTTTATTTCAAAATTTTATGAAAAATAAAATAAATTTCATAGAAGGGGGCCTCCCAAATTCATCAATGCCCGGGGCCCTTGTTGGTCATAATCAGGCCCTGCGTGCTTGCACCTACCTTGGAGCACCCACACAATCAGTGCCCCTGAAATAGAGCCTAAGCTAAAAATATACAATAAAAAAGAAACTGTTTTGATAGCTATTTTAATAAACTTTTTGAGAGTTCAAAATGTATCACCTCAGTTTGTATAAATTAAGACAAATTCTTAAAACCAACACAAAAAATGTTTTAAAATTCTATTACTTAAAAAAAAAAAAAAAATGTTTGTTTTATATAAGCAATGTGGGGGAAGGTGGAAATTGTACTACAGTTTTGAGTGTTAAAATTAATTTTTAAAACGAATATAGTGCAATTATATTTGTTTAAAATTAAACAAAACAAATCATAAGTAAAATTACACCAAGAATTAAATATTATTCTAAAAATCACCATATAAAGGACAAACATAACTCAGAAACATAAAAAGGAAATATTCTAATTGCACGAAAAAATACATAAAATATGAAATGTATACTAAAAAATAGAGATCAATACCAAACAGACCTGTACAGTTTTCCGGGGGCCAATGAAGCAAAGTTTTTAGGTCGAAATTGAAGATTACATTGAAAATTAAACAACAAAGAAATGTTAAACAAAAAAAGTTACCATTTTAAATTCCATTTTTGCAACATAATTATTAAAACGAATCTATCTTAAAAGACCGCTAAGAATGAAAATTAATACATAACAAACAAACAAGTATGCATCAAAATAAGGTAGCAAGTTTAAGGTGATGAAAATTGACGTAAAACATCAAAATTTAAATAGTATAATAAGATTTAATACCAAGAATATACGATCCGGCGATTCATACAAATCGAAACACAGCGAGGGCCAGCTCCTGTTTCAGCGGGAAAAAACAACGTTACGAATACGCGCGGAATGGTTGGCGAAATAATATTCTTGGCGAAAACAGCTTAAGATCGACATTGGCGATACTTTCTTCCATCCCTCTACTTCCGGTTGTATGGCCTTGAAACGGTGGTGAAAATAATCACTCCGCAAATGGCATAACACACGTTTGTTTATTTCTCCATGGTTTATTGTGTGACTCACTCCAGTGTCGGTTGGCTGTTGACTGGAAATAGAGTACTGGCTCAGCTACGTTGCCGTCTTGCGCAAAAGTGTTACTGCACGCCATGGAGTTGGAGAAGTCAATGCTGCACTAAGGCGACCATATTTGGGTTACTAAGGTGACCAGATTTTTGAGCAGTTTTGTTGTCAAAATCGGGGACATGTCCCCGATTCTGACAACAAGACTGGGGACATTTATAATTAATGCAATAATTAACAGTAATTTAATTAAAAAACAATGCAATAATTTAAAAATGTCCCCAGTTCCTGTTTTACATTTTGGGGACAATTTGAAAAATGCCCTAAAAATGGGGACTGTCCCCGGAAAATGGGGACTCTTGGTCACCTTAATCTAAACAAAACTTTCGGACACTTGAAAATATTTTCGAGGACGTAACATATTACCATGTACACCCTCCAAAAAAAGTATTCGAGCAAGAGATAAATTTCCTACGTTGGTTTCGTAAATTAACAATAATCTATCATAGAATATGAATTAGACACAATGACAATAAACGTTTTCAGAGATCGAATTTCATTGTTTCTCTGAGTAAATGGCGTTTTTAGTTGGTTTATTTTTCTTATTTCTTCAGTTTTTTTTTTTTTTTTTTTTGAAAGAAATAAACTAAACGCAAACTTTCAGGGAAAAAAAAGTACAAGTCTTTAAATTTGGGGACAAAGTATTTTTGGGGACAAAATGAAAAAAAAAATCTATATTTGGGGACTGTCCTCGAATTTCGAGGACGTGTGGTCACCCGGGGCCTTCGCAATTAGTAACGGATCTGCGCGTGTATTTTGATGAGCCATCCAAAGAGGCCTACGGATGCTAGAGTCTTCACGTATACATCAGGCATTTCTCAAGCTTCCCAGTACTTTCAAACGTTATTTAATGTAGTTTTAAGTAGTAATTGTGTTACTAATACAAGTACGAACTTATGATTAATTTGTTTGCTATGATACATATTTACATAAAGAAAATAGATGCATATAATTTGAAGGAAAAACAAAGTAGCGCTTACTCTCATGATTCACGATTGCTTATTTTAGTTTCACAAGTGGATATTTAATATACTTTAAAATAACTAAATACACAAATGAGAAAGACATTTTTATAATGAATATTTCATGAACTTAGTCGTATTTCCTACGTTATTTTAAACAATTCAACATTAATCTTTAACAAATGATGTATTAAAGTGCTGTTTGTTTTCGGGATGTATGTGTTTTCGGGATATCCAGTATATTGGAGAAAATTGATAAAATACGCTCTATAGCGTGATCCCTGAATTAATTATTCTTTAATAAAGACATTTCATGTAGTATATATTATTCTTTTGTCGCTTTCTCAATCGAACTTAGGAATTGAGCAAGCATAATGAACGCTTGTACAAAATATTAACTACATTTGAAGTTTCTGTATAAACGGGCAAAAATCAATAATTTATAATTTACTGTATTTCTGCACTGTACCAGATGTAAGTCTTAATCACATAATCAAGGCATATAACTGATAAATAACATTTTCAACTGGCAAAATTAAATTGTCTAAATAGTATCACAACGTCATGCTTATTTACAAGGATAAAAACTACTCAAGTAATACGATTTCTGATTAAAATAATTTATTTATAAATAACACATGAGTAATTCTTCACTAAACATTATTTACATACATATTTTTAGAATTTCTAAATACATTATAAGCGTTCACTTACCTTTACATTCAGAGCAAAATGTTTGAATTTTAGGATAAATTTTCATGAAAGAAAATGGCGCAAGATTCACAAAACGATTACCTACATCTAAAGTTCTTTAGTACGACAAAAGTATAAAAAAATTGTTTTAAAATAATAAAATAATATAACATTTATAATACTTAGAATAATAATATAGAATACTGTAACTGGGGAAAACAGGCCTCAATGATAAACTCATTTTTAGCGATGGCAACTCATACGCAGGCCCGTTGCTTAGCGATGGCCCCGGGTCACCTTAGTGTACAGACATTCAATAAAGTATCCGACTATGATAAGGCGACCATACCATATTTCTAAACAGTATTTTGGGGACAAATCAAGCATTGTCCTCGAATCCAAGGAAAACTTGGGGACACTAGAAAATATTTTTGAGGACTTATTCGAGGACACAACATATTACCATGTATACCCATACTTTAAATATTGACTGACTTTAATACTTAAAAATGAGCTCTAATAGCTTTTTATATCAATTGTGTATTCTTATTTCTAATAAATTAATGGAAGCATTTCATTCATTCATAAATATTTATTTAAACCAGAAATATGAAAGGACTATCATACTGAAATATTGCAATTTATTCAAAATTTAACTCTTAACATAACATTTGTATTTTTCAGAAGACGTTGCTTTTTACATTGGCTCATTTTGTGATAATTTCTCATGAAACTTTGTACACCCTCTAAAAAAAAGTATTCGAGTGCGAGAAAATTTTCGTACGTCCATTTCATATTTAAAGCATGGTTCTTCACGAAAAGTGATTAATCATTAACAAAACTGAAATGGAAAATTTGGCTCATAGTCGGATACTTTATTGAATGTCTGTACACGCTACACACACAATGACAGCAAACGTTTTCAGCGATCGAATTTCATTTTTTCTCTGAGTAGAAGGCGCTTTTAGTTGTTTTTTTTTCCTTCATTTTTTTCTGAAAGAAATAAACCAAACGGAAACTTTCAGGTAAAAAGTACAAATCTTTAAATTTGGGGACTTTTGGCGTCCCCAAGAAGTCAAGGTATTTTTGGGGACAAAATGAAAAAAAGATCTATGTTTGGGGACTGTCCTCGAATTTCGAGTACATGCGGTCACCTTAGACTTAACAGGATTAAAATATTATATACAATGTAAACACAATATTAAAATAACCCAGACATCACTTGAAAAAAAGATTCCGAAACTCTGCTCTTTGGAATAAGGTTGATCACAAGATTAAAATTTTCTGCTCATTGCTAACAAAAAAAGTATTAAAATAACACAGACGTCACTAGAAGAAAATCTTCCAGACCTGGTTTTTGGAGTAAAGTTGTACGTGATCACAAGATTAAAATACCCTACACACACATTGCAAATACAATATTAAAATAACAAAGATATGACTTAAGAAGAATCTTCCAAAACTCCTCCCTTCTGTATAAGGTTGGTGACAGGACTAAAGTATTATATACAATGTAAACACAATGTTAAAATAACCGAGACATCACTTGAAAGAATTTTCCGCACATTGCTAACAAAATACGTATTAATATAATAGAGATTCACTAGAAGAAAATCTTCCTAAATTCTGGTTTTGGGAATAAATTTGGTTCAAAATATAGAATTTTTCAACTTAAGCAGTTTTAAAAAATGTAATTAATTGCAAATTTTCGACTTGATTAAGTACTGCGTTGTTAATTAAATCTCTTCAAAGCGCATCTTGCATAATATTGGGTAAATTAAATGGTAAAAATACACCTGACATTTTTTTTCTAAAAAAAAAAAAAAAAAAAAAACGCACAAAACTTTCTAGAACGGATTTCTTAAAATTATTGGGGGAGGGGGGGGGTGCACTCGTCCCTAGTTGGTGAGCCGTAAGTCAGGGGGATGGGCACTAGAGATGAGATGCACTCAGCCAGAGCACAAACCAGGCTCAGGCTTGTGAGGAATTTCTTTCATTGAACATACTCCTAGTAAACAGATTTAAAAAGTGATTCATGGGAGAAATAAACTAATTAATACCCTGATGGCACAAACTTGTCCGGAACACGCCTAGAAGACGTCATATAGACAAGCTGACATGTCCATTAAACATCCAGGATTCGTCCAATTCTCGTCCATTTTACGTCAACATGGCACTATAGGACGCCCATATGACGTCTTATAGACATGCATATGGACGTAATAATGGACGTTTTTGTCTATTTATAGACCTTTTACGCTCGAATCCTGGACATCAACTAAACCATTTAATAATTTTTACCTAATTTTATGTAATGATTAATTTAAATTTATCGTTACATCTTTAACGAATTTTGTAAAAATATTTGTACCTAATTTTTTTAACCAACCTTTAAGTACTTGCCCCGCTTCAGATTCGAACCCTTACCCTAGTAGCAATGACTGCTTGTTTTCTGCTCGGTCGTTCATCGACTCATCATTAACTCATCGACTCGTCGAATTCAGTCATCGGCAAGTGCATTTTTGTTAATCTGCAATAGATGAATTTTTATTCATGGGTAGAAGTGATCTAGACGAGCAGTTTCGCCGATGGGAAACCGAAAAACAGTATCTTATCCGAAACTGCAGCTCTATAGTCAACGGGCCTTGCAAGTGTCCCCAGTAGTTTACACTTTACCCAAATTCCTATAAATATTTGCGTAATTTAGATGTGCCTTTGCATAATCTAAGGGGAATTTTGAACAATTCTTGAATTAATCGCATAATTTACTTCAAATTTCTTGTATTGGGGTACAAAATTTAAATTTGAAAAGAAATATTTACAAAAAAATGTAAGTATTTATTATATAAAAATCGTTTGTAATATTTAAATAATTTTTAAAAGTGTTTAAAAAAAAAGAAAAGAAAATGTATTTGAGCGTCAGCTGCATTATAAGAAAAACGGAAACTTCATTACAATGAGCAACTCTTTTGAAAGCTCTTTAATGTAAACAGCAAGAAGAGAAATCAGTTAATTTTTAAAAGTTATCCAAGAAATATGAAAGTTAAAATCACACTAAAATTCCTATACAATTGGCAATATTGTTTTTTAATTATTAATTATGAATGTTGTTGCTACTTGCTACTTACATACTTTGGTAAAAAGTGAAATTAATTTCTTACCAATCGAATAATTAGACTATTATTAATAATAGCTGAACAACACTTTGTCAAAATTTCACCCGAAGTCCCAATCTGAGACTAAAATAACCGTTACTTCACACTTTGCCCTGTACATGACAAGATTCGATGGTCTAGGGGTAGCGCACTGATCTCGTAATCAGTACGCTCAGTGTTCGGGCACGGGGGAGGAAGAATTTTTTTTTTTTTCCAGAAAAACGGAAATTTAGCATACAAAAAACGGAAATATAATAAACAGAACGGGCATTTTTTGAAAATTTTGCTGCCAGTCGTTTATTTTTTATTAACAAATATATTTTAAACAGTTTATCGGTTTCTTTTCGTTATTTCATCGGTGTCATCGGGAAACGATGATCGGCTTTATGGTCTCCCGAGCGGACATTTTGTACCAGTTGCCGATGAAATTTCCCCTTTTTGGGATGAAAAGCTGTGATCGGCCATTGCTCCTTCTCCACGGATTTAACTCACCCGCCTCTCATCGACCGATGAGTTATTGCTACTAGGGTAATCACGGACTTCACAGTAGAGTGTGCTAGCCACTATACGCAGCGGAACTTGCACTGATGAGTCAAAATGTTAAAGTAAAGATTTTTAAGTTTCGGACTGGGAACTTAGAAAAAAGTATGCAACTATTCGTTTTTGAATGTGAGTCGCTAGAGAATTTTCTCTTTTTGTATGAGGATATGAGTTTCTTTTTACACAATACCGCTTTTATAGGAAATAATCCTAACTAATATTATAAATGTGAAAGTGAGTTTGTTTGTTTGTTTATGACGCTTTCACGCCTAAACCGCTGAATAAATTATGATGAATTTTGGTTTTAGATATAGATGGGACCCTGGAGAAGGTTATAGGCTACTTAGAATTTTAGATTTTTAATTACTTCTTTAATTATTAATTAAAATCCGTTTTTATGTTGCCATGCTTGGCAAGTTTCGCCCGTATCAAGTGATTCATGTTTTGAGCTAACACGAATGCTATTTCTTCAATGAAGAAGCACGTGCATCTGAAAAACATTAAATAATACGGAAATTATGCCAGTTTTATGCCAAATCTATCTATCTCTAAAAATAAAAATGAATGTTCTCCAGACAAATCTACAGAAAGCAGAGCTTTGAAAATTTGAGCATGACTGGGCCCATGACTTCGGTAAAGTGTACCTGAGGCTCAGAAATTTTAATTACTTTTCTAACTATTAATTAAAAACCGTTTTACCGCCCGCACAAAATGATTTATGCTTTTGAAATAAAGCAGAAATTCTATTTGCAAAATCACATGCATTTGAAAAACATGGAAATTATGTTGATTTTACGCCAAATTAAAAAGCATAAGTAAAGAAAAGGGTACTTACGTATTATCCCGGCGGTCCGCCAAGACGAGCGATTTTTCGCCGAGATAAATGCCGAGCTCATGAAATTATTAATGGTTTTGAATGTGATAGGCAACAGTTTGGCAACTTATTTGACGAAAAAACAGTTTGGCGGGAATGACCGCCGGGATAATACGTAAGTACCAAGAAAAGTCCAGATGTGTTTCTTAAAGTTTGTAAATTTCTAAATCCTACCAATAATATAAATGTGTACGTTTATGTGTTTGGATGTTTTTGACTGAATCACACAAAAATGATTGGAAAAATTTGTAATGAAGATAGCTTAGGCGCTGGATTAACATACAGACAACCTTTCAAGCATATAGCATAAATAATTCTTTTACAAAGACACTCAAAATAATGCTAATGCATTGCGCTGTATGGAAATTTTGTAGCTACTAAACCGATTTAAAAACTTTTTTCACTGATTGAAAGTCCTAGGCCTATAGGGTCCTAGGCCTATATGGGAATTAATCTGTGTGGAATTTTCTAAGGGATCCTAGCCCGTATTTTCGCGAGGTTTTGGAAAAAAAACACGGAAAACTGCGAGCGGCAAGGTCGACAGGCGCGACGGGAGTTTGAACCTGGCACCTCCCAACGGCGGTTCTAGAGTTGCAGTCTGGGAGGGGTAATGATATTTTATAATTTTGAATAAACTCAGTGTCTCAGAGAAGGATTGACTACTGGGGGCGCACAATGAAAGGGGACCCTTCTGACTGTACAATACACTTCATATATGTAAACTAGCTGAAGCAGCCGTTCTTCGCACGGAATGGATATTGTCAAAACCAACAAATACGAATGAAAATAGTCCCGCAATAGTCTGGGCGTTAAACTCCGTTCCCACAAGAACACGGCAAGTGAAGCAGCATCCGGCTTGGCCAGTGCTTGGGAGGGTCATCTCCCGTAGTGGAACCGTGCACGCTAATGAGAGCTGGTGCACGTAAAATCCGTCGTGGCAACAGTGTCCTCCAAGTTGTTAAACGATACCTCTGGGGGTGCCGATTTCAGGTGGTGGTTGGTCCCTCATCTGGAATCGGTTCAAAATTAGGGACCAACAAGTAGAAGTCCAACCCCCTCGGGGGGCAATGACACCCCTCTTTCGATGGATAGTGTCGTCTATCCATGGAAACAACAACAACAAATGAAAGTAAGTAAATAAATATCAAACAAATTTTGGTTATATATGTAATCGCCTACAAAAACTGTTTTAGAATATTCTTCAGGCATAGTCTAACTATACTTGATTTTTTTAAAATACTGTTTGGAATGTGCATCATATTCCCCGCGTATTTGTCCTCTTGTTCTTCAAAATTGAAATCTATGTTAAAATCGCCTAATCTCCGCCACGCATATTCTAATTATACTTCACCTTTATTTCCTCGAATAAAGACACCAATATTCCCATTAAATAAACAATAGGGTTAGGCAATTTCTCGACAAAGATGGCTGTGTTTTGTTGTGTTTTGGGATTACCGCCGATTAGCAACACATGGGCTCTAGGCCGAATGGTGGGGTGCCCTCCGTGGGGGTCTTTCTAGGGGTCCTAACCTGTATTTACGCTAGGATCCGGTGGAAAACACGGAAAATTCCGAACGGTTAAGTCGGCAGACGTGACCTGGTTTTGTACTAGGCATCTTCCGCCACTCAGCGCAGCGCGTTATGCGCTTGGCCACTGGTGGGGCACTCGACAAAGATGAAAGGTATCACTTCGGGGACTTATTTCTTTTATGCCAATTTTCGTGATACGTCATTAAAAATGGCAAACCTTGGGGATGTTTCTTGTTTAATCTGGCAATCCTTGAAACTTGATTCGCCCTTTCGCCAGGTAGACAAAAATCTTTGTCCTGAAATTAACAGCACCCAAGAGCTAAATATTACTTAAAAAACACCTTTTTTTGTCAACTTACCCTTTATAATGGTCAATTTTTTAAAACATTTGAAAAATATTTTTATGAATTTGTGTTAGTTACATTTTAATGCAAGATTTTTATGGCTATCTTCATTTTCCTTCGATATATGAAGACAAATAAAAAACTCTGAAAATGACTGTTATGCATTCGTGTTAGCCACAAAATTCGTGCTTTAAAATGTAGCTATCTCTTTTTCCCTTTGCGATATGATGAAAAATTTGTAAACAACATTTTGACCCCCTTATCCGCGTTATGATGCGAATTCTAAAAAAACCCTGAAAATAATTTTAAGGCATTTGTGTTCACTATATTTTTAAGCAAGAATTTTAGGCTATCTCTTCTTCCTCTGACATATGAAGGGAAATGTGAAAAGAACGTCAAAGAACGTTTTGGCCCCTTACACCCACTTGGGTGCGAATTCTAAAACACCCTGAAACTGATTTTTAGGCATCCTTGTTCGCTGCATTCTAAAGGAAGAATTTTATGACTATCTTTATTTCCCTTTGAGATATGATGGCAAATTCGAAGATAACGTTTTGGCACGTTATTCTCCTTTTCATGCGCATTCTAAAGAACCCAGAAAACGAATTTTAAGCATTTGTATTCCCTGTACCTTTAAGCAAAGAATTTTAAAGCTATCTCTATTTTCCCTCTCATATATCAAGAGAAATGTGAAAATAACGTTTCAGCCCCTTACGCCCATTTGGGTGAGAATTCTAAAAAACCCTGAAAACAGCTTTTAAGTATCTGTGGTAGTCATATTTTATAGCAAGATTTTTACGGTTGTCTCTCTTTTCCTCCGAGATATGAAGGGAAACGGGAAAAGAATGTTAAAGAACGTTTCGTCCCCTTACGTCCGTTTGCGTGCGAATTCTAAAAAACCCTGAAAACAACTTTTAGGTATTTGTGTTGTTACATTTTAAAGCAAGAATTATATGGCTATCTCTTTTTAACACTGAGTTATGAAGGGAAACGTGAAAAGAACGTTTTGGGCCGCCATCCCCGTCTGCGTTCGAATTTTTAAAAATCACTTCTGACACGCCGGGACGCAATGACGCCGGGCACAAAAGCTACAAGCTCCTAAAATTTCATGTCTGTACCACCAGTAGATTTGGCTTGGCGATGATCGTCAGTCAGTCAGTCAGGACATCTTCCTTTCTTTATATATGAAGATAAAATGTTTAATTAATCATCAAATGTGAAATAAATGTTTAATTAATCAGTACCAGGTTACCGAGCCATGCTCAGAATCTAAAGGCTCCTTAAGTGTAAAATAATGAATACGTAAATGCCTTGGCACGTATCAAGAATCTTCATGGTTGCCAAAGATTTTCATCGCTGTCGGATCACTCATACATTATCAGGTAAACTTTGGTCGGCATTCAATGTTACAATGGCATATACTTTGTTTTGAAGAGGGATGCTAAATATTCGATGGTCGGTGCCATCAGAGTTCAGGAAAAAGTAGTTTAACGTAAGGTGCCTCCTTTCCTTCTGTAGCAGATCAACGAGGGTATCAGCGAAGATCTTGGGCGATGCATTCACTAACAGCGTCTTCATTACTTCAGAAATATATCTGTCCATATTGAGGACGTTCAAATTCAGCATCAAGAATTTGAGTTGCTTGAACTGTCAGATGAATGAGTTTATAAAAAAAATTCATCAAGTCTGTTATACACTGTTCGCAACGTAGCAGTACACACCAAAATCGTCACAGTAGTTTCACTCGTCATATACTGTGAACAAAGCCATTGTAAAGTATGCTTTCAAATTTCGAATTCTTTGAAATGTGGGTGACATCGAAGAAACAACCATACCAATTCATTAGGAAATTCGGAATGTCCTACATCAATCTTACAGTCCCCAAAATGGTTTCGGTTAATTTTTGTTTTTACTCTTCAGAAAAATGCAAAGCTCCAGGGTGAATGCAATCCATGTTAAAAAGTTTTAAACTATGATAATAAGTACCCATATTTGTGGCAGCTTTGTAGATACTTAGACTGTTTACCCGAAGTATTTGTCGACGTCTAGCTGTTCCATGTCGTTCTCCTTCCAAATACTAATCATCTGTTTCATCTGCTTGCGTTTGAACTGCACGTTCACACATTTAAATTTCTCTATAGTGCTTCAATTCAAACATAAAATACTTATTTTTTTCTAATTCAAAGAAAATACATCATGCATAAACAAATTCTACAAACGTAAATTCAATCTTATAGATACATAAATATAGATGCCATAAAAGTATAATCTTACATAAATATGCTTTAAACATAATTTTATTTTATAAACTCGCGCTTAAGAAAATAAAAAGTGTAACGCAATTTAAATTATTAGTATAAAAGGACACTTCGAAATCATGAAATCAAAAACAGAATAGATCAAAAATATTCTTTTATAATAACCCTAACAACTACTTAAACGTTGACAATAATAGAACAAACGGATGGACTGAAGAAAATGGACTTCTAACTTCGAATAAATCAAAAATACATCGCTCCTATATAGTTACGCTGATCCTAGACTCTGTCACAATTCGAGTTCAACCACTCAAAATAAAACTTTTACCATCCAAACAGATTAAAAATGTATTGTCTAATAACTTAAAATTTACACGGTTCGTTGGTGCGATCAGCCTGAAAATTATCATAATTATGTAAAAAAAAAAAAAAAAAAAAAAAAAAAAAAGAAAGAAAAAAAAGATCTGATAATCCGCCCGTTCCCTGATTTTTAAGCGTTTTTTTTTTTTTGTATTTTTAGCTCTATTTCATTTAAGAGAATAAAAAAAGCTAATCATTTGAGTGTAAGAATTATCTATTGCAAGTGACATTGACGTTACATTGAAGTCACGGTTATCAGGCTTTGGAGGAAAAATTACGATTCCAATTCGCTTAAGATAGCTTTTCTAAATTACTACTCAGTTTAACTTTTTTTCAAAAATAAAACGGTTTTCTACGCATTAAGCATGGATATAGGAGAGGATGTTGATACAAAACGAAATGTTTCGAATACGAAATGTCTCTGCAGATTATACAATTCGAATTTCGATGTATAATAAAAATTGAATATGAAGTTATTTGATTTTAAGTGGGTAAATATTAAATATTCTGAGTGTAGACATTCTATCGCCCGCTGTAATTGTCTCCACAAAGGGCTTTATCCTTTAGTTTAGTGATAGTACACAACACAAAACAACACAGTCTAATCCACGTCTAAATAAGAATTGAAAATTTATTAGAAAAAATCTTAGTAACCAGATTTCAGCCTCCCAATTTACTGCTTCCACATATGGACAACTCCCAGCCTGCGGCCGGATGGGGCCCGCCATGGCTTTTGGACCAGCCCTCAGAACAAGTCAAAACCCTGTATAAAACCTATATAAAACATTCAAACTTCCATATAAATCCGAATTATACGGCCCGCGATTTCGCTAACATCCTGAAGTCAGGCCCAGTAGGCCACTATCGTAAAGTTCTGCCCGCAACTTTTAAAAGGTTGTCCATACGATGATAAAATAAATGAGTTGAAATCATCAACTGCAGTGAATGAAAACTAAACTGATGGCTGATCATCTGCAAAATTAATTTGAATATCGGCTGCGAGCCCAATTTAGGAATCGATCGTATCATTTTTTCATCGGAGTTTCGAACATCGTTTCATTATAAACGGTTGACCCATTAAAAAAAAAAAAAAATCGTCAGGGTAACTACATTTAAATATTTATCGTCAACTTGGCGGAATAAGCAGTAAAATAGAATTCGACCTAGTGCCGTTATTTAAAAAAAAAAAAAAAAAAAAAAAAAAAAGGAATTTTCATGTTACGTCACAGGATCTTTTTTCTTACTGTGAATGACTGAAAAGGGTGTCATTTTCATTTAAATTATTCGGCTAAGCTGAAACTTTTATGCACTTTTGAAATTCGCATCATATGGATCAATAAAATACATGAAAAATATTTATTGTTTTAGTATATACGCGAAAATACATTTAGCTTTACGTTAGTTACAAAAGGATAATTGTAATAAATTCAGGCAATTTTTCACATAAGATTTACGAATAGTTTTGTATTAATAACTATGAATTAAGAATAATTAAATTATTTACGTATATTACATCAAGGTGCTTGCGGGGATGGCAACGAAGACTCTTTTTTCTTTTTCTTTCGCTGGTTGCCAGGACGATATTTTGAAATAAAAATAACTTTTTAATTCTAAACAAATTTATGTAGCTGAATGGTGTAATATATCTAGTTTCTAAAATATTTATTTGTCTGTGTACTGAATATCAAGTTCCATTTATTCTATTTCTTTGCGAAATTAATTTTTACTATTATATATCGATGGCGTGTATTTTTTAATCCGCCCCAAACTTATTTGAGCGTCCCTTTTAGGAAGATTGCATCAAGTGTGTTTTTCAAACGCTCAATAGATGGCGCTACCGTCCAAAAATTTTAAATTTTAAATTTTGAGCGTTTTAGAGATTTTTCAACCAATTGACCTAGCTCAATCGTTTCAGGGGCCCAAAAAACCCCCAGGTACGAAATTTAAAAAGAATCCTTAGAGCAGTTTTCGAGATCGTTCGGACATACACACACACCCACACACACACAAACATTCCTCGTTTAATATAAGAGCGGATATAATTAATGAAGTATGTAAATACCGAAAATAATAACCTTGCTTCTTTGCCCCCCCCCCCATCGATCAAAATTGTTATATTTGAAGAGTTCCTATGTTTGCCATGTAGATAGTGTTATTTGTTTATTTCACCCCAGTGAATTCACCATGCAGAATTATTTTTCACAATCGTTTTCAAAATCCTGGGAGGGGTAATTACCCCCATTACCCCCCCCCCGTAAAACCGCCAATGGCACCTCCAGCCTCCCAGTTTTGAGAGCAGAACCTCTTAGACACTGGGGGGACCCTGAGTGTTATAGACTACCTTTTATGCATATATCACAAACAGTTCTTTTACAGGGATACTCATAAGAATTACATTACGCTCTATGTGTATCTCTGTAAGTACTGATCCAAAACTTTTTTCACTGATAGTAAGCTACACTATTCTTGAGTATTATGGGCTAAAATTCATGCATGTAGCGCAAATAGCTCCTTTACAGGAACACTCAAAATAATTCTAATACATTACGCTCTATGAGCATCTCTTTAACTACAGAACCGATTCTAAAACTTTTTCGCTAATAGAGAGCTGCACTATTCCTGATTAACATAGGCTAAAATTCATGCATATAGCATAAATATTTCTTTTACAAGAACACTCAAAACAGTTCGCAAATACTGTCGTAACTGTCTCTATTCGCCAAATGCCTGAAAAAAATCTAAATTTACTAATTCTGTATACTCTCTTACAGGGCCGGCCCTAACAGTTTTGCCGCCCCGGACAAAAATACAAAATGCCGCCCCCCACAGTAAAATTACTATTAAAAGAAATAAATTGTTCACAGATATTGTTTTCATGCATATAAAACTGGAATAGCTCTTTAAACATAACGCAGCATAAGAAAAACCATATTTATTAAAAAACACCATTAAGCTAAAAACCAAAAGAAAGACAGAAAAATAAAGAGCTTATTTTTCTGACTTTTAATTCCGCAAAATTCCTGACTTTTTCTCTTAAATCAATTTTTCAACTAATTCATGTTCGATAGCCAATGTAGTTAAATTATTTAACCTATCTGGAAGAGTTGTAGAACATAAGAAATTTTTAATTAACTTTAATTTTGAGAAACTCTTCTCTGCACTTGACACAATTATCGGCAAAAAAAGAGAAATTCTCGACTCGAAGCAATACAAATGTACTTATTAAATTAAATCTGCACTCTAAGTTATTAATCGCTTTGTTTGCTGTAAAAAAATAAAACAATCTTAAATTTTAATTTAGGATCTTACACCCGATCATCTCGTGATTCGCAATCAAAATTAATTTGTTACGTGGCTGCTTAAACTCAGTGTTATCCAGAATAGTATCTCGTCGGTCAGTTCTCTTACATAACAGAACATTTCATTTAAAATCACACCCAATCGAAGATTCTTTCAAAAAATCTTTACAGTTTCTTAAGAGTTCTAGAGCAGGTGGTAAATCGTTGTATTTTGACTGCAATACCTTTCTTAAAATTCACGCAATTGAAGATTTTGTACCCTATAAAAATAGAGCATAGGAACATGAACTGTTTGAGAGAGTTAAATAATCCTAGCGTCATTGGAATTAGATTTCTCAATACCTTTATACCTTACCAAGAATGCGATCTGTTCTTTTTTTTTTTCCCATCAGGAATGCAATCTAGAAATATGGGATGGTATTTGGCTTGTTGAATTTCATTAACAAACTGTAATTTGAATCCAACTGGAAATCTTCTGAAAAATCTATGCAAAATGTGTAAATACTTGTTTGCACATCACAAACAAACAACTGAACAAGGGCGTAGCCAGGATTTTCATTTGGAGGGGGGGGGGCAAGACAAAGAGACCATGGAGTCCAACTGCTCCTCCCCCCGGTTTGTCATAATCAGACCCTATGTCTAGCTCATTTTAGGGGGGCAGCTGCCCCCAGCTGGCTACGCCCATACAACTGAAGCGAATGAAATGAAATTTATAGCAACACCAAAAGTGGCAACTTGATTTAAACTGCAGTTGCTAAAATATTTCTAACTCGTTTAAAAGTTTTAAGATTTAAAACTGTTGTTTGAAAACTGTGTGTAAATGTATGTTCGCCCATTCTTAAAAAATGGCTCAATGGAATAGAATGAAATTTGGAATTATATTGAATGGTAAGTTAATTGAAACAATAGATGCCAAAATTGTTTTAAATAATTCATAGACTTTGAGATTTTGTAAAAATCGCTTTAAAGGTTTGTTCTGGCATCCATCAAAAACGGATTAAGAGAACAGAATGAAATTAGGCCATATGATGAGTAACAAAGCATCATCGAAATTTTTAAAAGATTTAAATAAATTGAAAGGGTTTGCAAAAGTTGCATCTTATTTTTTCTTATCTTTTCTAGGGAGCGGGGAGAGAGAGGGAGGGCGTCACTTTAAGGCGTCTGGAGGTAATACAATAGGTGGCTGGTTTCATTATAATGGAATTAATGTTCGGCTTAATAATTTAAAAAAAGAAATCGACGTAATTTTTTTATTATTTTTTAATTTTGAGAAAATTGTGCAAAAATTTTGCAGGCATAATATTAAAATTACTAAAGTTAATAGAACAAAATTCAGTTATTATCGATGAGATTGAGTTAAATAACATTGATATATATATATCTTATTTTGAGAAAATTTTGTGTGACAACTTCGTGAAAACAACTACTGGTCAGACAAAAGGGAATGAAATGAAATTTTGTTAAATAGTAGGCAGTTAGTAAATTAAAATTTCAGGTTTTTAATTTTCTACAAATGTGAATTATTTTTAAGGTATGACGTAAACTTTGATTAAGTTTACGTGCGCGTGTTCGTAAGATTTTCGCGCATCAAGTAAAATCATCAAAATATAATTCAATCGGACGATGCAGTGTTAAATATCGGCTACTTGCTATCACAAAGAATTTTCCAGATATTCTCTTTTCAGTTTAATATTTATTACTAGCATCTTTTTTTGCAACTTTAAATAACTTCTTGATGTAGGAAGCTCATCCACTAAAAGAAAACATTAATTTTGAATGTAAAGCATTTTCTCTATTGACAGTTTGTCTCAGTAATTTGTTACTCTCTAACCTGTAATCTTTGAACAATACACAAGAGTTATAACTTATCTTTCTATATTTCTGCAGTATGTTAATTCAATTTTTTATACTACTACAATGCAAACGAAATTTCGCGCGGTTAGTAAAAACCTATCAATGACGGATGGATACATCAGCCAGTAAAGTTATATAGAATGATATTCTTCAGAATATTTTATAACAATTCTTTTACTATTACGAAATGTATTTTCAGATTCGAGCCAAAATGCCGCCCCTAAAATTTGCCGCCCCGGACACGGGTCCGGTTTGTCCGGCCCTAGGGCCGCCCCTGCTCTCTTATTTTAAATGAAGTATACTACCATGCCACCAAATAGTTAACGCCACCAAATATTTTTACTGGTCGCAAATACTCCTGCTAGATCGAACAGGATTTAAAATAATCTGCATTTTAATTATTTTTCATTATCAAGATATTGGGTTCTAACATTTTTGAACTTGCGGTTTAGATTCACCCTGCTTGGAAATATACCATTTTGCCAGATCGTACCTAATGCCAAGATGGCGGTTTTAAAATCAGTTAGAATTAGTTATTTTGTTTTGGAAAAATGAATAATCGCTAAATTTTAAACTAATCGCTAATTCTAAACTCTTGTTGTCTAAGCTAACTTACTATTTGAAAATTGTCAACTTTGTGTAACACACTTTGAGTTATTTATTCCATATACTTTTTAATTTGGCGTAAAAAATGGGTGTAATTCTACTTCATGTTTGTCAATTTCACGCGATTCTACATACTTGGACTTGCTTTTTTGCAAAGGAATGAATGATTTTATGCCAAATCTGGCAACCATTATGATTTATTTTTTCAGTTTTTTATTAATATCTTCTAAAACAATTCGATTTTCGAAATGTAAGTCAGCTCATCAGGTTACTCGGAATTTTCCAAATCCGTGGACATGTTTCTCGAAATTCAAATCCCCACGGTTTAGGAGAAGATAGCCGAACAAGCTCTTGACAGCGGCGGCTGCGACAGAAGCCGTTACTTTTTTTAGAATAGAGAGATTATTATTGTGTTGTGTTAAGGCAAAGCTGCACAATTGCTATCTGCTTAGGGAATGTGTGTTTGTGTAAGGTGTGTCTGCGCACTCACGCTAATGTGTTGGGTATTTTACAATCGATGCGTTAGGCATGATTTATCTTTCTTGTTATAACTTTTTATAACTTGATAAAAATTACATTAATTCTTGAACAACTTTAAATAAGAGAAATAAGAAACTTATACCGTCCATTTTGGGGGCTCATTTTGAGTTTTCAAACACTTCAGAGCTTAATTTGAAAGATTTCAGTATGCTATAAAATTGTTCACAATGCCGATGGCTGAGAGGGGGGAGGGAAGGGACTCGAACTCCCCACCTACCCCTACATGGGCGTCCATATGAGCACATTCGTTAGTTTTTACCAAGAGGTACATTACTTCTTTCATAGTAATGGCTATATTCACCCCCTAAAATGAATTTCTGGGTACGCCACTGAGACAGTCTCATCATGACAATCGCGAGTTTCCACAAGTCATACTAAAGGAAAAGAGGAGCTGTATTTGTTGTTCTAAATTAATTGTTTTTCCTTCTTTTTTGTTGCAAACAGATAAGTTGTAATTTAATAAACACCTAAAAAAAAAAGTAAAGAAAGAATCAAGAAAAGAAAAGGAGAGCGTTGACCTCTCACCTTCTTAAAAAAATTTTCGCATGCGATAGGCTTCATTTATAGCGTCCAGCGACTTTTTATTTTAGGACTGCATGCCTACACACTAGTAAAAAAAACACGAGCCTCTGGATCCTGGGAATTGTGGGGAAAGGGGCCAGCTTGTGCCCAGTGGCGGCTCCTCCATTTGAGCACATGAACCCCCAGAGGAAAAACTAAAGAATAAACACATTACCAAATTAAATTTTAAAAACATATTAAGTACACTTCTAGACTCTTGTGAATTTAAAACGTTAGTTTTACTCTCCCCCGCCCCTCACAATTATTAAACACGCTTATTATAGCTAACGCACTGTATCGTAGGTTATGACAGAATAGTCTTTTGTCGCTCGCATGTGTGATCGACCGAACGTCCTTTTTGAACCGGTCTCCGAGGCAAGACGCCGAGAAAGTTGCGGTAGAAGCGAGGCGCTGCTGATATGACTCTTCGCAAACTTTTTTTGTGCTCGCGGAGGATATTTTGCCGTTATCTCCTCCGGATTCTTTCTTGGTTTGCTGTGTTCGGTTAGTTAATGCATTTTTTTTCATTTTCTTATTATTTTCTTTATTTTTATCATTTTTCACTACAGTATGTTTACGAATTAGTGTAAATAAATAAGATGGGAGTTTAATAAGTATTTCGGAGCTAAAGCAATGATATTTTGCAATATTATCCTTTGAAAAAAAGTGAAATAAAAAATCAAGAGAACACTTTTGCTAAAACATATCTTGGTGACGAAATGTCAGACCAAAGATGACTTGCTTTCTTTCAGATGCGTGCATTGTTTTCCTTTAACTGCTAATATTTTAATTTGTAAGGTGCGTCGCATTTGCATATTTAATGTTCGAAATTAACGTTCGAAAGTTTGTGAACCTCTATTTAAATAACCCACAAGCCGCCACTGCTGTGCCCCTCCTTGAAATTTTATCGTTAGTAGAAAGTAATATTTTTGTATTGGCCATAGTTTAAAAATACCACATGTGATCATGAAAGCAGATAACACTTGGGGATACATTAAGGTGACCAAACGTCTCCATTTTCAGTGCGTTTTTCAAATTGTCCCCAAAATTTAAAACAGGAATTGGGGACAATTTTTAATTATTGCATTGTTTTTTAATTAAATTACTGTTAATTATTGCATTAATTATAAATGTCCCCAGTTTTGTTTCAGAATCGGGGACATGTCCCCGATTCTGACAACAAAACTGTTGAAAAATCTGTTCACCTTAGGATATATACTTCACTGGGTACAACGGAAACGAGCTGAGGCATGTATGTAGAAGTGACAGTCCTCTACTGTATGCATATACAGTTTGAATGCGTTCCGTTCATGCAGTGTATTTTGAAAAGCGATAGGATAATTGCGCTAGATCAGCCTATTCATAGCTTGATTTCTTATGAATTAATCCATTAAATACATGAAATTAAAAATATGCAAACTAGTATTAGTAAAGACCTTCCAAATAATGGAATAATTTTACAAGTATGTATTTTTAGAGGGGAAAAAACTGTACTTAAACTCACAGATTAAAGTACATTTGGTTTTCGAAGGTTCTAAAAATTTTATAGAAACAATTATCATTGTATGTACGTAAATGTGTCAAGTTAAATGTTTGCAGTGGCGCAGCGAAGGGGGAAGGGTCCAGGGGGTCCGGACCCCCCCCCTATGAGCTAAGGGGCTGCTATGAGCAGGGTATGTTTATCTAATTATCTCCGTTAAACTTTTTAAACTTTGTATCCGTAGTTGGCTTGAAAAGGAGGACGCAAGATAAAATCATCAAAGGCTTCCAGCAAGCACTGTCATAGAGACTCCTTAGGCAATAAATCTCCAGTCGTGTCTCTGATAGGGAATTTGTGGGGCTAGGATGGACGAATCGGACAGTGTAAAGGGGAGTAATTCGCACCCTTGTAGCGCTAAGGAACGGAATAGCCTCAGAAAGAATCTATTCATGCTACAATTAGCTGATAACAAAATTGTCATGAAGGAAAGAGGAAAATATATTGCCTATAGTGTAGTCTTCAAGCACACCACTCTTCTTTTCTTGAGATAAACAAGCCACAGTATTCAAATAGTGAATATACACCACACACACACACACAACAAACAATACAAAAGAGGGTCTGCTGGGAGCTTAGATGTGGTATAACGAAATTTTGAATGGTTCAGTGAATTCACTTAAGTTGGATGCCTTTAATTTGTAAGCAGAAGTTTAAGTTTTGGGTTCTTTGTTTCTTACGATCATGAATTCGTCCAGTTTAAAAAGAAAGAAAACCCAAAGTGAAATGTTTTTTATCTTTCTTCGAGAAGAAAAATTAAAGCCGATGATGGTGATCGTGCAGCATCAAAGACTGCTGATAGTATGGACGGGCCCGGACCCGGTGAAAAATCTGTTGCACCGAAAGAAACCATTGAGGGTGCTGAATCTCAAGCTCATCCTCTTGATATTTGGCTCTACATTAACAAAGAGGTAAACTTTACTTGATTAAATTTCAAAATAACTTTACACAACAGAGGAGGTGGAATCACACAGACGTGGTTCATAATTTATTATCAGTAAAAATCTTAATGTAAAAAGATCTTTCAAGTATAATCTAGCAGATGGTTGAAGTGTTTTTATTTATAATTAGCCAAGAATTTTCTAAACATAGACAATCGTACTTGCATGTATACAAGATGTAATGATCCAACTGTAAAGATTATTTAAAACTATATCATAAGCTTATTATTACTGGCAATTACAATGTAGTCAATGATAACAAATACATTAAATTACCTTTTTTTGAATTCCAGTTTGTGTCGAATATTGCTACTTTTTAAACACATATTATGCTAAAATATATGAAGAGCTGTTTATTTATTTTATTAATTTCTTAGGTAATGGAGGATCGAGGTAATATAATAAATAAGGATTTTGAGACTTTACACAATCGACTCACAAGACGAGATTCACACAATTTTTTTATTTCCTTTTCTTTCATTGTTTTTTAAATAAATCATACATGATGAATCAATAAGTTCATAATTAGCCTATTGAAAATTTTCTTCTTTTCAATTGAAGAATCAACTATTGCATTTATTTTTTTACAAAGCTTGAAATAGTGAACGCATGTTTTGTAACTGCAGCAGATATATTAATAAGTAAAAGTTTTTTTTAAATTAATTTCAGTTTTTTCTGAGTAAAAATTTTTTAAACATTGAAGTTTTAAAGAATTTTAATTGGAAAATTAAAATTGCGTGAATGTGATAAACTATTACTTTTACAAGAGATACCATTATTTAAATAATGTCTTGAATTGTTGTCATGGAGAATAATTTTTAAATTTACAGTTATTCTTTTATTAATTCTATTTTAAAGTGCGATAGCTAGAATAAACTACTTGTTTATTATCTTCCTTTTTAAAGACCACTGGGGAAGAGTTCTCTTCAAAACAGTCCCCGTTTTAAATCGCCTTTATCTCTCTCCCCCCCCCCCCCAAAAAAAAAAAGAGCTTTATTTAGTACATGAATTTAAACGTTCAGTGTAATAAATCTTTCAAAATATGACTGTATAGTTAGGCAAGTCGGAGTGTCCAGGCTGAGTAATTTTTTTTTTTTTTTTTTTTTTACCAACTATGCGAAAAACAAATATTTCGCATGGAGAGCTGCTCTTTTGGCTCTTAGCGGCATATTGTGTGAATTTCATAGAAAAAGTAGACTATATTTTTGAAATCAGGTTTGAGGTAAACAATGTACCATAAACATGGGAGAATTTCTCACGGGTGTACTGAGCCCGTTTAAAATATTTAAGCCCCAGCTCCCCTACTTTCTACGTCCCTGAATAGACCTACAATCTATGTATGTGAGCTGATGTATAATTTTCTGAATTAATTTCTTCAATAATGAATTTCTTCAATTAACATTTTTCATGTTTGTATGATAATTGTATATAAATAATATTTTACAATTTCTATTTAATTAAAATTTGAACGGGATTTATTAATTTTTCTTTTCAGTATTATTCTTTGGATATATTTTGTATAAGAGTACACAATATGCGGAGTTTGTGTGTATTTATTAGAGCTATGCTTTATTAAAAAGGTTTTTAAAAGAGGAGATATATTTTTTAATGAATAGAATAAATATGAACATAGGACTAGAATTAGAACACCTGAATGTATTTTATTTAGTGTTAAGAAACAAAGAACTCCACCATCTCGAAAAGCGGTTGTTAACGATTAGAGGCTTACAGTTTTCCGTTAGTTCTTTCGTTTTCTTAAAGAATGTATAAAAGCTTATAACTAGCAATTTTATTACAATAATACATTTTTATAATGGCAAATGTTATTTGATTGATTTGCATTACACCGAATAATTGAAATTTCTGCAAGACAAAAGTCTAACAGCTAACATTAAATTTATGCAAAAGTGTCGGGGGGTCGGGGGATATCAATCCCTATATCCCCCTGCCTATACACTGGCTTGCCAAAAGGGGGGAGGGGAGAATATAGGTATTCCCACTGATTCTGCGTTTTCTGGGGGCCTGAGGGTAAAATTTCAAATGTTTTCTGTAAAGGTAAAATTCGTGAAACATTTCTTCCGGAGAAGGGGTGAGTGCTGAGTGCCTGTCTGAGACCACTGGCGTAGCCAGGATTTTGTTTCGGGAGGGGCACAGAGAGTTTTGTCCAACTAATTAATATTCTAATTATTAATTGTAATTAGAAATATTTTAATTATTAATTAATCTTACATTTAAAATTTTTTATAATTATTAATTATAATTAGAAATAATATTCTAAGTACTAATTATTACTAAAAATAAGATTCTAATTGTTAATTCTAATTATAATATTACTTAATTAGTAATTTCACAAAAATATCCTTAAATATATGTTTAAAGATGCTATTCAGTATTAATTTCCCGAGTTAATTAATAATCTTCAATATAATTATCTCTGTAGATAGATGCTTATGTACCGGTTTGTCTGGCGATTATCTCAACCAGATAAGATTTTCTTTATTTTAAATCCAGGCCCGTATGTGCTACTACAATAAGTCTTATTCTACAATAAATATATCTTAAGGAAGATACTGAAAAGAAAACTAAATAAATGATTTTTAAATCTCAATAAACGTCCATAGTAAAAAAATATTTCTATGTAAAATTTTCTTGTTATAAACTGGAAATATATCAATCTATCCCGGATTTTCAATCAGCTCATTTGCAGCTGCATATAACTAATACATACAGGTTGATTCAAAATTAGTGTGACCAATTTTAAAAGCGTATAATTACTTATGGTAAATTTTAATTTACCACCTGTTTTATTTTAAAAATTAAACGTTTAAATTACCAATCGAACTACTTTTATTAGTGGGAGTAAATTTGGCTCCGAAATTAGATCCTCAAACCCGAAACGAAATTTTTAAGCTTTTGTAGGATGGTTGCTCAAATTCTGTCATAAATAAAGCATTTAAAATTCAGAAAAGGAATTTTTCTAAACTTTGTATAACTATGTAAACTTTGAAAAGAAATAAAATATGGCAGGCAATCAAGAGCTCCTGGGGGGAAATGTGGACGAAAGGAAGTCATTGGTGAAAAAGGAAAAAAGAAGCTGAAAAGACTTATCGTTGTAGAAAATCCTCTTCCTCAAAATACTTTAGAAAAGAAACTACAGATATCCCAATCGACAATTTGCCGTCAGATAAAGAAAATTGCCTGTAAAACTTGAAGAAACTAGTTTGTCATCAAATATCTGCAAACACTGTAGAAAAACGAAGAAAACGTTCTTGGCCACTGTATTTAATGTTACGCAAAGGTAGATACAAAACATGGATAACTTCTGATGAAGCGTTGTTTTGTCTGTAATTCACAACTGGCAAAAGGAGGTTCAATATAATTCACGCGAACAGCGTCGCAAAGACGCAGCTGTTTTGCAGAAGGCAAGTCGGACGTTAGGTACTGTGGTATGGATGGGAATGTCCTCTCAAGGCTTAATAAAACCATTTTTTGTAGAATCAAAGGTTAAAATTGATACTAAATACTATCAGAATAAAGTTCTGGAGCACATGATCAAAGAAAGTAAACGTCCCCCAAGAAAACTTTGTTTTACTCCAAGATTCTGCACCAAGCCATACTGGAAGGTCAACTGTCAAATGGCTGAAAGATTAAAAAAAATTAACTTTATTTCTCACGAAAAATGGCTGCTATCATCCCTTGACTGTGCTAATTGCGATTATTTTTTTATGGGATACTTAAAAGAACAATGAAGCCTATGAACTTTAAATAGACGTAAGGTAAGAACACTTTAAGGGCTTTAAAAAGCAATCAAAGAGAAAGTTAGAAAAATACCTCCAAAATGGTCTAAAAAGCTCTTTTGTCTTGACCTAAACGTTTACTTAAAGTGTACTATGCTAAAGGAAACCACATTGAAAATTTCGTGAAAATAACAATTCAATAAAATTTTATGATGCTCTGAAATTGGTCACGTTATTTTTGAATCAACCTGTATTTTATAATGAAGATCACGCAAACATAAACCTATCATTATTTTTATAATTAACAGCCACAGAACAGCGACGCTAATTTAAAAAATAAAGCTTTAATTATAATGCACAGGCTGTACTAACTTAGTTTCTTATTGCAATTAATAAGTCAAAATGTACAGTTTTATGCAGTAACACATAATTAACCTATAAAATCTTATGACTAGATTTTTTATTTATCTTTTTATTTTTCAAAATGCTTGTTTTTAATATAATGTTGCTCACAAATTTAAGATATTCTAAACAATGCAGACACAATATTAAAATAAGAAAGATATAGCTTGAAGAAAATCATCCAAAACTCTAGTTTCTGCAATAAAGTTGATCACTAGATTAAAATACCCTAAATAATTCAAATACAATATTAAAATAACAAAGATATGACTTAAGGAGAATCTTCCAAAACTTTGCCCTTTTGTATAAGGTTGGTGACAAGATTAGAATATTATACGTATACAATGCAGGCACAATATTGAAATAACCCAGACATCACTTGAAAAAAAAAATCCGAAACTCTGCTCTTTGGAATAAGGTTGATCACAAGATTAAAATTTTCTGCACATTGCTAACAAAGTACGTATTAAAATAACACAGACGTCACTAGAAGAAAATCTTCGAAAATTCTGGTGTTTGGAATAAAGTTGTTTCAAAATATATAGAATTTTTCTACTTAAGCAGTCTTAAAAAATATAATTAATTGCAAATTTTCGACTTGAATAAGTGTTGAGTTGTACTTTATAATTTAATTAACATCTAGATTTAAGAACATCTTACGTAATATTGGGAAGATTAAATGGTAAAAATACACCGGATTTGATTTCTTAATAAAAAAAAAAAGAAAAAAACAGACGCACAAAACTTTCCAGAATGGATAAGTTCTTAAAATTATTGAGGGGGGACGGGTTGCACTCATCGCTAGTTGGTGAGCCATAAGTCAGGGGGGGGGGGTGGGCACTAGAGATGAGATGGACTCAGCCCGAGCCCAAACCAGGCTCGGGCTTGTGAGAAATTTCTCTTCAATTGAACGTATTCCGTGTAAACAGATTTTAAAAAGTGATTCATGGGAGAAATAAACTAATTAATATTATTTGATAAACTTTAATATAACGAATTAGGTAGTGTATTAATAGTTTGCTGTTATATTTGTCTTTAATTTGCACAAACGGCAAAATTTATGATATTCTACCAATGAAGTCATTGACTTTTATATACCTATTAGCTGAAATTTCAGGCTCGGGCTTCGGCACCCTGCATAAGTACGAAGTTTTAACGTACAATTTAAAAAACAAAAATGAAAATAGGTCTATTTAATTGTTTAACTTAGAAGAAAAATATATTTAATAAAAAGTTACATTTTAATGAACAACTTAATGTCTTATTTTAGAATCAGAAAATAAAGGTATTAAGCTCCGATTTTTCATATTAATTTCAAAGCAAAACTGCTGTTCTCATTGGTTGCGGTTTTAAATTACAAAGGAAAGCACTTAAGAATATTTTTTTTTTTTTTAAACTGTGAGTAGTAAAAATATTAAGAAGAAAACATTACTGAGAGTAATTTTTATTTAAAAAATACAGACTTAGTGGACTGTTGATAGACCTTATTTAGTCGTGAGCCGGATATCCAAAAGAGAAGTCGGATAGCCGGTGTTTGTGATTCGGATATCCGATGATATTTCGGATATTGATAAATCAGCCTATCAATCAAGTGCATCCCTAGATATTTCAAATATTCATTTATTCTTTACCAGAGCATAGAAAATAGTATCTATAAAGTTTTATAAAACTTTAGAACAGAAAACAAATTACAGATTTACCCTCTTGTCAATTGAAAGGGTGGGTATAAAGGAAACATTTCTTAAATTACATATTAATGAAAATATGATAATACAAATATTTCAACATACTTAAGAAGATATTATGTCGCATGTATTATGTCATCGTTTATATTATCATTTAAAAACACACAATGAAATATTGAGTATTTACTTTAGTTTCTTTTCCTGATGTGCTTTCTGAAGTTTTCTGGAAATATCTTTTCATCTATTGCTCTTTCCGCTTCCTGTAGATTTGAGTCTTCATTGTTAGCAGGCAAACTATGCATAATTTTTGGAATTTTATTGAAAATTTCTCCTACTCAACGGGCACTTTCTTGAGGCCACAATCTCTATTCGAACCCACCAACTGGACAGAACAGCACACTATTCAAAACACGAGCGTCTGGACCTTGGGAATGGTGGGGGAAGGGTCAGCTTGTGCCCCTCCTTGAAATTTTATCCTTAGTAGAAAGAATTATTTTTGTATACACCATAGTTTAAAAATACCACAGGTGGCCATGAAATCTGATAACACTTGGGGATACTTACTTCACAGGGTACAACGGTAACGAGCTGAGGTTATAGGGTGAGGGAAATTTTTAGTATCCCGGGAGTAGGATATTGCCCAGATGTATATTTTTCTGGTGTGTAGGCGTGTCGTAAGTCACCTCGGGTTAGTGATTAACGGCACCTTTTTATTGACTTGTTAGTGACTGTCGTTAGTGAACCTTTTTATTGACTTGTTTTTTTTTCTTCGTTCTCAATGTGAAAGATCTAGAAAACGTTTATCAGAAAGATTAGACAAATATCACACAAGAAAGATTCTGAGACGATCCATTTTTACAAATTGCAATATATATATATAACAACTGAAAAAATTTCGGGGGGGGGGCACGGGCCCGGTGGGCCCCCCCCTGGCTACGCCAGTGTCTGAGACGACCAGTCTCCCCCCCTCCCCTACAAAAACTTATATGGGTGTCATTTACGGGAGCCCCGTAAACAGCAACATGATCAATTTAGGGGGGGGGTCTGATCTCCCCCCCCGAGTCAGAGTAATTTGGACCCCCCCCTAAAAAAAATTTCTGGCTGCGCTACTGAATGTTTGCATATGGGAAAGGGGGGGATTAGAAACTCGAAATACGTACCGTGAACATTAACATTCATAAAAATACTCCTGTGAGTTCTAGGTACAAATACCTTTAAACATCACCAGTCTCTCTATCTATTTAACCCCCAGTCTTGAATCCCCCCCCCCCAAAAAAAAGAGAACTTTATATTTTGAGGGGCATTTTTTCCGCATATCAATTTACTTGGAGAAATTGGTTTGTCTAGTGTTCACTCAAATTTGCTCATATTAAATGAAGAAAAGTTCATAAAAGTTGTGTTTTATTTTATTATCGCACAAAACCTAGACATCTGCACACCCAACTGGAAAGTTTGCCTGAGAATGTGTGTTATGTTGACATCCACACAGATATTGTTGTATTCTAAGTATTGTTTTTTATTGCATATTTTCCTGTGTAACAAATTCTATTTTGTGAAGTTGCATATGTGGAGAAGACTGGCGATCTCGTTTTCCGAATTGAGTAACAATTCTTTTCGGTTCTTCACTTAAATTCAATTGAAATAAGGCAGCAACAATAATAATAGAAACAACAATAATTAGGCACTTCTTTTTGTTTGCATTCTTTATCTTTCAAAATTTTTATTATCTTGCTTGCTTCGGGTTGAGTGCCACCATCCTGCAGACAAGTTGGTTGCTCTCTGCTTGGGAGGGGGGATAATATGTAATAATAAAATAGCATTCACCCATTTAATTTAATTTTAATTTATCTTGAAAACTGTCTTTAATCTCTGGACTACATTCCCTGTGAAGTTTGTTTCTCTGTTAGACATACATTCTTTCAAAGACAATTTTTGAGATCACTTAAGAAATAAGAATGTAGCGTAAGCATATCTTGCAGTTTTTTGTGGTCAGCATCAGCATCTGTCCTGTAGCAATCCAGACTCGGGCTGAATTCCTAAATCCGCAAATAAATGATATCACAATGAAGAACCAAGTATCTGTCTTGACCCTCCTCTTGTACTCTAGATACAGGTTTAGCAACTCTGGGGTATGTAAAGTCAGGAGCGATAAAATTACGTGGTCTTCTGCCACAGTAGATGCCCCTGAGAGCATGCAGCCTGTGACTTGGTAGGTCGCTGGTCCTTTCCCAACAGTTATGGGAAATAAAGATCCAGATTAGCCTCAAAACAGATGTGGTCTGCACTTATTTAACAGAACGTTGGATACATCACATTTATATATATATATATATATATAGTCAACTCCGGTTATAGTGGACCCGAATATAGGGAGCCCAAGTCTTGTGGTGTATTCCTCCCCGTACTCCTTTTGTCCAATACCTCTAGTGCTTTGAAGATAAGCTCATCTTCTCCACACTGCATGAAAGCCCGTGACACCCATACTTCCACAATGAAGAAGGTAGTAAATGACAATTTTTAAAAGAAGCATGCAACTTTTTTCATTCTCATTCTTGACCAGAAAGAAAACCCCACAAGCGCTTCCATCCAATTCATCAGACTGTGCTCCTCCTAATTGCAGGGATGTTAACTCCAACACTCGATTTGGGAGCACCCCGGGAGCAGAAAAAATTTCATTTGGGAGCACCTCGGGAGCAGAAAAATTCCATTTGGGAGCAGAAAAATTCTATTTGGGAGCAGTAAACTCCATTTGGGAGCACCTCGGGAGCACAAAAAAATAGTTTCCGAGAGGAAAACTAAGATTCGAGATCAGAATTAATATGATTTTGGAGCATAAAATTGAAGGTTAAGGAACACAATAAATGCATACAAGAAAAGCAAAGTTTGCGAGCAAACACCATTTGCTAAAAGCAAAACACTATTTGAAAGCACTTTAGGAAAGCTGTGGGAAAAAAAGGGTGTATACAGGCTATGCTATCAGCAACTTGGTAAAAACAATACATATTAGGAGTCAGCAACCTTTCTGTGGTTAAGTCATTTTTTTCCTACTCAAGAACCATGAGTATGATTTGTATGAGGCTTGCGAGCAACAGGTTGCCAATCCCTGTCCCGTTTTTTTTCTTTTTCAGAATTATTTAGGGAATCTTCCTCTCGAAAAAGAGAGCACAAATAAAATGAAAACTAAATTTTAAAACAAAAGCTTCTATCTCATTCTTTGGTTCTATTACAAATCACAAGTAGTACTAAATGGAGATTTTTGAAAACCCAACTATTATACCTCTTATACAACAACACGTAATTGGTAAGCAGTATCGAAAACAAAATAAATTTGATGGTTAGAATAATTAAATGTCTGTACTTTTAATAGCATATGCTTTTGTATCAGTAATTTAACCTCATCTAATATTTACATATTCATCTATAATACTTGAACACAATATACAAAGCAAATGTAAACAAAAAATATTTAATGACTGTTGAGAGAAATTAAGAATTATGGAAAGTTAAAAATTAAGATTATGAGAAATTAATAATGAGATTACAAATTAAGTATCATAAGTTGTCTAGTTTTCTATTTATTCTTTTTTTTTATTTTCATTAATTTCTTCTTGAGCTTTTTCATTTTCTTCTAATAGTTTTAATGGTATTGCAAGTCTATCCTTCCCTTCCGTTAATAGAATCTGTCCACTTTCTATAACAGCCAGTGGCGGCTCGTGACCTGCTTCAGTGGTGGGGCCGAAAAAAATAGTGCCAGTTCAAATCGGGAAAATACATATACATAGAGCTGTGGCGGATCGTTATCCATTTCAGAGGAGGGGGCTTTTTTTTTTTTTTTAAGCTCGAAAAGGTAAAACATATGAATCGCTTTTGTAAACAGTGTGAATACATAAAAACTTTTCGAATAACAAGTTATGAAAGGCGTATTGATTTCTCCTTTAAGTTTTCATTTAAAGACAGCAGATTTATTTTGCACCCAAAAAACATTTTCCTCCATTTTTCTTTCTCAAAAAGGTACAATATCAATTTAAAAAACAAAAACAAAAAAACAATGCATGTGTACATGTTGAAAAACGAATTGGTTCATAATGTTTCATCTCCAAATAGCAAATCGTGCCCCTTCATAAACAAAAAACGGTGCCCGTTGCGATGTACTTGTTTGCCTATCTGGTCGGCCCTGATTGAGGTGACTAACAAAGCCCGACTGGTCCGATCCGGGACGGGTAGAATGGCTTCGGAATGCAGCTTTCGTACGCAGTTTGAATCTTGCTTTACTGCTAACTAGCTTTCCATACACGCTTTAAAAGATAAATGAGCGTGGCAAAAATTTAACAAAGAGTCAAAATGACGTATTCGGCGCAGACCGGCGCAAAAATCGGCTAAAAGCGCAGTTCGGCGCAAGAATTTGTGTTTCGGCGCAGCTCAGCGCAGAATTAACATCCCTGTAATTGTATTCACGCTTGCTATCCAGGAACGTCTGTAAAAGGGGATTAAATTCTTAGTCTGGTAGAATCAATGGCATTTTTTGGCTACTAAGCACTTGACAAAAAGTAAGGTACATTTCATAGTGAACAAAAATGGACATGTTTCTCTCGTCCTTGAACGATTGCATTTTTCATTCCCGATCCAATAGCACAGGTTAAGGATTCTCGCTATTGCTTGATTGGCTATAGCACTATCCGGCCAATTGAATGGAATCTCCCAAATTATTGTAGCACTTAGGAGTAATAAGACATAAATATGATTAATTATGTTTGATTCACGCAAATATTCAGTGTGGGTATAAAACACCATATTTTACTTATTATTTTATATAGTGTTTTATTATTATAACACTATATTATTTTATGATGCATTACTTGCTCATATGGGGACACTTCGCTTATAGTGAACTTTGGATACAGTGAACAAAATTTGCCGGTCCCCAGAGGTTCACTATAACCGAGTCGACTGTATATATATTCCATTTTTAAAGCAAGAGAAGATTCTTAGACTGTCTGGCAAAATATATGTTTATTAATTTTATCAATGATACAAAAGTATAATCTTTAATAACAATTTCAGAGAACAAATGGTAATAACACAAATAAAGTATTTCAGACAAATGCAAACTTAAAAGCAATTTTAATACATTAATATATATGTATTATAACAATTTTTTTTTGCTTTCTTTCTAATGGCAGGCCTCTGCACCTGGAGGCATTGGCAACTACTACGGCCGGAGTTGTTGGTCTCTTTATTATAGGGGCACCTAGTAGGTGGATCAATGTTTGCCCCTATGAAGGGAGGGACACGATGACATCCACGCCCAGTCAGGGATTGAACCCCAACTGCTGGGAGTTTAACCCGAAACTGTAGTACGATGCTTTATCCACTATACAATCTGGTTGGCTTGTATTGTAACAATATTTTACAAATGTATGAAAATAAAATATTAAATGTTTAACAACATTAGTAACAATCTCATAATACTATAAATAAGATTAATTAATTCATTATCATTTTTTAGAATAAAATAACTCAATAATATGAACATGAACTTGAGATTTTCTAAATGTTGAAAACTTCCATCTTTTTCCAGTTAACCTGTTTAGCTACCAAATAATCAAAATAGATCAGATGTTGCTGAAATCTGAGTTTGTCAATAAAACGACAGTAAAGGAAGGCATTCAAAATTTAAAGAGGGAAATTTTCAACCACCTCACTTTCAGTTCAATTCTGTCCCCTTATATATGACTTCAACACATTTGGTAAGCTCAAGAAAGCACTGCAAGGAACACAATTTCAAAGAGTTAAAACAGTCTGTGTAAAAATTGGTTCAACCAACCAGATTTCTACTACACAGTATGGAACCTCGTATCCGGAAAATTGATTAATCAGGATTTGTAACAAAAAGAACAACAACAAAAAAAAAAAACAGTTTGTATTGCACAAAGTGTTGTTAACAAGAATTTGGGGAAAAAAAAAAAAAAAGTAACACAATGCTCCTTTCCCAAACTAACCTTTTTTTTTCTTGAGTTCTTTCTGTCACGTTGCTACTACAGAACAAAGGAAAAACGAGGTCGAAGGTCAATTGCAGAATGGTCTATAATCATGTGACCTATAAACAACATTCGTGCACTTGACTCCTGCAGATTAACTTACACATACTCATGCACTTCATTCACATGGCTTTGAGACTTCTCATGTGTAGTTACATATTTTGCCATCTGAAAATGTCAAAGCGATTAGGAAATGGAGATTTATCGGCGGCTAGTAAAAGAAAACGTATTGTTTTAAGCATGGAAACTGAAGTTGATATTTTAAAGAAGTTAGATGAAGGTTGTTCCGTTAAACTGTTATGCAATAGGTAGAATGTTGGATCCTCAATCATTTATGATATACGAAACCAGAAAAAAGAAATTTTGACTTTTTATGCAATTGCAGAAAACTCTAATGTAATGAATGAAAGAAAAATGCTTTATACAAAGAACCAAAATATATATGAAGTGTTATTAGAGTGGATAAAGTAGAAACGTTTAGAAAATTACCCGCTTAACAAGAAGCGTTATCGTGGTGCAAGCCAAGAAATTTCACAATGAAATAGGCTTGTATAAAACATGAGACTATACCCATGGGTGATTCAGCCACTTCAAGAAAAAAAAAAAAAAAAAAAAAAAGTACAGGTTGACTTCTAAAAGTAAGAGGTGAAAGAGCAGCAGCTGATACAGAATTATACATGGAAAAAATGATGGATATGTTCAAAAAAGAAAATTTATCTTTAGAACAGATCTTTAACGCTGATGAAACTGCCCTGTTTTATAATATGTACCAAACACAACATATGCCACTCATAAAGAAGCCTCAGCTAGCAGCTCCACAAAAGACTGCAAACAAAGAATAACATTGCTGGGATGTAGCAATGTGGCTGGAACCTGCAAAACAAGACTTACTCTTCCTACTACAGTAGAAAACCTCATGCTTCAGTGGTGTTAAAATCCTACCAGAAAATTACACAGCAAATAAAACTGCCAGGATGACTCAAGATATATTTATCAAATGGTTTATTTCGGAGTTTGTTTCTACAGTTCAGAAGCATTTCCAGTCGGATTATCTCCCGATGGCAAAATAGTGTTGCTTATGGACAATTGCATTGACCATCCACCCTTAGAAATGCTAAAGGCCAAAAACGTGCTTATAGAGTACCTGCCTCCTGATTGCACAGAATTAATTCAACCTTTAGATCAAGGTATTCTGTGAAGCCTTAAATGCAAGTACAAAACATTTTTTAAAAGAATATGTCAGATTCAACAAAAATGATGGGAAATCTTTCCTTATTTTCATAAATCTTTTAACATGAAAGATGCAATTTGGTTCAAGGGAGGAAGTTTCCCTGTGAAACTTTAGCGTGTGCATGGCATAATATGCTTCCTAGATCAATTGTTTTTTATGATGACAATAGTGATCTTTTTTTTGTTGAAATTAAATTTCCAAAGAAAAAGTTTTACAACAAGAATTGATAGAATATGCAAAGTTAATTTTAAATGGTGTTCCCTTATCAAATGGTGATATATTGGAATGTTTCAATACTGATGAGGATGTCCCCATAACTAATCAAATGACAGATTCAGAGATTGTGCAGATGGTTTTCAATCCATAAGACAACGAGGAAGGCGATTCTGATGAAGAGGACACAGAATTGGTAGGCCAAAATGATTCCAATGCAAGATGCATTGTATTAACAAAAGAACTCATTTGCGATGTGGAACAAGAGTTTTATAAACGAGATACACATAATGATCGTCTATAAAATACAGAAACTTTTTATGGAACAAAAAACAAATTTAAAACAGTTAAAGGTGGACCAGATGTTCAAAGATTTAATGAGCTTTATTTTACAATAACTACAAGAATGTATTTGCTTTTAATGTTTTAGAAGTTATCCCCATAATTATGTATATTTAATCAATTTTGTTCTTAATAAATTTCTTCTAAATATTAATTTGTTTAAGAAATAGTGTTTTTCAATAACTCCAAAACACAAAATTAAAAAATCGTAATTATTGTCATAAACCATTTATTTCTGATCATCCCCAATCGTTAGTCGTATTTTTAAATTATCTATTTTTAAAAAATTAAATATATTTTTATATATATATATTTATATTAATTATTAACTAATTAAATGTCTCAGCAATGCCATTGGAAGTGGGAACATATACCGAAAAGTTAAATGACAGTTTCTGTCAACAGATAGCGGCACCATGACTAATCATTTATCCATAAAAATTGGTTATACAGAACTTGTCTTTCCCCTTTGATTCTGGATATGAGGTTTCGTACTGTACATAACTTTCATTATAAAATGGAGGAGTAATATAGGAGTTTTCTAAGTGGAAAAATAAGTTTTTTAGGACTCATTGTGAATTTCTCATGTAGAAGTAATTTAGTTTTTCAGGACTCAATGCAAATTTTGCACAATGATTTCTATATGTTTTTAACATGGGCACCCATTATTGGGAATTCTGAAAAAATTTGATATTAGGGCTTCATTATTTTTCTCTTTCTTCTGATGAATCTTTATCACAAATGGAAAGAAAATTATTATATGCATCAGAATTTTCTCTAACCCATACTCAATCTCAAAATAAGAATTCAAATGAATTGAATAAAAGAAGAGAAAAGTTTTCTTGTGTAATTGGGAAATGAAAAATTCTTTTATAAATGTGTCTAAGTGTTTTTCTAGGTAAGTTTCACAATCGCCTGTCTCACGGCAGCTCAATATAGCAAAGTAGAACTATGGCAGGAACATATACTATAATCCTATATTTTAGTTGTAAACTGTAAGAAAACTGCCAACTCACAGGATTAAAAATTTTAAAACTCATCGTAAAAACAAAATTTTTATAGTTAAAAAGAAAAATAAACCTGGAAATGAGAATTTTGTAAAAATAATATGAAATATACATTCTCCTGATTTCAAAACTTTAGGACAAACATGATAAACAAATCAACAAACATACAGTGGGACAAAAAGCTTTTTTGTTAAGTTGAATTAACAAAAATGCCTTATTTTAATTTAACAATATAATACTAAAAGCTGCATTTTAAAACAATAATAAAACAGAACAAAACACAAAATATTTATAAATAAATAAAAGCAGGTTTTATTATTTTTTCCACTAATTTTCAAAAAAACTGCCAGAAACAGTTTAATTTGTATGACCACCTATCATGTCACTAAATTTTGTGTTATTTGCTTAAGTTATGATAATGTGATGCAATCTCATCAACATACAAAACATCATGCAAATATCAACATATTTTGAATAAATCTTCACAAAATTTCTGAATATCAGAATTTTTAAAAAATTGTATGCATATAGTTTAAGTTGCATGTTCACTTATTATGTCATCAAATTATATTTCATGTGCTTCAGTTATTATTATATGATGAGCAAAGAAAAAAATACGTATTTTGAAATGATTTTTGCAAAATCTTAAAAAAAAAAAAAAAAAAAAAAAATCAATGCCTCACCAATCATGTCAAAAGGGATCACCAATCACCAATCAGGGATCACCAATCATGTCAAAAAAAATTTCATTTCTTTCGCTTTAGTCATTATTACATGAAGCATGAACAAAAATTTACATAGTTTGAAACAATTTTCACAAAATATCAAAATCGAATAAAAATCATTAAAAAATTTTTGTCTATAGTTTAAGTTGAGAGACCACCTATCACGTCACAAATTTTCATTTCATTAACTTTAGTTTTTTTTTTTATGTGATGCATGAACAAAAAGTTCATGGACAGAATGACAGACAAACAAAGTTTTATTTGACAGTTGTACTGGGTTCCTAGCTTGAAATGGATAGAAATCGCAAAAATTTTGAGTTTCAAGTAATGTCTATACAATAGTCAAATATCTATTCAAGAAATGTAATTTTTACTTAGCCTGCTTTTATCGATGTAACATCAAATACATAATTCACGACCTTTTAGCATTAGCTGACTATAATTTTTTAATGTGTTGCTATATGTAAGCATTAATATTAATCAACAATCTTGGTAGGTCAGAAATGAAGGTAGGAGTTCTGCTCATGGGCATTTAATACAATAAATACCTCAAGACTCAACAACTTGCAGACAGGGCCTTCCTATTGCACGAGGATGCAACTTAAGGCTTTAATCCACAGTAAATCTCATACAGGGTTGCCACTCAATTTCTGAAAAATAATTCCCCGACTTTTCCAGGTTTTCCAGACGATCATGTAATGAAAATCCCGACTATTTTTTATGTTTATGACATCAACTTTCCATATGTTCTAGAATACTTTTAGTTTCTCAAAGTAAGGTTAAATGTTTGTTTACAAGCACTGATTTTCCAGGTTTTGGGACAAAATTTGTAATTTTCCCCGACTTCTCCTTGACTTGTTTTGTCAAAACGAAATTCCCCGACTTTACCAGGTTTTCCTGTTTTCCCTGAGCAGTGGCAACCCTGTCATAGCTTTACTACAATGTAAGTCCATCTTATTGACGTTCAGCACATACTTAATTGGCAACTTTCTTTCAGTAGAAGTCTAATTCCGCTAATATTCTTAGATGTTGGACAAATGTGTTTCTCTCTTTTCTTCTTTAACATAATAATATTGCACATACTTCCAGTAAAAGAATCTCATACATTTCTTGACAGAATTGAATTTCTCCGACTTTTCAGGTCTGTAGAAATCTTGTTCTGGTAATACATAATTTGCTAAATTTAAGTTAAACCATGGTATATATTTTTTACAAATGCAATATTTAATTTTTTATAAAAAATTGTTAATATTTATAATGAATTTTTAATTACAATAATTATTTTTAAATGCTCAACTTTTAGAATGAAAAAATTGTACTTTTGTAATATTAATCAAGATGCAAAAAAAAAAAAAGTTTTTAAAAAAGGTTTGTCAAGACATATGATATGTCAGATCAGTAATGAGGCAGTAAAAAATTCCCCGAAGGAAGTCCAACAAGCTCTAATTTCATGTACCTGAAAAGATATATTAATAACATTTGAAATCTGAGTTTTGAACAGAAATAATTTCATAAATCAAGATATTTCATAAATAAAAGATTTTGCATGATAATTTAAATGTATAATGATGATAATATTGACTTTTAAAAAATACAATTTACTTTTATTTAAAATCTAAAACATTTATTTTATTAATAATGTGAATGCACACAAAACAGAACAAACTTGTACATAAGAATCTGTTCTTACTTTATGTATAATACAGGGATGCAGAATATGTCTGAACACACAAACAAGGAAATATGCTGGTTTTGGGAAAATTTTGGAGAAAACATTCTGCACCCGTGGTTTAATCAAATTATTTAATTTTTCATGACAACAAAGTAAAGTATGTTTCAATAAAATGACAAATCGAAATGGGTACAAGAATTAAAGCATACATAAATGCTTTAAAATTATGGTGTTTATCACCCCAGAATTCCCACACATTCATCATTATTCAGAACTTTTAAGATAATTAAAAACACATATACCTGACTTTTACACAATGGTATTCCAGGATATTTTTTGCTATTTATACACAACAAACAAAAATGCTAGGAAAATCATTCCTACATACACACATACAAATAACAGCAACTAACCTGAATTAATTCTGGAAGAATACGCACTTGCTTCATACAAATTCTTCATATGTTTCAGGAATAGATACAGTTCAAGATCTTTTACCTAAATTATAAGACCAACCTCTTTAAATTCATTATTTCAAACACTGCAATTTACACTCAATTATTATCAATTATTGTAAGTAAAAACAAAATTTTATTTTAGTGCTGATTTATGTATTTTCTTTATAAACTTTAAAATATTATTCTTCAGTCCTGTGTACAATGGAGAACTTGCACAGAAGAATGCCCTGGGAATTGTTATTCACATAATGCATGTGCATTGTGCAATGGCATATCAACGTACTTTACATAAGCTCACCACTGAAATTTAGTTTTAGAAAATTTTTTTAAAAATTCTTGGCTGACACACAGAAATATGCAGCACAATATACTTATGTATTTTATACTTTTCTTAAATCTAAATGAAATTATGAGAAGAAAGTTCCCAAATTTTATATCAGGAATACCCTGGAGAATGGAAAAGCTTAATTTGAATGGATTTTTTTTTTTTTTTTTGTGGCACAAATAAAAAACACACGAAAAGCAACAATGCACTTTTATTTTAATCTTTGCTATGCATCAGCGTAACAAGGATTATTAACATTCCATGTGATCCTCCAGCTTGCTGCTCCATTTTTTCTAAAGGCTTATTTCCAGTTCCAGTGACTTCATGTAGTAAAGTAATACTAAGCAACACCACAGAACAACAAGAGTGGAAAAAAAGAAAAAAAGCCACAGCTCTCTTTTATGATATTACATTACCAGTTTATCTTTTTTAGGTGAACACCTCAAGTCATTTAAAAGAATTAAAACTAGTGAAAACAATGTCTCTTTACCCTCTCAAGCTTGGTTACAGTCAAGGTGACTGATAAAGTTCTGGCCCTCCCCCAAATCTCGGTCCACCAGGTTGTTGGCCTTCTATTTTTGTTCTTAGCTTGCTACCCAGGTCAGATTGCCCCCCTCTGTTTGCAACACCGCAGCCACAATGGGCTTTTTACAGTGCAAACAGTTTTATGTAGACCTACTATATGTTCAGCGGATTACTGATATAATTATCAGTATTGTAGAATGATTAAATCAAGGACAATTATTTTAAAACCAAATTAGTAACATTATTCTAACATATTACATACATTGTCAAAAATAAATCCTAACTAATATTATAAACGCGAAAGTGAGTTTGTTTGTTTGTTTATTTATGACGCTTTCATGCCTAAACCGCTGAATCGATTAGGATGCATTTTGGTTTAGATATAGAGGGGACCCTGGAGTTGGTTATAGGCTAATTAGAATTTTAGATTTTTAATTACTTTTTTAATTATTAATTAAAAACCGTTTTTACGTTGCCATGCTTGGCGAGTTTCGCCCGTATCAATCAAATGATTCATGTTTTGAGCTACCAAGAATGCTATTGCTTCAATAAAGAAGCGCGTGCGTGCATCTGAAAAACATTAAATTCCACGGAAATTATGCCAGTTTTATGCCAAATCTATCTATCAATAATAATAAAAATGAATGTTCTCCAGACAAATCTACAGAAAGCAGAGCTTTGAAAATTTGAGCATAGAAGCCCATGACTGTGCACCTGAGACTCAGAATGTTGAAATTTTAAATACTTTTCTAATTATTAATTAAAAACCGTTTTATCGCCTGCACAAAATGATTTATGCTTTTGAAATAAAGCTGAAATTCTATTTTCAGATAAACATGCATTTGAAAAACATGAAATTTTATGGAAATTATGTTGATTTTACGCCAAATTAAAAAGCATTAGAAAGAAAAGTCCAAATGTGTTTCTTAAACTTCATAAATTTCCAAATCCTACCAATAATATAAAAACTCCGCTGTTCAAGCCTCGTCAGGGGGAGATCCCCCTGAACCCCCCTTTTTTAGTTTTATTATTGCCACATTAAAACTATATTAATTAACTTGGCATTTTATCGCTCATCTTTCGCGTATTTCGCCTGGTAACCCTGTGTTGAAATTTTTAGGAATGTAACCTATTTATAGAAAAATACATGTGGTGCATATTCTACAGCTTACGAAATATTGTAACAATAGATTAAAGCTGTTGTGAACTAATAATATTTGAATATATGTAAAAAATACATGTGGAGTATATTCTACAGCTTACGAAATAGTGTAACAATATCAAGACTAAAGATTGCTTTAATCTCGATATTAAAGCTGTTGTGAACTAATAGTATTTAAATACATGTAAAATTATGTCGCTTTTTTATGTCGCTTTATTATGTCGCATTTTTGGGACACATTTTTCAATAAGGGTATTGACAGATAAAATGACATAGTCATTAAAAAATGTGTACGTTTGTGTGTTTAGATGTTTTTGACTGAATCACACACAAATTGCTGAACGGATTTGGAAAAATTCGTAATGAAGATAGCTTATGCCCTGGATTAAAATACAGGCAACCTTTCAAGCATATAGCATAAATAATTCTTTTACAAAAACATTCAAAATAATTCTAATGTATTGCGCTCTATGGAATTATAGCTACTAAACCGAATTTAAAACTTAGTTACACTATTCCTGTGTATTATTGTTTGTTTCTTTGTGGATTAAGACTGATTGACTGCACTAGGGTCCTAGACCTATATGGGTTATTCCTCTGTGGGGAACTTTCTAAGGGATCCTAGCCCGTATTTATGCGAGGTTTTGAAGAAAACCGCGAAAATCTGCGAGCGGCTAGGTCGACAGGCTCAACCAGAGGTTGAACCTGGCACTTCCAGCCTTCCAGTTTTGAGAGTAGCACTTCTTAGACACTGGTGGGACCCTGAGTGTTAAAGGCTACCTTTTATACATATATCACAAATTGTTCTTTTAAAGGGATACTCAAAAGAATTACATTACACTCTATGTGTATCTCTGTAAGTACTGAACCGATTCCAAAACTTTTTTCACTGTTAGTAAGCTACACTATTCTTGAGTATTATAGGCTAAAATTCATACATGTAGTGCATATAGTTCCTTTACAGGAACACTCAAAATAATTCTAATACATAACGCTCTCTGGGTATCTCTGTAACTATAGAACCGATTCTGAAACTTTTTCGCTAAGAAAAAGCTGCACTATTCCTGATTAGCGTAGGCTAAAATTCATGCTGTAGCATAAATATTTCTTTCACAAGAACAACAAAAACAGATAGTAAATACTGTCGTAAATGTATTCGCCAAATGCCTGAAAAAAGTCTAAATTTAGTAACTCTGCTTACTCTCTTATTTTAAATGAAGTATACTACCACGCATTATACTTCATATAAAATAAGTAAAAAGCAAATAATATTTAAATGCAATTTCTTTTGTCGCAAACATATGTGTTATTCACAGATGCTTCATTTCTTTTGGGACCTAACTCTAAAGCCAACGCGGACGAAGTTGCGGGTAGCAGCTAGTAAATAAATAAAAATAACAGATGGAAGGAGGCCATGTTATTTGCCCAGAGAAGATAGTTAAAAGTCTTGCTATTGCTTCTGCAATACAGGGATGGTTGGGCACAATAAACTTAGAAGTTTCACAAATAACTCCTTTATTTACAACTGTTGCTATCTAGCTGTGATAAACAGAAACCGATGGTGGAAATCCTTGCTGTGAATAATAACTTCTAGCGCACACATAACAAAGACTACTATGATATAATCCAATTGAGCGTATATTGACAACTTTATAAGAATTTTTAAATATTGTTATCTAGTTTTCTTTGAATAATAGAAATAATCAAATGTGTGTCATTAAACCTTATTAATCTCTTCCGGATCAACGCCTTCAGAAAGAAGAGTATAAGAGATGCATATGTGCAGGGCCGTGCAGGCAGGGGGAGGGGGACCAAAAAGTGAAAAAGGCTTCATTACTATTGTTTTCTTAACAAAATTTTGAATTTCGGGAGGGGACCGGACCCCTTTTCTCCCTCCCCCCTCTGGGTACAGCCTTGCATATGTGCATTGTTCATCTCAAACGAATTAAGGGTGTAGTTCGAAAAAATAAAATCTCCCTCACGGTCAAGTACACAAATCAGAATAAGCTAATTGCAACAGGGGCTCAAAAAAATAAAGGATGATTCTTTCTAAGTTGTATTACACACCGCAATAAATGAAACAACGGTGCATTTTATAAAGTTTTCAGAAAAAATTATCGTCATGGAATTGCATGGCAGAAAAGTTTCGAAAAGTGGCATATCCTGCTAGATTTTTGATTTTTTAAGAATTTTTTCTGAAAGTTTTGCTACTTATACTGGTTTATTGTTTATTACAGTGAATAATAAACTTGTAAAGAGACTATAAATTTTGAAGTGCATTACGTAATTAGTTCACTTGTGTACCAAAATCACATGATTTTTTCGAACTACACTGTTAATACTCAGCTCATTATTTTAACTAATACATACCCTCCAACATTGGCCTTCACCTCATCAGTAGCACTTACGCGATATCGCCGGGGGGGGGGGGGGGGGGGGGGGTGTTAGGGGAGTCATAACCCCCCCCTCATGAGGAATTTTTTGCCATACAAAATGTATATTCTTCACTCCCTTGTCACAAACACCTATACATACATATGAGTTGAAGTAGTCATAACCCCCCCCCCTGTTTTTTAGAGGTTCTCAACACTGGGTGTCTACCAAATTTCTGAAAGTCAATTTTCTGACTTTTGGGAGGTCCCGGGAAAAAAACTCCTGACCAATGCATTTTACTTAGGGAAATTGCACAATGCTTGTCTTTATATTTGCATATTTTGTACAACTTCTTTAAATCAATTTTGACTAAAGTATACAGGATTAAGCTTTCATCAATTGAGAAACAGAAGTAGTTGCACTTTCTGATAGAATTAACTAACTGTTCTTGGAAATACAGTCCTAATATATAAGTTACCAAGTAAGCTAATTTGTCTTTTACCCTCACGTCACGATTGATGAGTCCCCCATTTTCTCCTCCTTATACAAATGCATCGCTTGATGCTTTCGCGGTCTGAAAAATGCGTCGCAGTTGCCTTCGGTTTCCAGTCTCAGGGTTGCCAGATCAAAATTCCTGAAAATAGCCAAACGGCTTCTTAAAATTAGCCAAAAATAGCCACTTTGATTACAGCGCCATCTTTCGAATTTTCGAGAAAACTTTTAAAAAGTTTAGAATGTAGCATAGATGTTCTTCGCAAGCGCATTTCTGTGGTTAAATTAATAACAATAATAATAAAGATTACTAGATTAGATCGCAAAAATAAAGAGTTATTACTTAGAAAATTTTTAGCGCTAGAAACAAGCAAGAACCATGCACAAGGGCCCAAGACAATATGCACTATACAGTATACTTTCAACGCATGAGACCAGAATGATAAATCAGGTAGAATGCATCGATTAGGAGACACTTTCCTTATGCAAGAGCGGAATGATAAATCGAATTGAATGCATTGATTAGGAAGCACTTTACAGCGTTTGAGAGAACTTCACCCCCCCGGAAGAAAATCGAAATAATTATTCTTGTGAGTGCTAAATTTACTCTCGTAATTAACTGAATAACAAATTACATTTTTACATTCTCAGAAGTTATTAACATTTATTAAATGATGCATTTTTATGAAGAGCATATATTCGCCAACAATCACAGAATCCAGCTATAATTAGCCAAAAAACAAGTGGCTAAAATTTTGTTTTTCTTTTTAGCCAGCAGCCTCAGAATTTAGCCATAATTAGCCAAAAAACGAGTGGCTAAACGAAAAATTTTCTTTTTAGCCAGCAGCTTCTAAAATTAGCCAAAATGGCTAAAATTAGCCACATCTGGCAACCCTGTCCAGTCTGACAATTAGAGAGAAAGTGTAGAAAAAACAAAGACATGAAAAAAATTGATTCTTTGGTGAATTTTCCGGACCCATTTTCCGATTTCCCGGCTTTTACCAGACTTTCAAGAGCAGTAGACACCCTGCAACATCATTATTAGAGGTTTTTTTAAAATATCAGTAGTACTATCACGTTTTAAAAAACGATCCATGTGAACAAAGAAAACAACGTGTGCTGCACTTTCCTTCCACAAAAGAGCTAAGCTTACATCCAAACACAGGACGGAGCAAGATAGGGTGGCGGGAAATGCGAGAGGAGACGTGACGTAACAAGAGAAGGAGCAGCTAACGGCATCTCCCCCCCCTCCCACGCACACCACACTTTCGCTGACACAAGTTCGCTCACGGCTGCCGGCGCCGAGGCCGAGGGAGAATGTTGAATTCCCTTCTTTCACGATCGGCGCCCACACACAGGAGTGTTGACTCACAACAAAGCAGCTAGGGTTGCAAACCTCACCTCCGTGCAGGCATAATGCCCTAAAAAAAGTAAACATTCGCTCAATTCCGTAGGTTTTTCGTACCATCCGTAGCTCCGTAGTTCATGCTACTTATCCATATAAACTATGGATAATCCGTAGCAGTTGGAGGGTATGCTAATAGATTTATTAAATTATTCCAGATTTTTTAACAAAAGAACATGACTGATAATTTGTCATAGCTTACCACGTCAAACCACATTGTAGAACTCAACAAAGGAAAATATTGCAGAATTTAATAATTGGTAGATATATATTTTTTGTAGCACATATCCAACAGACAAAAATGCATTTGATAATAGTTTTTTAACTAGATTACTAAACGTGAATGTAACAAAAATCACAATGATTTGGATGAGAATTTAGTAAAAAGAACTGACCCTACAGCTGCACTCAGTTTAGTACATTTTTTTTACAATTTTTTTTTCAAAAAGGGCTGATTTCCTTTCGATTCACTAGGTTGCCAAAACCCACTAATCAAGACCTTAGCCATGATTGATAACCTACTACTATTACTCTGTTTTAAAGTTACAAGTGTTTTCATTATTTTCTGTTATTCAAAAAGGGCTCAGAAAATTCAGCAAGAGACCCTTTCTATAAAAGATAAAAAAAGAATCTACTTTGGTTGTGTTGTCAACTTAATTTTTACATTGTGTACATAAGTAATCTTCTTTCATGACAGTTAAAATTTTTTAGAATGTGAATTTGTTTTAAAACTGATCTATATTTTGACAAACATGATGACTAGCCTTTGATTATTCATGAAATTCTAATGCTGTATGCAAAATGCTACATATCTATATATATTAAAAAAAAAAAAAAAAATACTCAAAGCAATGCAATCTAAAATACAACACAATGCAGGTCTGTTTATGCATTAGGTATTACTGACAATTTTTTTTTTCACTTCAGAAACTGAAAAGTATTCAAAATTAATAGCTAAAAAACAACTTACTACTATTGAATACTTGGGAGGACAAGGAGATATGGAAGGTTCTACGAAGAGAAAAGTTACATTTTAATTTTAAAAACATTCTTATATCTTATGTAACAAATTATAAAAACATGCATAAAAAAAGTATTATCCAGTTTACATGTTTTCTATTGCAACATACTGATGTCTTATTTTAAATTTTTTCTAATGTAACACTTACTCAAAAATAGTTTTATGACATACTTAACAGGAGCCATTAGCTAACACTTAGAACATTCAAAATAGGGCTAATATCTATGTCAGATACAGTTTTACAAAATGAAATTAGTCATAAAAAACACATGATATGGTTCTCATTGTGCTCATCATTATGGTTCAACTCATTGTGCATTTAGTAAGTCAAAATTGTTAAATTTTAGATTTAATAAATTTTATTACCATTCTTCTAAATAACACTAATGTAAATCCTGACTTTTGGGTTGCAGAAAAAAAATTCAATACAATATCTTTCAAACTTTATACATGACACATGATCTGTCAAAGCGGCAACTGGCACTATTCTGAGAAAAAGTAAAAAATTAGCTTGATGCACTGGCAGCCTAATCAGATAAATTAGTTTTTTTTTTTTTTTCATGTGGAATTTATCTTCTGCCAAGATGCTGGGAAACACAGTAATGTCTACAAATGTACAATATTTGATTGATGCATTAAAAGAAATATTTTTTACTTCCTTGTATGAAGTTAAGGACCCATGTTGACCAATCTTGAATCCATTTTGACTAGTTTTGGCGTAACATCTGCACATATGTACAGTGTTTTCACTAGAGTGCAAGAATCTTGCATTTTTTTCTTTTTCTCGCATTAAAAAAGTATTATAGTGAGAAATTTGCACACGCTACGAATTGGTTTAATTCTGTGCAAAATTCTTGCATTGCGAAAGATTTTGACAATTTTTCAAAAAAAAAAGTGGTGCATGCTCCCATTTCTCATAAAGTTCTTATATATCCACAAAATTCTTGCAGTTTCATTTTTATTGCACGTAACCAGGCCTGACTTCCAGACTTGGAGGTTCAGTTACATGCTATAAAAAAAAAAAAAAAAAAAAAAAAAAAAAAAAAAAAAACCCCTAAAATTCATAAATATCCTGATTTTGGGTGTTTACCCAAGGCAAGGGTAAGTACCCATTTATAAATACCTTACTCACTGGGTATTTACCGCACTCACATCTATAGTGAGAAATTCTCACCCATTTTTTAAAAATCTCACCCAGTTTTGGGGAAAGGGTGAGAAATACTTACCCTTTTTTTTCCATAATGAAAATTCTTCATGTATTTATGCTGCATAACTCAAACATAGCAGAACATTGAAATATTGTATTTAGGCCTTTTGTAACATCTAGTTAAGCACCTTTGTTTTTGATTACAGTGAATTGGGAAATTTATGTACAAAGTTGTTAAATTTGGTACCAAAAAAGTTTCTCCAAAATTAAACCTAGCCAGTTAATATCTCCTATATTTAGGGAGAAATCACAAAATCTTAATGTTATTGAAGTATCCCATCTCACTTTCAAATGAATTAAGTTTATTTGAAGTGCTTAAAATAATTAGTACACACAAAAAAGTCATGTGGCATCCACATTAGATTTTTTAAAGAAAAATTTTGTATGAATTAAACTTAATCTATTTATATAATAGGCTAATGTATGTGGTACTAAAATCAACGATATTTCTGTGCTGTGAACAGCAACAGCAAGATGTAAACATTAGTGCAATAACAATAATGCATGTGCGAAAATCCAAATTAACGGTGTTGTTCATAAAAATCATGAGATTTTGGTACATAAGTACAAATAAACTAATTATGCCAGGCACTTCAAAATTTTGAAACTGTCTCTTTACAAGCTGTACTACATGCTGCAATAAACGATCAATCTGTATGAGTTTCAAAGCTTTTAGAAAAAAGTCTTGAAAATCGGAAATTTTCACAATACATATCAGATATATGTATTCTCAGATTCTCAGATATATGTTTAAGAATTTTTTCTGAAAATTTCACAAAAGCCGCAGCTTTTTCGCTTATGGCAGTGTAAATCAGCTTATGAAGAACCATCTGGAATTTTTTGGAGACCCTGGTGCTATTAGTTTATTTCAATTTGTGTACCAAGACTAAAAACGGAGTTTCTTTTTTTCGACATACACCCTTAACAGTTCAATGACGTCAAATGAAGCAAGCATATGCCATGCAGTAGCTAGATTACAAAATAACAATAATAGAGACACAAAAATGCAAGATCTTTTGGACTTTTTCACAGCTTTAAAATATTGAATTTACAATACTTGGCACATTAATCACCCATCATCTAAAAAATATCACCATACATTGGGCTAGAGCACATTTTAACCATTTGCTGTTTCATCATCGGCTTTTATGATAATACCCAAAATGTGTAGCAACTCTGACCTAAATAATTTAATGACAAATTCTGTTAAAAAAAGAAACATGATTTTCACTGAAATGAGTCTAGAAATTTAGTCAACACTACATTGAGCATAAAAAACAGTAAGGTATGGGGCGGCAAAGCTGGCCACTTTGGTGACTAGTATCAAATTATTTCTCTGATATAGTATCTAAAAAATATGCATATTTAAAGAACAATTGCAATAGCATACAACAGTTTAGTAATATGAATACTTACGTTTATTGTTAGCTGTTTTATCAGCTAGGTAATTTCTCTTACGTTCTTTTTCTTCATCTATTTTAAAATCTCTCAAGGGACATGCACAAACTTTAGCCTCTAATGTTTGTCTCCCCAAAGGAATATTGCTTTTAGGGAAAAATTTGAAATAATTATTTTCAAGAAAAAAAGTATGATATTTAAAAGTATTTCAAACTGACTTAATAACAGCATTTTAGCATGTTTGCAACAAAATATTCTAATTCATGCTCTCCAGTTAAATTAAATTAAAAACATAATAAACATTATATATATAAGACCTTATATACAGATTGAAAATTTACATTGTTTGTGTATGTAATGAAAAGCAGAATTATGATGCAGAGCTCCAAAAAGGGCAGATATTTTGAATTCCCTGAAAAAGGTTTTTGCTTAACTCTTTCTATATCTCTCTATTCTAAAAAAAAGTAAAGGTCGCTGTCGCCGTCAAAGCTTGTTGGCCTATCTCCTCCTAAAGCGTGAAGATTTAAGTTTCGACTAAGGTGCCCACAGATTCGAAAAATTCTGAGGAACCTGCAAAGCTGACATAAATTTCGAAAATCGAATTATTTTAGAAGATATTAATAAAAGCTGAAAAAAATAAACAAAATGGTTGCCAGATTTGGCATAAAATCATTCATTACTTTGCAACAAAGCATTTCCAAGTATGTAGTATCACGTGAAATTGTCAAACATGAAGTAGAAATACACCCATTTTATGCCAAAATAAAAACTATATGAAATAAGTAATTAAAAATGTGTTACACAAAGTTGACAATTTTGAAATAGTAAGTTTGCTTAGACAACAGGAGTTTAGAATTAGCGATTATTCGTTTTTCCAAAACAGAATAACTAATATCTTGAAAATCAAAAATTATTAAAATGCAGATTATTTTAATGCCGGTTCGGTCCAGCTGGATTGATTGCTACCAGTAGAAATATTTGGCGGCGTTAACTATGCCATTATAGCAATTATAGTACAGTTTGGATATTTGCTAGCGCGACGAGACAGTATAATTCGTGGGGCTAAGTATGCCAATCTGCAAAGGATTATGTATATGAAAATATGGATAACGATTTTCTGGTAACCTTAAATGAACAGTAATTATAGGTTGTGAGCATGTGTAAATCGCCAAATAATGAAAAGTCGCCATTGGTGGCAAGCTATTCTATCTGTTCCATAGCTTTTATTAGCTTTACATGTACGCAAGTCGCCAAATATTGAAAAATCGCCATGGGTGGTAAATTCGCAAGGTGTCCAATAGGTTTTACATTATTAAAAATACAGCTGAAACATATGTTCTGATTTTATTACGCTTTAGCTCCTAATTAATATAACTTTTGAATGGCAACATTAAATATCATTGTGTTTCTGAGGAGTGCAAATCATTTTTCCAACGATTATAAGCGGAGTCCGCACTCCAGGTGGAGTATAGCTCAGGACCCGTACAACATGGATTCCCATAACAAAATATCTTCCGTGTTATGAGGGGTAGGGGGTCTACTGTAGTATGAAGTTTAAATTTTTATGTACCAATGAAGATGCAAGAACCAACCAATGTGTAGCTTAGCTCAGTAACATTCTATCTGATCCAATCTTCGGGTTCTGTCTGTTGAAATTATGTCTTTTTTACAAATAAGCCTGTTTAGGGGCCGAATGCCTCATACGAAAAGCGAGCATAGCGAGTCTGGGGGCCTTGGCCCCTAGTTATGTCTATAAAAGCAGAAAAATATTTTTCTTTCTTTCTTTCTTTTTTTTTTTTTTTAGATAAAAGTGTAAAAATGTATCAATCACAAAAAGTTTATTACTACATTAATAATGCAATTCATTCATTTAATATTACCAACAAAACATTTTACTTTAGTTATAACCTTTCTTTTCTTGCTTTGTACAAGAACACTTGTCATAATGAAAATTTTTTGCTTGAACTGGACATTTAGCCACTTTTCAATACTCTTCATACATAGTTACTTTTATTTTATACTTTAGAGATAATTATTTACATATTGATAAAGAAGTAGCTTAACGAATATTGTTGAATATATAATTCAAACAGGATTTTGATCAAGAAAGTCAATTTAGAACACAATAAAGCATTTTTCCTCTATCTGCTGACAAGGCTTATAGACAGAATAGTCTTATTGCCCTTTTAAACCTAAGATTCCTAGTTCTCTGGTTTATAAGCATAATTAATCACAACAACAGATATCCTGAAATGTATGGAATCTGATTTTGGAAATCAAAATTCTACTGAACTTTAATTGTGCATGAGAACTTTAGTGATAGAGATTAACCTGAAAGGAATAATGAAATAAAAATCACTCGCAGAATGCAGCCTCTCATGCACACATGAAATCTGTAGACATTGTATTTTAAAAATTAGTAATGTGTATACTGTGGCTAAAACGCATGCACAAAGAAATTTAGAAATATTGTATAAAGACCAATTTACGAGATACGATACAAACACCCCATGTGGATTAAAAAAAGAAAAAAAAAAATCGCTCTTTAGCAAATAAGATAAACAGACAGATTGCATGGAAACAAGCTTGGCATGATAAATGGATTGTCTTTTAGAGGCTGGAACATACAGACTTTCAACAAACATAGACTTATTGCTAGAAGTACTGAAAAAGTACATCGACTTAGTCATGCTGAGTGAAACAAAAAGGAAAAGAAGTGCAGTAGAGCAAATCGGAAACTTCATACATTTCTGTAGCAGAGTGTCAAGGAGTGCAAGAAAAAAAGCGGGAGTCTCAATTTCTTTAAACTAAAAATTTAATAACTTTTTGCTGATGATGAAGAGGAAATTGCACAAGTTATTGAGTATCTATTGAGAAAAAACTAGGCTGAAAATAGAAAATGGGACCTACACCTAGTTTAAAAAAAGAAAAGAAAAAGTATCTAACTTAGGGAACCAAAAATGATCTTATTTTGGAAGGAAAGGTGATAAAGTATGTATCTTATTTAAGGATTTAGGTTTGAACTACAGGAAAAGGGTGGAACAGAAAAGGAAAGCAGCAAAAGAATTGCATTAACAAGGAGAGTAATTTCTTCACTAAATTCTGTACTATGCAGTATATACATTATAAGCAAAACAAAGAAAACTAAAGTAAACTTGTGCTGCTACAATGCAATTTGTCTTATGTGAGTTTTTCATAAGCAACAAATCTGAGAGCTAGCACAAACTTCTCACCCACAAAATGCAATTTTTTTGCCAAAAGTATGAAGCGCCAGCAGTACTATGGATTACAATATTATTCTGTAAAAGTACAGTACAGTTGTAATTATTATTACAGTATTGTGTCATACTTAGTAATTATTATTATTACAGTACAATAATAATTATTACTGTACAATACAGTATTATTATTAAAGTGCTGCACTTTATTATTACTGCATATTGTATGCCGGAACTGTATATGCACTTATGTCTCACGCTCTCCTAACGATCATAAATTTTGTGTATCTACAGTACTGTGTAGTATTGTTGAGTAACATTTTTTTATTTTTTGTATTTATGTTGTTTCTTCATTACTTTACGTGGGAAATGCTAATATATAGTTAGGAAATGGTTTAAAACAGTTTGAGGGGTGTTTATAAGTGTCTCAAATAATTGTGTATGCGCTGCAGAAAGTCGTACATATACTCTTTCACAATGTGAAACTTTCATTTCCACAAGAAGTATTGTAGTGCATAAATCATGTAAGTCAAGATTCCACTGTATTTACAGTGCTGACATTGAAAGTATTTTATTCTACAGAGCAGAGACATGGAACAACAGCAAGGCAAACGGAAAAAAAAAAAAAAAAAAAAAAAACCAAAACTATTAGCATCAGAAATGGATTACTGAAGAAGATCAGAGAGGAAACCGGATGCCAACAAATGCAATCAATTAAAAGCAACAATAAATGTTAAAAATAGATGAGAAGCGATGTTGAAGATTCATGTACATAAAAAGAATATTAATGAACTAGGGCAGCCAGAGGGCAGAAATAGAAGGGGATGCTCCCAAAAGAGGTAGGAAGAAAACTTGAGGGGCAGTTTAGAAAAAAAATATGATTTGAATGAGACTGAAGTGGAGAACAGGGAAGAGTGGGTAAAAGGATGAAGGAAACTTTGGTTGAGAAAAACGTCAGTGGGAAAATTCCTGAAGAAGAAATTATGAAAATCATTATAAGAGCTTTATCCTTCAATATTTGACCTTTCTTGTATATTTCTGGTAGATAAAATTATGACGGTTGTTTCTTTTGAGCCTCCGATGGCCAATAAAGGAACAAGACAAGAGCAAAGAATAAAAAGATTTTATAACCAAAAGTTAGGCGCATACATGGTTACTTTTAAATATAAACGTTATGAATATTCGAGCATGTGTCAAAATGGAAGATGAGCTTCCTGATGCCTTCTTCAAGAAATGTTGCCGCCAGTGATGCGGACAATGATTTGAACGCTGTTTTGTAAAACTTAATTTATCTGGAAGCTTTTGTTTTTTCTTCTTTGGCCACTTAGCCAGATCGCAAATCGCTCAGTTCTCAATCAATGATCAAGTGTGACCTTTGCAGATCTCACATCACCCTTCGTTTTGAAACCCCTCTGGCAAGGGGAGGTGTATATATGTTCAATTCAAAAGAGGCCTCGTTGGCCTCTTTTGGTTGACGGATTTCTATCTGTCACCTGAAATGAAGCGTTGGCTAAGAAGTAAAAGCTTTAGCACAAATGGAAATTTTTGAAACACCGGCTAGGTCCCTGGTTGCATCACTTGCGGTTTGACTAAGAGCTGAGTGATTTCTGATACTTCATCTGGCAAGGTGGCCAAAGCAACAAAACCAAAAGCTTCCAGACAAGTGAGGTTTTGCAAAACAGCATTCAGACCATTGCCAATATCACTGTCACTAACTACATTTTTAAAAGAGGGCATCAAAAAGCATGTCTACCAATCTAATAAATGACTGAATCTTCATTATGTCAAAAATAAGCCACATATGTACCCAACTTTTGGTAATAAATTCTTTTTTATTCTTGTCTTTCTTTGACTGTCCAACGGAGGTTTGAAAAAAAAAAAAAAAAAAAGTTCTCGTATTTATATACACAGCCATATGCCAGACATAATACAGTTATTTTGTAAAAAAAGCTGAACTTAGCATGCTGAAGTTTATTAACAAGAATGTGCCAACTAAGCACATACAAGTATGTCAATATCGATAAGTTATTTTAATTTGAAAACAAAGTTGTAATCAATCACCAAGTTGCACACACTACACATCATTAATATTAACTTTCATTACTATTATTTTTTTACATTTTCTTTCTTTTCCCTGATTGGAGCCTGAGTAGCTTGGGAAAAAAAAAAAAAAACTTAACTAGCAGTACAAATTTGTAAAAATAAATCAATCAAAAATAAAAGTTAATTTTTACTACTATATCATTGGAAGTTTTAATAAAAGATTGCTAAAGAAAAACTATTCATTCTCAAGAAGGATGCAAAAAGAGTGAAATTGGGTTGCAATTTTTCCACGTTTAATTTTGTAGCATTCTATAGTGAAATTTTTAACACTGGCAAAGCGGGAAACAAATGAAAGACAGAAAATGCTGCAAAGTGTGTAGAAATAATACCAATCAAAATAAATTTCCAATAATTCAATCCTCGTCCCTACCCACTGCCAAGGGGGAAAAAAACTGTTTTACATCGATTTTGGGAATGATTGTGAATGATATAAAACAGGAAGAATTTCACAAAAACACAGAAAAGTAGCATGTCTGACGTATGTCTCATACATACTTATATGTACAGGGGTTTATGCTACGGCCACATTTTCCCTGAGGGCATACAGACCCTGGCAAATATTTAAAAATAAATAAATAAATAAAAAAAAATTATAAGATGTAAGCCAAAATGCTTTGAATAGTAATAAAAACATGTTTTAGTTGTTATTTTCTTTATTCTTGAAATTTTCTATTATATTTCAGATGTATTTTCTATTATATTTTAGAAGTATAGTATAAACTTGAAATAAGGCAGCTTTATATAATAAATAATATTTCCTGAAAAAGAATATAAATCATAGCTGAGATATTCCATTTACTGTAAATTTCAACAATATTCAGTATTTATGCAGTATGTGTTATGTTAGGCTTGTACTGTCTTAGAATTAAACTTGTTTTCTTTTAATGGTAAGTACAATTGTTAGTTTTCATTACAATTTTTAAAAAATGTTTATTCACTGCTGTGTATTAATCCTTTAAAGAGGCCAATCCTAAATTTTAAATTTTAATTTACAAATGCAAATGAAACACATTGAGGCATCGTAAATGATGTAAACTTGGTATTTCTGCATTTTGCTAAATCTTTTTTTTTTTTTTTTTCTTCTTATTTTAGCTTTTTTTTTTTTCTAAAGAACTTTTGAACCCAGCTTAAACCCTCAAAGCATACATGCCTAAGCAGGCTTTTTTTTTTTTTTGCGTCGAGGGGCATGTAAAACTTTTTGATTTTTGCAACCCTGCACATATATACACATATATAAATTCTTAGTATTTGCTACATAGAAAAAGCTATTTTACATAATTCAAAACTTTATAATTTTAGACTATTTAATCTATTATTCAATAATTTTTTAGAAGACTCCTTTGACGGAAAGTTTGTAATTTGAATATAAAATAAAACAAATTAAAATTTTCAAAATAAATAGATAAACAAAATTTAAAGTATTGAAGGGGAAAAAAAAAAAAAAAGCTTCTACACCCAAAAATAATTTTCCCAACTTCTAATTAGTGTAAGATTCTAGCATACAAATCATTGAAATAAGCCATGAAAATTGTGCAACAGATTACTGCAATTCTACAATTTAAGAGTTAAAAAAGTCAAGGAACAGTTGACTGTAGTACTCTCCCGACACTGAAACATAGCAAATAAAACAAAAATAAAAATTCACTGCTTACTCTTTTTCTAAAGTGAATACTAGCATAAAAGGACGTCTGTTGATACCGCCAGTACAAGAATTGAAGCAGGTTAGTTTAAATAAATATGAAGTGTATGCTTCTCCATCTAATATTTAAAAAAATGAAAGAAAAAAAAGAGAAACCAAAAGTAAACATTTAAGTTAAATTTAAACTTAATCTTTAAACACAGTACACACTCATATAAAATGTTACCCAATTATAACCACTAACCAAATCAGATGCCAAGCAAATGGCTTTTGAGGAGAGGGAGAAGTAACTGAGCTCAACACTAAAAACATGATACGGTATGAATATTTTATGGTTAGCATTTGACACATCTAATAAGAACATTAGACATTGCATTAAATTAAACTAAATATGTAACTAAAATGACTGGTCTATTTTACAGATACATAGTGAAAAGATACATGGAAAAAAATCTAGTAATTACACATTTTTTTTTATAAATAAATAAATAAAATGAAATAAATAAATAAACATACTAAAGACTATTATTTATAATATATAGTGTAAAAGTTGTGATTTAAAAAGAGAATAATTGCCTAAGCATTTAATGAATGAAATATGCGAAGTCAAATTTTTTTTTTCAAATTGATGTTGGATTTATAAATTTTTCTTCTGGCTTACTTTGTTAGATTATCCCATTTTAATATATGAGCCCATTAAAGCCCAAATAGTGTAATACCATTTTTTGGTTTTATTGGGTTAAGATTACAGAAGTGCTCAACAAAGGTCATTCTATTAATAACACAAATGGTATAAGCAACCGTGTAGGGAAAAAAAGTTCAAAAGTGTAATGCTGAATACTATGATAACCCTAATAAAACCCTAAATATTAACTTTATTTTTAAGGGGCTTATATGACAAATTGCATATTGAGTTATGAATTTATCAAATAAAAAAATCAGTCAAGGTATCGAGATGAAACACAATTTTTACAGATTCTAGAAACTCATTGAACAATTTTTACAATATCATTTAATGGAATTCACAAATAGTGTTTCAAGATACAGATTCAAAATAATGGGTAAGACATAATGGTTTGAACAGCACAACCAACATTATCCTGCAAAGTGGCAATTCAAAATGGATCAATCTGACAGTCTCTTTCCTTTAAACCTTCTGGCAACATTTCTCAAAAGTCTGTGCATCTCTATACAGGGTGTCCAGCCTTAATGTGACCCAATAGCTAATTCCCGAACTATTCGGTTTAGATATGCACTTCCAATTTGAAAAATGTTTTTAAAAGGTAAAGAATGTTTTTACGTGCTTTTCGAACCAAAAAACCCATTTAGAAAAGTAAATTTTTATACGGTTCTCAGGTCCTATCACTTATATTTAGGAAAAGATACAGTACACAAAAACAAAGTAAACACAAAAAGTTTCATTTTATTACGATAAAAACCGACCGAGTTATGGAACTTTGAAAATCATGCATTTCATCCATTTTCTCGGCCATTTGCAAGAAGCTAGTAAGGGACCGTCTCCAAAGTGAAATTGGAACTCTGCCAGGAAACTTTTGCTCTTGCACATCACTCTTATGTAAATTGTTTTTAAATTTAAAAGTACATACATTAAGTTAATAATACAATAATTAAGTACTTAAGAAATAAAATTTATTCTGTGTACATGTAAAACATAGATAAAATAAAATATTTTTGACGAAGGAAACTTTTCAAAAGCAGTTCAAAAAAAAAAAAAAAAAAAAGACTTATTTACTGCAGTTTCAGACTGATTTGCTGCGGTACTGATCATGGCGAACGTTAAAAATCTGTTGTGTAGTCGCTTGTAATTGCATACAGTCGTATTCTAATATTACGAAATCTAGTACGGGAGAACGTCGACTGTCAAATGTCTGCACCAAAAATGTACATGGTTTCACAGATTTGTGTGCGGGTGCACCATCATGCTGGTACCACATGCGTGACAAATCCTGTAAGGAAACTTCATCTTCTAAAAAATCGGCTAGCGGTCCAGATAAAATTTCTATGTATGATTCTGATGTTAAAGGTCCATCAAAAAAAAATTGGGCCAATGAAGCCGCTCTTCCATATTCCGCACCACACATTCACCGACCAACGCACTTGGTGGCGATTTGGTTGTATTAGATGTGGGTTTTCGAGGGACCAATAATGCATATTCTGTGTATTAATAAGTACCTTGCTTCAAGAATTGGCATTCATCTGACCACAAAACTTCATTAAAAAAATCCAAACTTCTGGTCTCCGGGGATTAGTTCCTGCGCCAGGACTGGAGAATAAGGATATACACCGTAGGTATGTAATATGTTCCACACCGTCGATTTTGAGTAGGAACAAGCCTTGCTAATATCCAGTACACTACTTTGAGGATGAGCCAGTGCATATCCTAGAACATCCTCAGCAGGTATCTGCAAGCTTGAAGGTGTGACATGAGACAAGGGAATATGTCTATGACAACTCCCAGTTTTTACAAGCGTTGAACAGCATGGGCAATTGTACAATAAGATGGATGTCTTCAACTGGGAAATTTAATGGCATAAAGTCTTGCCGCCTCTCTCTTATTTCGATTACACAGCTTATACAACAGTACCATTTCGCAGTATTCTTCATTTGTATACATCTCGTTCTCCCGTATTAGAATTCGTAATATTAGAATACGACTGTATGCAATTGCAAGCGACTACACAACAGATTTTTAACGTTCGCCATGATCAGTACCACAGCAAATAAGTCTATTCTTTTTGGAACTGCTTTTGAAAAGTTTTCTTTGTCCAAAATATTTTATTTTGTCTATGTTTTACACGTACACAGAATACATTTTATTTCTTAAGTACTCAATTATTGTATTATTAACGTAATGTATGCACTTTAAAATTTAAAAACGATTTACATAAGAGTGACATGGAAGAGCGAAAGTTTCCTGGCAGAGTTCCAATTAATTTCACTTTGCAGACTGTCCCTTACTAGCTTCTTGCAAATGGCCGAGAAAATGGATGAAATGTATGATTTTCAAAGTTCCATAACTCGGTCAGTTTTAATCTTAATAAAATGAAACTTTTTGTGTTTACTTTGTTTTTGTGTACTGTATCTTTTCCTAAATATAAGTGATAGGACCTGGGGACCGTATAAAAATTTACTTTTGTAATTTTTTTTATAAATGGGTCTTTTGGTTCGAAAAGCACGCAAAAACATTCTTTACCTTCTAAAAAACATTTTTCAAATTGAAAGTGCATATCTAAACCGAGCGGTTCGGGAATTAGCTATTGGGTCACATTAAGGCTGGACACCCTGTATATAAAGGAAGATGTCCTGACTCACTGACATATGATTACTGCACAGCCAAATCTACTGGAGATATTGACAAGAAATTTTAGGAGCTTATAGCTTTTGTGTCCAAGGCATCATTTAAGAAGCAATTCTTAAAAATTCGAACTCAGGCGGGAGTGGTGACCCAAAACGTTCTTTTCACGTTTTCCTTCATATCTCAGAGGGGAAAAGAGATAGCCATAAAATTCTTGCTTTAAAATGTAAGTAATACAAATACCTATAAATCAATTTCAGGGTTTTTTGAAATTCGCACCGAAACAGGGATAAGGGTGCCAAAACGTTTTTTTTACATTTCCCTTCATATCTCAGAGGAAAAAAGAGATAGCCGTAAAACTCTTGCTTTAAAATGTAACTAATAGAAATACCTAAAAGTCATTTTCAGGGTTTTTTAGAATTTTTATCCAAACGGGGTGAAGGGGCCAAAACGTTCTTTTCCCCTTTCCTGCGTATCACAGAAGGGAAAAGAGATGCCGCAAAATTTTTGCTTCAAAATGTATCTAATGGAAATTCCTAAATATCAGTTTCAGGGTTTTTAGAATTCGCACCCGAACGGGGATAAGGGGCCAAAATGTTCTTTAACATTCTTTTCACATTTCCTTTTATATCTCAGAAGTAAAATGAGATAGGAGCAAAATTCTTGCTTTAAAATGTAACTAGCTGAAATACATAAAAATCATTTTCAGGGTTTTTTAGAATTCCCATCCAAACGGGGATAAGGGGCTAAAACGTTCTTTAACATTCTTTTCCCATTTATCTTCACATCTCAGAGGCTAAAAGAGACAGCCGTAAAATTCTTGCTTTAAAATGTAACTAGCAGAAATACCTAAAAATTATTTTCAAGGTTTTTTAGAATTTTCACCCAAATGCGGGGTAAGGGGGCAAAATGTTCTTTTCCCCTTTCCTTCGTATCACAGAAGAAAAAAGAGATGCCGCAAAATTCTTGACTTAAAATGTAACTAACGGAAATACATAAAAATCATTTTCAGGGTTTTTTAGAATTCGCACCCGAACGGGGGTAAGAGGCCGAAAGGAGCCAAAACATTCTTTAATGTTCTTTTCACATTTCCTTTTATATCTCATAAGTAAAAAGAGATAGGAACAAAATTCGTGCTTTAAAGTGTAACTTAATGAAATACTAAAAATCATTTACAGGATTCTTTAGAATTGGTACCCAAATGGGGGCAAAGGGTCAAAACTTTTTAAATGTTCTTTTCACTTTTTTTTTTTTATATCTGCAGCTCAGAAGAAAAAAAAAAGATAGTTACATTTTAAAGCAAGAATTTTGAGGCGAGGCTAACAGAAATACCTAATAATCATTTTCAGGGTTTTTTAGAATTCACACCCAAACGGGGGTGAGGGATCAAACTGTTTTTTGACGTTCTTTTCACATTTCCCTTGATATATCAGAAGAAAAAGACATAGCCTAAAATTCTTCCATAAAAATAAAGTGAACACAAACGCCTTACAATCATTTACAGAAGTTTTTAGAATTTGCATCAAAACGGGATAAAGGGGCCAAAACATTGTTTTCAAGTTTACCATCGTAACTCGAAAAGAAAAGGAGATAGCCATTTTAAAATGTAGCAAACACGAATACCTAAAGTCATTTTCAGGGTTTTCTAGTATTCGTTTATAAACAGGTGTAAGGGCCCAAAACGTTGTTTTCATATTTGTCTTCATATTTCGAACGAAAATTATGACAACCTTAAAATTTTTCCATTAAAATGTAAAGAACACAAATTCATAAACATCCTTTTCAAGATTTTTTGATCTCCCAAATCGACAAAAATCGTTCTCAGAAAGAGGTAGTTGACAAAAAAAAAAAGGTGTTTTAGCTCTTGAGTGCTGTTAATTTCAGACAAAATTTTTGTCTACCTGGGGAAAGGGCGAATGACATTTTAAGGGTTGCCAGATTAAACATGAAAAGTTGCGAAGGTTTGCCACTTTTTGGTGATTTATCACCAAATTTGGCATAAAAAGAATTAAGTTCCTGAAATTGGAACGAGCTTAGCTATATCTTCCATGTTTGTCGAGAAATTGCCTAACCCTACTGTTTATTTAATTTGAATAATGGTGTCTATATTCATGAAAATAAAGGTGAAGTATACTTAGAATATGCCTTGCGAGAATTAAAACAGTTTTAGAAGGTGATTTTAATATAGATTTTGATTTTAAAGAAGTATTTTATGTAACAAGAAAGACAAATATGACATACTCGCGGATTATGATGCACATTCTACACAGTATTTAGAAAGATCAAGTATAGATAGAATATGCCTAACGAATGCTGTAAAAGTTTTTAAGACGATTAAATCAAAAAATATGTTTAATATTTATTTATTTATTTTCCATTTGTATTTTTTGGTTTAACAATATCCATTCCGTGCGAAGAACGGGTACTTCAGCTAGTTATCTTATACAAGAATATACCATAAATTTAACATTCTATTAAATGATACAAAAATTGTTCAATGAGTTTCTAGAATCTGTAAATTTTTGTTTCACCTCAATACCTTGACTGTTTTTTTATTTCATAAATTCATAACTCAATATGCAATTTGCCATAAAAAATGCCCCTAGAAAATTTATTGCATAATACTACTGCTATGCAGGAAAGTGAGCATTACAGGCCTCATGGATAAAATTGTGCTTAATGTGGCCAAGATTGTGACTTTTGAAATATAGCCAAATTTGGCACTAAAAATAAGCCCCCAAAGTCAAATCCAGTTTAGTGATACTAGCAAAAGACCACCAACTATAGTATTAATCAACGGAAATTTAAAGACCAATATTTCATATTCTAATAAACTGATTACATATTTGTACCTTACCTCTTTTTCTTTGCATGTACAACAAAATGCAAAGAAAAAGAGGTGGTGGAAAAAGTACGCATTCTCCTGTTGAAGGTGATTGACAGGCCAAATTGGTTCAATCATTTTAGCAGTGAAATCCTTTTTTTGGTGAAAACTTTCATGAATTTGTCAGAAATTGCATAATAGTATGCAATTATTGGTACTAAATTCTACCATTTGTATAAAAAAAATTGTGAAAATAATCAATAATACACCACATATGTTTAAAATAAGTAAATTACAAAAAACTTTGTGAAAAAAAAAAACACATAAAAGGTTACTTCAAGGCGTAACGATCGTTATGCCTTGAAATAATCTTTTATGTTTTTTTTTTCACAAAGTTCTTATTTATTTTATCTTTTAACATCAGTTTTTTGAGTGTTTATTTTCATAAGTAAATTACAGTAAAAAATTAATTACCTTGTGGTTTTTCATATGGAACTGACACTGATAGCTTCCCTGTATCGTCATTTTTCTCATAAACAGCTGTTTCACTGAAACACTGAACAAAATGTTCAAAAGCAGGATCTCCTAAAATACACAAATATGTCTACATTAGAAAAAGGCAATGTTTTCCTTTGTGATTTACAGTTCAAAATGAACTTTTTAATTTTTCAAATTACACACACACACACACAAAAATTCAACTTGGATTTAACAAAAGCAAAGAGAACACCAACTTATCTTTTAAATAAAAGCCTGGAGAGTTAACAATTTTAGGTTGTACTACTCCAAAACAAAACTTTCACTCAACAATGAAATATTTACACTAAAAAAACTGACAAAATTTATGATATTGATGCGATCAGCATGAAAAATTTCATAATAATGTAAAAAATATATAGAAAAAAAAAATCTGTGCTACTTTAAAAATATAACCTTCCACTCACTCCCTGATTTTAAGTAATATTTTGTAATTTTTACCAAAACCAATATCTGATGGTCTAACAATACTGAAGAAAACGGGAGATTGTAAGTGAGAGCTATGCCATTTTGATATGAAGAGTTGAAAACTGCATTTTAAACTCTATTAGGTTATCAGGCTTCAAAGTGATAATTGTGCTATGTGCAAAATAAGTTTTCCCTATTCGAGTGTACAGAAGTAAAATAATGCCATCACAGTCAAAGTAAATTAGCATATAAGCAAAAGCCTAGAGATATAGTGATTTTGGGCTGTACCACTCCAAAATAAAACTTTTTACAGTAATTATGCTTGTAGATTCACATGGGGCTTGATCTAATCAACTTGATATTTGTATGGATATGCAAAACGATATGAGGAAGAACATAGGTGACTACAACTCTGAAAATCCACCCATTCCACAATTTTTAGCAATTTTCAGCTGCAAGGAGTTTAATTAATAGTCTTGCTATTCCAAACTAATTGGGACCAGTTTAGCGGGAATTCAGAAGAGGCAAATTTCATGAATATCAATGTATTGACTTGTTAACGCATAATTTGTGTGATGAGCAAAATAATTTCATTCTTATTGTAAATAAGATTACAATTGACTCATTGATGAGCAACAACTGCATTAACGTGACAAACAAAATTCTTGATTTTTGTTGCTGTATAAAGAAAGTATGCATGTTTATTACAGCTACTCACATTACAGCTTTTTTCCTTTAAAGGACCCTGTCGTTGAACACACCAATTACTATAGCAACTACATTTGCTTGGCATAAACAAACCTTTGTTTATGTCATACGCAAAAAGGTTTTCTGCTATTAAGTTAGATTTTAATGCCCACAAAGACCCACAAATGCTAGTAAGGGGAATAAATATATAAAAATTACCATATATCTCCGCATACAACATGCACTTTCAGCTTTAAAAAATTACACCACTTATTTGTGTGCATGTTATACACCGAATATAAAATATAAAAGAAATTGCTTGACATAGCCTAAATTTACTGATGGGTGTTATACGTCGAGATATATGGTATACGCTTGAAAGTTCTTTATAGATTTTAGTCTTTAAACAACAGAATTTGTGAGTGTTCATATTGCTGAAATTTTGATTTATATTAGGAAAAGATAAAGGAAAATACATTACTTCCTTTATCACAAGAACAAATATAAAAACTTTTTTTTTTTTTTTTTTTTTTAAACCAAAAAAAAGTAAACTGGTTAACCGTTCCATTTATGTTTGTTTAACTTAGTAGCACATGAATAATTAAGATCGTGATAGAAAGTATTTGATAATCACCGATAAGTATGACTTATTTTTCTTGTTACTTGATGAAGACTGTTAAAGTTTGTGTTTATTAAAATCAAGTTAATAGTTAAATTTTCTTATAAAGACATCTTTAAAAGTATTGAAATTGTCTTTTCAACACTTAAGTGAAAAATATCTTTCTGATGTGTAAAATAAGGAGCATTAATACATGCATTCCATTTACCTTTTGAGAAATCTTGTTGTGCATGAGTTGGGCAACGTTTAACAGCATCATATGAATGTTCAACCAAACAAAATACAGCAGTTATTTTTATTATTGAGCCAATGGGTACATTTTCAGCACTTACAAGAACCTTGAATGGGTTATCTTTACCAACATACAACTTGCTTAGCAGTTCTGAAAACTGAAATGGAAAAATATTAAGCATATGAAAAGATGAACAGTACGGAATGTTTTTCAAAATAGTTTAATTCAAGAATGGTTTCTTAAATATATATCATCTTCCCTCACATAAATTTCTTCCTTTATTATATTTTTTATATTTCAATAAAGAATTATTAGATACATATATAAAGAAGTTTCCCTTCCCCCCTCTCATAATTGTTTTCAGAATGCTGCTATTATATAGTTAAAAAATACCAGAAGATTTTATTGACACAAAATCATTATGAGTACAAGGTATAATGGCTTTGGTTGGGTTTATATTTAAATTCCCCCATTAAGGTTAAAATTATCTTTATCAAACTTACAAGTAAAAGAAATTATCCAAGCACTTGCAATTAATTCATAGTGCATGTATATTTAATTATTTAAAAGAGTCAATTATGCAAAAATTAAAAACAAAGCTCTATCTAAACTAAAGAAAAACACCAGATTAATAATAATAATAATAATAAAAAGATTATCAACTTAAATGGCTGCAGTTAATGAACTGAAGTTTGACTGCATAGTAGAAAATTGCTTAACATGAAGAATATGTTGAATTCTTTTAAATTTTGAAGCGATTTTAAGATTTTGTAAAAATTTTGTTGACCATACCAAATGCTGTTAAAGTTTGGTGTTTTTTGCAGTATACTGCCAATTTTGGCACTTTTTTAAAAGATGAAATGATATAAAATACTTAAAATAATATTTTTGATTTGAACAGTAGGTTTAGTACATTTTATAATAATAATAATAAATAAAAACAACTTACAAAAGAATTATCAGATTTTGTAGGTGCATCACTGCATTTCACTTTGACTTTAAAATTATGCAAGCCATCCCAATTATTCCTAAAATTGATATTGAAATTCAATTATTCAACAAAATAAAATATATATAATAAAATATATTGTTAATAAAATATATCAACATGTTAGTCACAAACATTTTCTCCCCAATATCACAATCAGTTGATTATTGCATGTTTTAAGAGTAAAACAAAATAATTATAAAAATTATGTTACCTAGCAGGAACAGATGATTGAGGGTTTAAAAGTAATGCATGCACATAATTCGGTACAGGATTATTTACATTAACTGTTTTGACTGGAACAAGATGAGGGTGCTGAAACAGTGCACAACAATTTGTATTAAATAATTTCTTTTACATAAAATATATACATGAAACTAATGAATAAATAAATACGATAGCCATCTAAACACTTCAGTCATGTAGTACAGATCAATAAAAAAATTTCAAGGCATTTTATTTTTCACTGTGTAATACTCATTCTATTTACAAAAACTAGTCAGTAAATTTACAGTTTAGAAACATAAATTTTCATCTAGGCTGAAGAACACATACTTATTTGGAGAAAATTGACTTTAGCTAGGGAAATAAATGAGCTATAAATAGACTAGATCAGATATTCTTAAACCTGTGCTCCATGCGAAGGCAGCAAGTGCTCTGCAAAAAAATATATCTCTACATTAGCATACAATATGCTAGACTCACATTTACAGAATCTCCATGAAACTGTACAAGATGCTCCGTCAAAGTTTAAAGATTAATAGAGCTCCATCATAGAAAAAGTTTGATGAACTCTGGACTAGATCATGAAATTATTTTTGGAACTGAAATTTCATGCAGCATTCTAATAGTTATTGTTATTTTTCTTCTCCTAGGATTATGGCAGTAAAGTGATTAAAGCATCAAACTAATAACTAAAAAATATTGCAAATGCATCAAATCTACCTCTGTGGACATGTTAAAGCCATGGTCACACAAGTCCCCTCTAGAGTCAATAGTAGTTTTCAAGGAACTTCAATATCTAAAAGTCCTCATCTTTCTACTAAGAATCTCTAAATAGAGAACAAGTAGTTTAAAATGACACTAGCTGACATGAACTGTCCTCTGTCGGAAAACCTCTTATCCCTTCTCATTTGTACAGTGATTTCATGTTCTTTTACCAATGACATTTATGTTCATATTTAGGATACATCTTTTCCTAATATTTAGATTAACATACTGATACTACAGACAAAAGATTATTTTTACTCAGAGGCACCGGAAGGAATTTTTTTTCAGGGGGGGGGGGGGGCAAGTTGATAGATTGTTTCATAAGTGTATAAAGAGAACTGTCCTTCAACAGTCAGTTATTGTTCTGACCTCTGAGCATTGGCCAGACTCCACAGTCACCTCGTACCCTTTAACACACGACTGAAATATTGTTGCAATCCCAAAAACATGATAGATCAGGTTTGATCTTCCTGACCTACAAACATACTACTACCACTGCAATCCTTTTGTTGGAGCAAATAGAGCCTTAAGTGTTACTGGATTTATGTTCACCAACATAAATCCAGTAACACTTAAGGCTCTGTCTTTCAACAGAGTAGAAACTGTCTTTCAACAATTATTATTACTATCCAGATTTTTCAATACTGCTGTTGATTATGGCAGAAGATGCCCATGGATTCTGGAGACACTTCCCTCAATACACTCTATCATTGTGATATTTATGTTTTAATAAATGGGGTTTATATCACAGCCCAAATCAATCTTTCAACACACTATTTATGGAATCTACAATATCATATTCTGTGCTATTTTTGTTAAGGCAGGGGGTGCTTATTGATTCTGGGGTCACTTGAAATGTACCTAGGATTGGCTATTTTGTGATTTTGTCCATATTTATGAACTTTGCTTCAACATTTGAACAGTTCTTCAAAAAACACATTTTATACAAAATTTGGTTGATGGTGCATCGTCAAATTTTTCGATAAATTCTGGATTTTGAAAAGTGGAAGTGGGGACAAAAAGTATACTTTGACTCCTCATAACAAAATCAGGGGGGGGGGGGGGGGGTCCAGTGCCCCATGCGTTTCAGTGCCAATGTTTTTATTTTATGAAGTCTCACAGCAAATGCATACTTTTTTATTGCTAAGTTAGAGGAAAAGTTAATGATTTCTTTTGAATTAAAAGCAGCAAAAAACTGTCTATAAGTCTCAAAGACAACCAGGAAATTTGATTTCTAAGAATCAACAGTCAAAATAAACTTAAAGAACACATTAAACAAATGTTCAGTAAATGTTCAACACAGATACATGATCGAGGATTCAAAATTGAGGAAATTTCAAAATCACTTTTTTTAGTAACTGAGATAAATAAGAACTTTCAATTTCCTCTATAGCACTAATTAACTAAAAGAAAAAGCTCTTATGTTTGAAAGAAAAAAAAAAAAAAAACGTTAAATAATGAAGTCCATAGCCAGAAAATAATTTCAAAAAAGGTAAAACTGATATTTTCCCTTCAGAATAGTGAAATTTGTTTAAATTCACTGCTTGGTAAAAAAAAAAAAAAAATCATACTTTTTTGAATAGTGGGGAAATTAAAATTCCTTACTCAACCACAGGAGAAATTCAACCAACTAAGTTAACACTTAATGACAAGGTGACACATGTAACACTTTTTAATATAAAAACTATTTAAAGTGCTTTAGCCACTTATAAGAAATAAATGTACAAGAAATGAATCATCATTTATGAGGGCACTGTATAGCTTAATCAGAATAAATAACACAATTTTAGAAGCTAGTAAATCAGGGATCGACCCAAGAATTTTTTAGGGGCCTAGCCTAGGGATCGATGCAAACAAATTTGGGTCCATTTTACGACCCCTTCATAAAACTACAATCGATTAAATCAGCCCTTCACAAAATTACAATTGTATAAAATGGCCCCTTCACAAAATCATAATTGATTAAAATGGCCCCTTCACAAAAATACAATTGATTAAAACAACCCTTCATTGGCATTTTACTGTATATTTCAGTTTGTTTTGTAAATTATTTTAAGAAAAGTGACTTTCACAAAAATTAATATGAAAATTAAAAAAAATAAACAGTTTTCACAAAAATGGGACTCTGAAAAAAAAATTCCTGGATCGAACCCTGTTCTGAGTTCTATTTTTGTTAATGTCACCATCTATTTCTGTTAAATTTTATACCTATTTTAGTAAAAGTAACATTTTTTGTTAAAATGATTTACAAAACTAATCAACATGCAGTACAAAATACCAACTTTAATGGATTGTATCTTTGTGAAGAGGCTATTTAAATCAATTTTAATTTCGTGAAGGAGCTGATAAAACAGACAAATTTTGTCTGCATCAATCTCTGCAAATCCATTTACTTCTTTTTGGTAAACTTAAAACATACAAATAAAAAGTTACTAATTACAAAATTCTTGCTTTCTCAGAAACACATTGTAAATGAATTCTTTTTTCAAAATATATATAGCAGGTTACAAAATTTAAAGCCCACTTTGGGTGGAGGTATATACCTCACTGAAACAGTATGATAACAATAATTGATGAATGAAGGAAAGGAAGCAAATAAAATAAATAAAAACTTTGTGAAAAAAACACACATAAAAGGCTACTTCAAGGCGTAACAATCGTTTCGACCGAAAATTTGTTCGGTCTTTGTCAGACGAAGACCGAACGAATTTTCGGTCGAAACGATCATTACGCCTTGAAGTAACCTTTTATGTGTGTTTTTTTCACAAAGTTTTTATTTATTTTATTTTTTAACACCAGTTTTTTGAGTGTTTATTTTCAAAGGAAGCAAATATTGAAATATAAATAAATAATAATAAATGCACATGTAGAAGAATGACAACTATTAAAAACAGATAAGAACATTAAAAATACCTCTTCAAGTTGACTATCTCCAACATTTAAATTCTGAAAAACAACAAATTTTTGCATTAACGAACTGTAAAGAAGAAATACCAAACAAAAATTATAGCTTGCACTTACAGAATAACAAAACAATAATTAAAAAACCTTTAAGACAGTAACTCTTTTAAGTGGTAATATGTAGATTTACATAATCAAACTTCCGGGAACAGCATATAAAGATATATTGAATGGCAGATCGCCCCCCTCTCTTTCTTATCATAATTTAGGATGGATTAAAACATGACTTCTGAACTATCAAGATTGGTGTACTAAAGCATAATTTTAACTTCAGAGACAGAATTTATTCTTTTGAACTTGCTAATCTCTGAAACTACCAGTCCAATTTGAAAAATTCTTTTAGAATTAGATAACCCATTTAATAGGGAAGGATATAGGGTACATAATATCATCCTATGAACCATCTACAGAGTGTCCCGAAAAGATTGAAACCCACTATAATTCTTAATTATGATCAATGTAAACCACAAAAACTTTTTTTTTGGGGGGGTGGGGGAGGAAGGGAGTTATGCCCTTAAACATAATGACCCAGGGCTATGCAGGCAGTACTTAATATATTTGAAGATCTAAATTGCTTAAAAACTTTGTAAAATAGCACACATAAAAAAAAAAAAAAAATCCTATTATACAATCATTTCAGGTGGTACAAAAGGTCCACCCTTCTTCAGTTTAAAAAAAAAAAAAAAATTCACCATCAATACAGGTAAAATGAATAAACTTCACATCTTAACCCTCCAAGCAGATCGGGTGTAAAATCCTGTTCACTTAATTCCAGTTTTCACTAAAATGCACCTACAATTTGTTTTATCTAGTCTAAACATAATATTTGATAAAGGCAGTTATTACAAAATATGCATGAATTTTAAAGCTGGTTAGTAATATTAAGAACTTATTTTTTCTCATTTACAACTCTTCATTTTTATAGTTTCAATACTACATGAACATTTTACTGAGAAAATAACTTTATTTTCTCATTTAAAAGAAGCTGCGTGGGCTTACATATAATTTATATTTTATTAAAGCATTCATTAACTGGTTATTTCATTTTTTAACAGTTTCGAGAACAAAAATTTTAAATAGTCATTAAAATTTCTGTTACCACATTTTTAATGCATGTATTGTAACAAACCTAAGTAAATCAAATGTAAGATTTTTAAAATAACATAAAATATAAGTATAGAATGTGCTAGTGTAAATAAGCATGTAAAAGTGCAAAAGGGAAATTTTAAATATGCTATGATTTTTGCAAAGAATAACTTATCTCATTAAGTGATAATTTTTTTAACTAAATAGTTTTAAAGATCAAGTTAGACAGACAAAAAGAACAATAAAATAAGTGAAACATAAAAGAAAATCATTACTACAAAGCCAGTGAAAACATAATTTATTGAGAAATATAACTAAGGCACCTAAAAACATACTTCTTGTGCAGAGGTGGTCAATAACTGTGGTACATCATCCACACCTATAAATTCAGATTCAGCAGCATTTTTAGATGATTCATTAGCCTAAACATAAATAAATGATTTAATTTTTCATCCGTCAATAGCCCACTTTTTATTCCTGAATTTCATGATATATATACGTAGAGACCCCCGCTAAGGTCTTCGATAATTAACCAACACAAAATAAATACGTTTCATTAAAAGAAAGCTATTTACACACAATATTTACAAAAGACATTAAACAAAAACGGACTTTGTTTCAACAATCAACAAATTAATTGCTGCCTAAGTGCAGCTTCTAAATCTATAATAATAAAAATGAATTTTTGTAAATCTGTCTGTCTGTATGTGTGCGGTCTCCAGACAAACCTACTGCATGCAGAACTCTGAAAATTTGAATATATAAGCCCACGAGTCCGATAATGTGCACCTGAGAATCAGAATTTTAAAATTTTAATTGTTAATTCAAAACCGTTTTCAGGATGCCATGCTCGGCGAGTTTCGCCAGCATGATACTGTGGAACAAAATCGCATGCATTGGAAAACATGAAATGGCACGGAAATTTAGTCAGTTTTGCACCAATCTATATCAATAAAAATGAATGTCTGAAAATCTGCATGCGTGCGATGTCCAGAAAAAACTACTGGACGCAGAACTCTGAAAATTCGAACATATGAGCCCATTTCTTCGGTAATGTACACCTGAGGCTCAGAATTTTGAAATTTTAATTACTTTTTAAATTATTAATTAAAAACCGATTTTAGATCGTCATGTATGGCGAACTTTGGCCTCATGAAAAGATTTATGCTTGAAGCGAGTGGTAACCGCAAAAGTAAAAAACCGTTTTTTACGTTGCCATGCTTGGCGAGTTTCGCCCGAATGCTACTATAAAACAAATCGTTTGCATTTGAGAAGCATGAAATGGCACGAAAATTTCATCAGGTTTACGCCAAATCTATCTATCTCTATAATAATAAAAATGAATGTTTGTAAATCTGTCTGTGTGCAGTCTCCAGACAAATCTACTGCACACAGAAGTCTGAAAATTTGAATATATAAGCCCATGAATGCCGATAATGTGCACCTGAGAATCAGAATTTTAAAATTTTAATTACTTTTTTTAATTATTAATTAAAAACCGTTCTAAAACGGAAATTTTCTTACCCTGTGTTACGAATTTTGGGAGCAACCCGCTGTTCTGGGGTTTAAAATTCGTATTCTATGCGCTAAATAGTTAAATTTTGCTTTTTGTTGCATTGATATGTAATGTTCTGGAAATCTCGGGTTCTATGGGTCGTAGGTCTTAGAAAACCTAATTTTGGGGACTTATTTTTAGCGCCAAATTTGGCGATATTTCTTTATTTGGCGCGTTTTTCCGAATGGGGCCTTTTCATGAATTTTAAAGCAAATTATATGCTTATTTTTCTTCATCTATATCTATTCCTTTTACAATACCTGGCCAATTTTTTAAAAAAATTACTTAAAAACTGTGGTTTAAAAAATTATTTTGTGAAAAATTGTTCTGCCATTCGAATATGCGAAACTCCCCTTCCGTTTTTTCAAATGGGAGAAATGTGTGACGTCACAGCAGTGAATTGTTTTAAGTGGTGCATTTGTAACGTACTGAAACTCTGGAACCATTATCTGCACATTCCGTTATATAATTGTGGCCTAGAGTACTAATCTGTAGTTGGAGTTTACATGTCAGATTTTGTAAATCGCATAATTTAAGGGATTCACGGGCAACGCCGTACGGGTCTGCTAGTGTGGTATAAAAAGTTAAAGTTCTCAGCTGCCTTTGTGCAGCCTACTTTTGACTGCGTCACAGGTCTCTCTCTCAATAACTCTTTACATACTGCTCTCGGTGTTTTAGGAGCCGGCACGTCAGCTCCTTCAGCGGTACACAGTAATCTCCACCATATATATATATACAGTAGAAGACCCAAAATCTGCAAGGCTCTAAAATCCACACTGTCTGTTCAATGTAAACAATGAAATCTGTCCTGCCAGCTGCAAGTTCAGAAAACTACAGTATAACCACAAAGTAAAACTAAATAAGCTATTCCTACTTGAAAAAAAATATTTTACCATTACGATTTTTTCGTAATGGTAAACGAGTGACACTAAGTCTAAGTCACTCGTGAACTCGTGACTTAGAGTTCACGAGTCTGTGAACTCTAATCGTAACACTTCAAATGACTGATAGTGACATAATTGACTCTGAATTATGGTCACATGACACAGACTCTGACACAGTAACAAGTGAAGATGATCAAAAAATTGATAAATTAACATTTAATGAAGGTTAGGCTGTGAGAAAAAATCTGATTTGTAGAGCAGCAAAGCTGTGTTACGGAACAGAAAATAATGGGGAAAAAAAAAAACTATAATTAGAACATCCCAAAGTCCTAAACTACTATTGAATATACATGTTTAAATAAGTTGTACTATAATCTCATAATTTTGTATATTGTATTAATCCTCTGTAGTTTTATGTCATGATTCTGATCATAAGTAAAATGATTTGTTTCCCTTGATCTTTATCGTATTTTTTTCCTAGTATTTTCTGAGTGGGGTGGAAATACAATAAATTTCCTATTATGACCCAAAATCTGTACACGATCTGGAACCAAGATGTGTGGATTTTGGGTCTTCTACTGTATATATATTTTGTGCCAACAATAATTCTCATGTTTGGCATGCTAACTATTATACTTTATAGTTCTTATGCCACACAATTAATGGGCTAACAGAGTTCATACATTACAAAAAAAAAAAAAAAGTAAACAACAGCAAAAGCTTGTAAAAGTGAATTGTGGAAAGAAGACCAATTCGACAAATCTAAATGAACGAAAAATACACAACTTTAGTTACTACTATCAAATATGATCGACTAACTATATTAGGAATATATCAGAATTGGAATGCCAGCATTTAAAAAATTTCCTTTTTTTTTCTGGGGTAGTTTTGGACTTACTGCATCTAGTTTTTTACAATTTGTAAACACGACTTGAAATTATTTTTAAAAAATTAACAGTGTTTTCATTATATTTTCAGATATGCAAAACAAATGCGAATGTGAGCATTGTAGGATGATGGAAAATTGTAATATGCCCCTTTTTGCACTTATTAAAAAATGAATATTTATGTATTTCTTTGTATTAAATACTTCCAAGTTTTTAAACTGAAAAATCTTTAGGAAGACAGATTTTTAGATAAAAGTAACAAATTGGTCATAAGGAATATTTTGAAATTTAGTTTAGCAAGCTGTTAATATTAATAGGAAGAAAAATTAAGAAGTATGTAGTACAGGGCTTCCCAACCTTTTTAGCTGGCGGACCCCTTTTTCAGGCAAAAATCCACGGCGGACATCAGTCAGTCAAGCGCACAGTAACTGGTAAAATTCAACGCGAAGCCCATCGGAATTTAAAACTCCATAATGCAAGTGAGATTTTTTTCAATAACCCCATGACGAATCAAGAGTCTTTGATTTAATGATGAATGGAAACAACTTTAAACTGTGAACCGCAGCCGCTGTTTAAAGGTGGCCACGGACCCCCTAGAAAGAGCCGGCGGACCCCTAAGGGGTCCGCGGACCACAGGTTGGGAAGCCCTGATGTAGTATAATGTAATATGTGTATGTAAAATTTCAATTTCAAAAATATGTGTGTCTGTGCCTTTTGTGTGAGGAAGGGAAAAAATATAAATATATATACTAACTTCATCATCACTATCTTCATGAAGGCACTGTAATGATAACACTGGACCAATATTAACTTTTTCAGATTTATCAGCACTTTCCAGTGAATTGGAAGTCTATAGTAATTAAGGAATATACATATATATATCAGTGGTAGTTTAAAACTGTTAAAAATACAATACATACAATTTAAAGCAGAATCTGTAGGGGATTAAAAAAAACATTGTCATTGACAGACTTCTGGTTTTCATAAACAAGCTTATTTATTCAGTAAAAAATATAATATCTAAAATAAAAGCATAAGATTATGAAACATTTTTCGCATTAACTCAGACTACTTAAAGTAGACTGAGAATTTTCAAAAACTATGTGAATTTGTTTTACAAAATGGTTACATAATTTGGACCTTCCGTTAAAGTATATTGCTAAATTTGGCATAAAAAACATTTCTTAAGTTGACCTTAGTTAATGTAGTATGTCAACTAGTGGGGATAAAACATTTCTTATACTATTCGGCAAAGATTTCATAATTTATAATGCATTTTAATTGACTAATTTATGTACAACAAAATGGAAATTTTTAGCTTTTTAGTCTAAATTAAAACCTAGGAAAGCATATCATTACAAATATTGCTAGGTGGGTGTTTGTTAAACACTCTAAAAGCTTCATTATTAAAAAGTTATTAAAAGTTTTAATAAATGTAAAAATCAGCATTGTAAAAATTATACATATAAATAAATAAAATCGTGTTAAAAATATTGCAACATTTGCTCTCATTCAACTTTTAGAAATCTCATTTAAGTATTTTGGTTGGGTGAGAAATTCTCACCCATTTTCTTTTCCTAGTGTAAATCTTTTCCATTATTTTTGAACAATTGAATTTCTTGGCAATATTAAATCTTTATGCACATAGGTATATTTTAATTACATGTGAATTCTACGATACTGCACAAGTGGCCACAAAATTAATTATGTCCATAACTGACCACTCAAAATTTCAGTCTTGACCTTTACAGCTTAATAGCCCAAACAGAAGAGTTCAACTTCTAATGACTTATTCACTGCCTATATCAATAGACATGCATGACTGCCTAAAATTCCCCACCTTTTTTAAATAGTTTTCTCACAAGATAAGATGTTGTGCATAGAAATTTCTGGATGGCTCTTCGTGACTTCCTTCCAAATCAAATAGAAAATTCCAGCATATTTTTCTTTTGCGGCAACAGAAAAACTTAATTTTGAGTCATCAATTGTCAAGACCGTGGGACAGATAGATCTGCAACAATGCCTGTAAAACTTCTTTATCTACCATACACTCAGTATGGCAGGGAATCAACACATTAGAGTTTTGTAACTTCAATATCATTCCACAAATTTGTAACTTTGTTCCCTTTCAGAAGATTTCATGTTCAAAAGTTCTGTGCTGTGCATAGTTTTTTTTTTTTAACGATTTCAGTAGACCTTTTTTTTTTTCCCCCTGAGTATCCAGCTTAACATATTGATAGGCCTGTTTGTTGCAATCATATTGCAGGATGTTTTCAGCAGAGAGAGATAGCAGGCTGCTGTGCATGTTTTCATTCTTCACTTCCCCTTTCTTAGAATTTTTAATTTTCACAGATTTTGATTTTTGAGTTTACTAAATGCCAGTTTAAGAACATATTTATATTAATTTGGTTTTGTTCTTCACCACTGATATGATAAAACAGTGGATACTGTAGTTCTAAATTACCAATGCAATCCATTTAGAATTATTTTAGCTAAATATTGCACTTTAATTTTCAAAATCATTTATCCAAAACAGTTTATAATTTACTAATCCTTCATTCACACGTTTATTAGGCATCTGTTTAAACTGAGCCAAACTTTTAGAGTAGAAAACTTTATTTTCTCATGAGATATGACATACTATTATTATTATGTCTAAAATTTGGATGGTGATTATGGATGTATACAGAAATGTACATGAACCTCTTTTAAGAGAAGGGCAGGGATTATAGACATAATCTTTATGTTAAAAGGTGACAACATAAAAGGTATAATTTTTTTGTAAAAAACTAGGTGCCAAGGGCTCTAGACTTGCTACGCTCGCATTTCGTATGAGGCATTTGGCCCCTAAAAAGACTTATTCGTAAAAAAGACATAATTTCAACAAACAAAATCCAAACGTTAGATCAGATAGAATGTTACCGAGCTATACATTGCTTGGTTCTTGCATGTTGCTTGGAACATAAAAATTTAAACCTCTCATTATTTGTAATTATGTAAAACCCATGGTACGCCTTGCGTATTAGCCAATTATGGAGAATTTTTATAATTTGGCAACTTGCGTATATGTATAGTTAATAATTAGCTCTAAGAAAACAATAATTCATATGTTTTCTTCGATAAGAACTACGGAACAGGTAGGATAGCTTGCCACCAATGGCGATTTTTTATTATTTGGCAATTTACACATTTTCACAAATTATAATTACTGTTCATTTAAGGTTCACAGAAAACCGTTATCCATATTTTCATTTACATAATTCTTTGCAGATTGGTGTACTTAGCACCACGAATTATACTATCTCGCTGCACTGGCAAATATCCAAAGTGTACTGTAACTGCTATAATGGCAAAGTTAACGCCGCCAAATATTTCTACTGGTAGGAAATAATCCAGCTGGACCGAACCGGCTTTAAAATAATCATGCATTTTAATTATTTTCAAGATATTAGTTATTCTGTTTTGGAAAAGTGAATAATCGCTAATTCTAAACTCCTGTTGTCTAAGCGAACTTACTATTTGAAAATTGTCAACTTTGTGTAAAACATTTTGAGTTACTTATTTCATATACTTTTTAATTTGGCATAAAATGGATGTAATTCTACTTCATGTCTGACAATTTCACGTGATTTTACATAATTGGAATTGCTTTGTTGCAAAGGAATGAATGATTTTATGCCAAATCTGGCAACCATCATGTTTTATTTTTTCAGTTTTTTATTAATATCTTCTAAAATAATTCGATTTTCAAAATTTAAGTCACCTTATCAGGTTCCTCGGCGTTTTCCCGCATTCGGGAACATGTTTCTCGAAATTCAAATCACTACGGTTTAGGAGAAGATAGGCCAACAAGCTCTGACAGCGGCCTTTACTTTTTTTTAGAATAGATAGATAAAAATTACATGGACTTTATGTTAAAAAAATTTTTGGCAAGGGGACAAGGTTGATCCCCAACAACCCCCTTTCATACACCATTGTGTATATAATTATTGTTTATAATCTCTGTAGTATAATTAAAGTTAAAAATTGACTGACATGTCATAAACCGTATAGTTTTAAGCCCAGGAGCAGAATTATATTCACTATTCTGCAACGTAACTTCGAACAGTTGCAAATGTTCTGCAGGCATTTTGTCAAAGTCTGACTGACCACGGTAAAATGCAAATTAGGTATAAAAATTGTGCTAAAAGTGAAGAGAGAAGGCAGAGCATAAACGGTACGTCTCTTAATTACTCTGCAGAACATATTATTTTATATATTCTTTCTTTTAAAAGATGAAAAGTTCTGCAAAGATTGTGACTGTTCTGCGACGTATGTCACACTTTTACCTACTTTCTGCTTTTGGGGTTTTAAAATTATAAAATTTAAACTTTCTAAAAAATGTGAAAACTAATCTTAACAAATACTGTGAAAACAAAAATTTGATATCTAATCACAGATATTTTAGGAGAATTACCCATAAAATATACATGCATACACAAAAGCAAACAAAAGATAATAAATTACCTTTTCTTTTTCTTCAGAACTGGAGCATGAAATAACACTATCCGAATCGCTACTATCCATTTTTTGAAAATGTCCCTCCTATAAGAATAAAAAAATAGAAACATCACGAAAGAGAAGATTTAATTGTTAGTTCCTATTATGTGTGTGACTCCCATTCTAAATGCAGTTTATGTTTCTGAGAGAGCTTTAGGTTTAGAAAAAGCTTGAGATGACCATGCAATGAGTTTCTGGATTAACTGTTAAAAAAAAAAAAAATTCACCTTGCGAGTTTTCATTCTTGCAGTGAAGTCACTCGAGAATGAACACTCATTTTTAAACAGGGACCTGCCTTTATTCCAAAAAAGGGTGCAGAAACTCATAGCATGGCCCCACAAAAAGTCTCATTCACTGATCAGTTTTCAATACAAAAATTTCAGTGGATTCAATAAAATTGATACCAAACTCTAAAATCACAAAAACCATAGGACATTGTTAGGTCTTGATTATCACATGGGTACTTGAGGCATGTGCCCTGGACTCACATACAAAAATAGGGCAAAAATGCTGAGTTTTGAAATATATATAAGGGGTACAAAATTGAGCCAGCTATACAGGGTGAGTCTAAAAAGGTGGCTAAAACTTTATGGGGTGACAGAACGCATCTAGACAAGAAAATTTCATCAAAGAAAGCATGAGCGGAATACTAATGGCGAGCCGCTAGGTAGTGTTGAACATGGAAACTTGAATGCTGAAAGGTGGCATTGTAAGTGGTATGAAAGGGTCAGTCTTTGCATTCAAAGGCATTTTCTTTTGTGGATCAGCAACTGGATGCAAGCACTTGAATGTTTTTTGACCCGGAGTGTGTCTCATTGGAAATCCGTCTCAGTAGCGCCCGAATTCACCATTAACTTCAACTGGCGGTTCAACCGACAATTCAGTAACTCCTGGTTGGAGAACTCGACTGTGGTCAGTCCAGAATTCATATTCACTGTTAACTGGGGAAAAGTTACTGAAACTGTGGTTACTCAACCTAGGTTGAAACTGGGCCAATCAACGTGGTTGAGACGGGGGTTGGTGGAAATCGAAATGCTCATTGGTCAAGTGTCCAAAAAGCATTGGGAGTTCGCATCACACAGTAGTTGTTCATTTCGCGCTTCTTCAAACGACCCCACAAGCATTGCGCTTTCCCTCCCCCTCAATGCCTCTTTGTTCGGAATGAAGGGGTGAGCCAGTTCTCGGAAGGAATGGAAGGAGAAATCTGATTTTTCATTGAAAGTCTTAACTGAGTATGCTCGGTTATTGTTCAACCCAGCTCTACAGCAAGGTTGAGATTCTCGACTTGAACTTGGATATTATGCTAGGTTAGCCTTTAACCGGTCATCGGTGAATACCATTTGAGTGTTGGACTGAGAGTTTGCAGCTGTAAACTGGCGGTCGAGGTAGACTGTGAATATCGGCGTTAGTCTCTGTGCTTCACTGGCATTCCCATCTGCCGCACTGTACACAGAGTGCATATACGTCATTATGTGGTTCATATAACCAGCCATCCTCTTGGCGATTCACGAAAGAAAATGCCTTTGTATGTGAGAACCAACTCTTTCATACCATTTATAATGGCACCTTTCAGCATTCAAGTTTTCATATTCAATGCCACCTAGCAGATCACCATTTGCATTCTGCCCATACTTTGTATGACAAAATTTACTTGTGAAGATGTGTTTTATCACCCCATAAAGTTTTGGCCACCTCGCCCTGTATATAAGGGCACAAAATTAGAAAAGTGCCCTGGGTACAAAAATGTATTATAGTCAGGCCCTAGGTATAGTCATATACTTTCATATTATACTATGGCAATACTTTCATATTATAAAATATCGTAAGTCATTAAATTTCAGGCTGAATGAAACATAACCTAAGATATTTTATAATATTACAGAAATGCAGATTTTTCTACTTCGTGATACTACTTTAATTGGTTTTCTACCTCCTTTAAGGGATGAGAGTAAGAGGAATCTTTTCAGATTTTCTATTACAAACACAACTTTGAAAAGCTGCTAAATGTGTTTTGTCCAGAGGCTGTAAAATCCAAAGCATGATGTGATTATGCATAATTACCAGATTAATCACATTTACCATAGCATACTTATCAAATTAGGAGTATCTTAAAATATAATTATGTTGCTATTAGTGTTTAACTTTGTAAAATATATTTTTTCATGACAATGATTTTTTTAATTTTACAGATAATACATTGCTGTGTGTTTTTAAGCACCTATAAATAATATAAAATGAATTTTAATTAGTCTTTATTTAGTATTTGCTTACAAGTTTGAGAAGCAATATTTTATTTACAATTAAAAAGGAAATTTTTAAAAATTTAATATTCGGCTGCTGAATATTCAGTATTCGGCCTGAGCTATCGGCCAAATATTCGGTATTTGTTACATCTCTAAAAAAAATATTTTTTTTTGTTGTTTGTAAAATGGGCGAAATTAAAGTATTTGGTACTTGAAAATTTGCACATATAAAAATACAAACTTTATACCACAGACAAACATAAAACTACAGTATGGAACCTGTTATCCGGAATGGTTGGGACCAGGTGTATTCTGGATAACTGGTTGAGGATTAACATGATATCTACTGCTTTGATTGGTAGCATAAACATTACTCTCTATTTTTGATTAGAATTAAACATTAATTTTTAATATACTAGAAAAATAATTAAAAAAAAAACTAATATGATCAAGATAAATAATAATGATTTAGAGAGAAAGTAGTAAATATATGATAACTTCTTGAAAACTTAGTCACACACTAAAAAAATAAATAAAATACCTTACGAGATTGCTTACTTTATAAATTCTAGCTGTAGTACTCAAAATAAAAAAACAAAAACATAAATACTTAAAAAACCCTCATCTTTCCCTTTTTTTTCGGAAAAAATAGGAATTTAATCAATTGAAAAATGATTCTGGATAATTGGTTTTCCAGATAACTGGTTTCCAGATAAGAGTTTCCATACTGTATTGGGTTAACTCCCCTCTTCCAAAAAATAAATTAAATTTGTTTCTAAAAGCTCTCTCAGCATATTGTTTTGAGTAAACAATTATTAGATTAACAAACTACGAGAAATCGAAACTTAAATGTGACACAAACCATTAAAATATATCAAACTATGAGAAATATATATATACAAGGCTGTACCCAGGGGGGTGATCTATGGGCCCGGACATCCCCCCCCCCCGAAATTATCACATTATATATATATTTATATGTGTGTGAGAGTGTATATATAATATGATGAGATTCAATAAGTCAGACCCCCCTTTGAAATGCAGGACCCCCTCCGAAATTATTTTCTGGGTACGGCCCTGTATATATATATATATCCAATGTGCAAAATTGTACAAATAGAAATCTAGCGAAGCCGAGAGTATGCATATACTTGTTGTTTTCCACAAAGGGTTATATTAAAAAAAAAAAAAAAAAATTTAAATTATACATTATGCATGTAGTTTATTACTTTTTTCGGTATTTACGTATTATCCTGGCGGTCATTCCCGTCAAACTATTTTTCCGTCAAATGAGTTGCCAATTGTATTCAAAATCATTAATAATTCCATATGCCCGGCATTTCTCTCAGCCAAAAAATCTCTCGTCTTGGCGGACTGCCAGGATAATATGTAAGTACCCTTTTATCCCTACCCACTAAAAAAGAAGGTGTATGTGCAGTATAAATTAAAATTTATATATTAAATTGTAAAAGGAAAAAAAAGAAAGGAAATATACAGAAATGTAGTGTCATGCTTTTATTGTCCCGTCCAAAAGGTTTATCTTGTTATTTAAAATATTACATAAATGACTTTTCAAAACACACACACAGTTATTTTAGACACTTCCAAACACCTCTTAAACCATTTTAGACTATCACCAAACTCTATATTACCATTTCCAACATAAAGTAATGAATGAAGCTTTAATGGTTTGGGTGCTTTCAACTTCAGTGATGCTATAAGAAATGAAATACTGTTTGCTGATGGCTTTCAGTAGCCAACCACGAAGGCGATAGTTACTCCTTACACCATGCTCTCTGGTTTGTGCTGCTTCTTCGAACTATTTGTGAAAAATCTCGTGATGCAGGAGAAGAGTCCATATTAGCTCTGAAATATGTTACTCATGAGAAACTTGCATAATATCCCATTCCCGTAAGATAGATCATGTTGTAGCATTAAATCACTGTACAACAGACCAGGGAAGTCATGGAGTCACTGGTCCAGGACCAGTGACTAAACATGCTGATTTCTACCCTTGATGTAAATTTGTTATTTAAAATAACATTCAGTTAACTAGGGCTTACTAATAGTACCATCAGACATTAAATTTTACTAGTCTTATGCATGACCATCACGTTTCCCATACCTACTAAAAATTTTGTTGAATTCTTAAGTATTTTAATCTTTATAAATGAAACGTTTATCAGCCTTATAATAACATGTACAGATAAAATGGGGTTTTCATTATGTAAATGAAACTACACTGAGCAATTTCACACAATATATGCTGCAAAAAGACTGAGCAATTCTCCAAATTGCTATCTAATGACATCACATCACTGGATTACCTAATCTATGACAACTTTTCCTGGGTACAAAGCTTCAAGCGATTCTTACTTCATTTCATACAAAATGACCTCATTTCAAAATATTTTTTGGTCAATATGTCACTTTTAAAGTGCTACTGATAGATGAGAGCAAGAAATTGGAAAGCATGCTTGACATTTTTTAAATGCCACACTTTCACATAATAGAAGAAGAGATCGGTGAATAGCTGTAGACTGCATTTGAAAAAAAAAAAAAAAAAAAAAAAAAAAAAAATCGGGATAAGAATGTAATAAATAGACTAAAAAACAAGAGGCGAGAAGCAGCGAAAAGAAAGCTGAAACTAAAAAGCTGTTTTTAAATTTACAGTAACAGAGAAGTGTACGATAAATATAAAAGAGGTTATAAGAGTTTCTGAATCGCCGTATATCGAATCATAATGATAAACAGATTTTCATGATTTAAAAACTATACCATAAGTAACTGCCGTAATATATCTGCAGATTCACATCTAGCCATGTAACACTGAATAGTAAAGAAAATAAAAAAACAAATTAAATTCAACTAGAAAATCTTTCACACACACACTAATAATTTAAAAAATTTTGTTTGGCAAATTTCAAGGCACTGTCCAATTTGTGATTGAGCTACTCGAGCTACTCTAACTCGGATATTTCTCGGATTCCCTAAAGATTTTCCCTATCCCTGGGAAGTTTGGGGAGATAGATTTCACTCCGCTGGATGGATCGGGGCCGTCGTTATTAGCAACCGGGCCTGCTTCTTCGTTGCCACCGGAAGAAATGAGTGAAACATTGAGGCCTAATATTTACATTTGCGTTGTTCGATTGTATGCGATTTGGGATTATAAACGTTAATTTATTTTATAATTAAAAAACAATTTTGTTATAGTTTTGTCACAATGATTTAATGACAAGGTGTTTTAGATCTAGGTAATAATTTTTTGAAGATTGCGCTTTTTTTTTATGGAAATAAATCAACGATTTCAATCATAGAATTCGAACTTTATGTTCTGAACGTAAAGGTAAGTGTACACTTGTATTTAGAAATTCTACAAATTTATAGGATATAAAGCATGTTTTGTGAATTAATATTCATGTATTATTTATAAATCATTTTAATCTGAAATCGTTTAAGGGGACAGCCTACTTTTAAGAATGGGAAAATGTATAAATTTTAGATCAACTTTCATAATTTTTAGAAAAATAATGAATGCATGCAGAAACATAACTTTTTTTTCAGTTAACTACTATGACATTACTCTATTGATTAAAAATATTATTTTAGTTTATTATAAAGGTGATAATTTTAAAAATATTATTTTACCACACAATATTGGAAAAAAAAAATTCAAGGGTACTTTCCCACTGCGCGCAAGATATCTCAATTAGAATTCCTTTGAACCTCATAATTTTTTTCTAAACTAAACAAGACATTCAAATTAACAATCTGAACTAAAATGGTTTAATTATTTTCATAATTTAAATTTAAAAAAATCATTTAATCTGAAAATTTAAATTACCATAAAAATTTTGATAGTTTTACAATCATAACTTTTTTTCTATGAAACATAACCATTTCATTTTAGTTCATTTTGTTCATTATATTAGAATAAATGCCTGAGAAAAATTTCAAGTCGATATCTTAAATAGTTTTTAAAATATCATGCGCGCAAACTTGAAAAACAGTGTTTTGAGAAAACGCCATTAAAGTTCAAATTGTTGTTTTGGAACATAAATTTTAATTTTTAAAAGTTAAAAACATTTTCTAATGAAACATTTACTATTTAAGAATAATTTTACGGAGTACTTAATATGATTAACCCAAAATATGTTTTAATATGGCTTAAGAAACATCAGTCTAAAGAAAAGCTCGACAATTGTAAATATGAAAATATATGTACATACCTTAACAAAAGATGCATTTTTAGGATATAAAGGCATTAATATTGGTAAAGTACATGTTTTGAAGTTATTTTAATAATTATATCCATATATATATATATTTATTTTTACTTTGCAACATAAAAATTTGATTTTATTTCACTTTATGAAATCTCGATTTAAAATTTTCCGCTTTCATGCACAATGCCTTCGTTTTCTTTTATTGCCTCAAACTGAGAACTGATGAGCATTTTTCTGGCTCTTCGAGTTTCTAAATTAAATTCTGTACATTTCTATTCTCCCTCTTTTATGCTTTGAGTGTCAACCTTAGTTGCAGCTTCTACAGCATGCTGCCCAACTTGCGTTTACATTTCCCTTTTTATCTCAACAAATAAATGTCATACAGAAAAATGGTTGGTATCAATCTTTTTAGAATAAAGTAAGCTATTTAATGAGATAAAAATCTCAAAATCGATTTTTTGGGCATTTTAAAAGTAGGCTGTCCCCTTAACTTGGGTAGTTTATTATTCTAGTAAATAAGCGTGCGTTGTAATACTAGTTAGACATTCTTATCTGTTTAAATCTTGAACAGTTGAAAATGTCATTTATCATTTATTATAAATGCAACTAAATGTGTGATATTGGTTTCAGTGCAGAAGTACTGTAAAATATGTTATTAATTTTTGCACATGTTTATGTAGAATCTTAAATTGAAGTTAATATTTTGTATAAGCGTTCATCATACTCAAATTCAAAGTTCCATTTAGATAATGGCTATAATAAAAAGTAATTGATTCAGAGATCGTTTGTTTTTAGTTTACTACAGTGTTTAGCGCAGCTTGTGAAAAGGGATCTTGAAATTTTTCAAGTCCTAGAGCTGTTAGTTTATCTTAATTTGTATTCAAAGTCCGTGGAGCAGGTTTTTTTTTTTTTTTTTTTTTTTTTTTTTTTTTTTTTTTTTTTAAGCTATAACCCTAATATACAGCAATGAAGGGACGAAAACATTTGTTTTCAATCGCCAGTTAATAATAACTTAAAAAAAAGGTGTTGGAATATTAGTGGTATTTCCTAGTATGGTTTTCTAATATTTATAATTTTTCTTTGAGAAGAAAAAGTATATGGAACTAACACTGAAAATTATAAATCATTTTCATTTCGAATGGTAAAATTTTCGATAAATAAACTCATTTGAACTAACCAAAATAAAAACAGTTAACAAACGTGTTTTATCATACACTGTTACATTATTCTTAATCCTTTTGATATATTATCTCCCCTTTAAGTTCGTACTACTATTTATGGAACACCCTTTATTTTGTAATTCATTCTAAATGTTTCTCGTTAAATTAATTTACATTATTTTTCATGTAAATACCAAGGACTTGCAGTGCACAGGTTGTACTTATAATTATAGCAAACATTCTTCTGATACCTACGCCTTACAAAAGATTAAAAATTAAATAGTATATCAGTACTTAAATTTTGTATACGTGAATTGTAAATATCAAATATTTTAAATTCTATTTCAGCTCCTCGTCATATATTTTGTTAATATATTAACCGAACAATATTTAATAAATGAAAATTTAATAACTACTAGTTAAATTTATTTTAAAAGTAATAATGGTTGTAACTGCTTTGAAAATGTGAAACTTAAACATTCAGTATAAAGAAATGCATAAAAATGTCTGTATCATTTGTGTATTCGTTTACTTTAATGTATACTAAAAGTCAGCTTAATTTTTTCATGTATATTAAAATTCAAGCTAAAATAATGAATCATGAGAGTGAGCACTACTTTGTTTTTCCTTCAAATTACATGCATCTATTTACTTTAATGTCCACGTGTATCATAGTAAAGAAACTGTTAATGAGTTCGTACTTGAATTAGTAACACAATCATTACTTAAAACTACATTTAATAACGTTTCAAAGCATCGGAAAGCTTAAAAATTGCTTGATGTATACGGGAAGACGCGAGCATCCGTAGGCCTCTTTGGATGACTCATCCAAATACACGCGCAGGCCCCGGATGGATTGTAAACGGACCATATTTCTTAACGGTATTTTGAGGACAAATCAAGCATTGTCTTCAAATCCCAGGAAAACTTGGGGATACTAGAAAATAATTTGAGGACTTATTCAAGGACACAACATATTACCATTAAACCAGTATACCCATTCTTTAAATCTTGACTGACTTTGATACTTAAAAATGAACTCTAATAGCTTTTTATATCAATTGTGTATTCTTATTTCTAATAAATTAATGGAAGTATTTCATTCATTCCTAAATATTTATTCAGACCAGAAATATGAAAGGAACATCATGTTGAAATATTGCAATTTATTCAAACTTTAACTCATGGCATAGTAGTTGTATTTCTCAGAAGACACCGCTTTTTACATTGGCTAATTTTGTGATAATTTTTCATGAAATTTTGTACACCCTCTAAAAAAAGTATTCGAGTGCAAGAAAAATTTGTACGTCAGTTTCATATTTAAAGCATGATTCTTCATGAAAAGTGATTAATGATTAACAAAACTGAAATGGGAAATTTGGCTCATAGTCGAATACTTTATTAAATGTCAGTACACGCTACACACACAATGACAAAAAACGTTTTCAGAGATCGAATTTCATTGGTTTTCTGAGTAGAAGAGCTTTTAGTTGTTTTATTTTTTTCTTCAGTTTTTTCTGAAAGAAATAAACTAAACGGAAACTTTCAGGGGAAAAGTACTAATTTTTAAATTTGATGACTTTTCGCGTCCCCAAGAAGTCAAAGTATTTTTGGGGACAAACTGTCCTCGAATTTTGAGGACGTATGGTATGGTCAGCTTAATTTATCTGATTCTCCTTTCGAAATCGGTCCATTGATCCAATCGGTATCGAATTCGGTCCAATCGGTTTCAATGCTCCCAAAAGAACTAGATGAAAACTAAAGTGAACAAATGAGCAATAAACGCCCCCTGTTAAGGAATTTGAAGACACTTAATTATTAAAACTACGTTGATTGGCAACCCAAAATAAATAAAAATGTAACGGAATGCTGTACTTACAGGTTGTTCAAAATCGCTATTTTAAGTCTAAATTACGATTGCCACATAAATACGCAAAATCGTCATGGTTACTGCATACGTTTAATGATCGCCCCCTTGGCGAGAGATGGGGCGTTAAAGTATGAATCAACTCAAGAAAGACAAACACGGCACACTCATGGATTAGGATGCACATTCGAACCAATACTTAAAACGGAGAAGTCTAGTTGTAATATACTTGGCGGAGATTGCTAAATAGTTTAAGTAGGCGATTTTAAGATAGATTTCGATTCCAAAGATGGGTTTTATGAAACAAGGAAGCAAAATACGGCACTTCATGAATAATGATACACTTTCCAACTTAATGGAATAAGGAAGATGAATAGGGACGACGCATAAATTATGATACGCTTTTAATATGTAGCACTACCCAGACAGCACAGCAAACTTGCAGCAAGCTTGATTTATCAAGTCAATAAGCTTGAAAATTTCAAGCGTGTAAGCTTAATGCAAGCTTGAATCAAGTGTTCTAGTTTACACTTGCCCAGCTTGCATTAAGCTTGACATTTCAAGCTTAAAAAATTTTCCTAAATACACGGGGCGCCGGTCGGCGAACTCGCCCTACATATTTTACTTTGCCACGCATTTTCCCCCTCTACGCTGAAATTTCAATTTAATTTAATCTGTTTCCATCGAGTGTTCGTGGCTGGAATAGAACCCGGGCCCTTTGGGTTAGCAGTGGAGCATGCTATCCATTCCGCCACAGGAGCCTTGAGCAACTATGACTAAAGTTTGAAGTGACTTATCAGGCTGTTTTCTCGACAGATTGATAAGTGGGCGATGTGTTATTTGTTTCTTTTATTTTTCCATGGGATGCATCAAAATTAAAATAATGTTATAGGTGATTTAGAGACTCTACTAATAGGGAAATAAACATAATATAAACTTAAGAGCAGCACACGTTTTAAAACTTTCAGTACCGCAACACTCATTAGCAATTCTGCTGGCCAAAATCGAGACAAACGATTGATTTTGAAATCAATTTCGTAGTATAATTGTATTTTATTTTGAAGAATTTCCATATTTGGAAATATAGTATGGGTTTACTTACTTAACACAAATTTTGTTTTAAGTAATCTGAAATCAAAGAAACAGATAGTTAAACGTTACTTCGAAATGCTATATCACAGTTGCTAACATGTATGGAATACAAACACTTGGGTCATTTTTGTAAATATTTCTTAAAATAACAAATAATTGAAAAATTTTGCTATTTTTTAACGCTAAAAATTCTCTTTACAAATGTGGTTATTTTCCTACATATTGGTATGCTATATCGATATAGAACATTTCGAAGAATTAAAAATAAGTTTAAATTAATTTATACAAATGTAAATTTGAATTATTTTCATTGTTCATACTTTATAATTAAAGAAATTATTTAACTTCTGAATTTTTTTTATCCTTTGTAATTTTATTTTAATATTACAAAAGTGTAAGATGTAAGATTTTTGGGCCCTAAAATCTGTAGGCCCTGGACAGTTGCCCCGTTTGCCCTGCCGGTAATATGGCACTGGTAATAAAATAAAAAAAATCGTTTACGAACTTTTAGCAAATTTGAGGACGCTAGACAATTAATGTCCATTCTCTTTCACAGATGGCGCCATCACTGCGCACTTTGAAAACGAAAATCAAGCTTAAGCCAAGCTTGCATTGCCAAGCCAAATGTCAAGCTTGATTTAAGTTATGTGCTGTCTGGGTATAATGCGCATTTAAAATCTGAAAGCGTTTCAGATTTTCTTCCTTTCTTTAATTACTTCCTTGTACGTAGTATAAGGAAGTAATGTGATCCCGAAAAATTTTGGGGGCCAAATTTCGACATAAAAACCGATTTTGACTACCTCTAAATTGAATTTTAAAAATTTTTTCGATGCATCTCATCGTAGGCTAGCATGCACGATCATATTAACGCGTCTGCAACTCATTTTGACCAGTGGCGAGTCTACTGTGGCCAGTTTTTTCATGCCGTCTGTACGTACGTACGTACGTATGTATGTAACTCGCATATCTCAAAAACTATTGGTCGTAGAATGTTGAGATTTGATATTTAGGATTGTTCTATGATCTAGTTGTGCACCTCCCCTTTTGGTGGCAATCGAATGAATAGTTTATGTACAGGACCGCCCAAAAGATTCGAAATACATTACGCTCTATGGGCCCAAATTCATTAAACTCGCCTAACTCAAAAGCTATTAGGCGTAGAATGTCGAAACTTCATATTTTGGATAGTTGTAACATCTAGTTGTGCACCTCCCCTTTTGGTTCCATTCGACTGGATAGTTTATCTACAGGACTGCCCAAAACATTCGAAATACATTACACTCAATGGGCCGAAATTCATTAAACTCGCATATCTCAAAAACTGTTAGGCGTTGAATGTTGAAACTTTATATTTAGGATTGTTGTAACATCTAGTTGTGCACCTCCCCTTTCGGTTCCATTCGACTGAATAGTTTATCTACAGGACCGCCCAAAAGATTCGAAATACATTACGCTCTATGGGCCGAAATTCATCAAAGCGTTTTTTAGAGGTATTGGGCTATTTCAAACGACTCAGAAGTGATATATGCTGTAAAGAGTTAGAAAATGAATTTCTCTATTAAAAAAAGTGTCTTTATCATTTATAGTTCTGCTACAGGAACACTCAAAAGATTTCCAATACATTACGGTCAATAGCAATTTTAGGGGCATTCATCCATTTCAAGCACAATACCGTCCTACCACATAAGTTAGGTAATGGTCCGACCACGGTCACGTGCCTCCCTCAAGAACTATGCCAAAAGTCGCCAAGCTTGGCGACTTTTGGTGTACGTGTGTGCATATTTAACTCTCAAATCTCAAAAACTATTATGAAATTTCATATATAAGAATGTTGTAACATCTAGTTGTGCATCTCGATTTTTGGTTCCAATCTACTGGAGAGTTTATTTACAGGACCACCGAAAAGAATTTCAGTACCTTAATGTCTATGGACATCTTCATTATAATACAACTGTAGACAGTCATTGTTTGGTACATGCCCAAAATCTCGCCGTCTGTCCTCGACCTTGGCGAGTTTTGGCGAAATATCGCCAAATTTGGCGATAGTCAGTCATTTCGTCCATGCCCAAAGTATCGCCATTTGTCATCGTTCTTGGCGAGTTTTGGCGAAATATCGCCAAATTTGGCGATAATCTGTCATTGTTTGGTTTATGCTTAAAATCTCGCCAAATGTCGTCGACATTGACGAGTTTCGCCGAAATATCGCCAAATTTGGCGCCAAAAATTATTTCCTATTTTGTATAACTCTAAAACTTTAACCCGTAGATTTTTTAACTTTGTATTTAGAACTATTGTAATATCTAACTGTTTTCAATATCTTTTTTGACAGCATTCGACTGAGAATTTATTTACATGGTGAGCCAAATGACTTTGAATACATTGAGGTGTATAGATGCATTCAATTTATTGTAGGTCTGTGCTCACTGACTACTTTGGCTATCCCCAAAATCTCGCTGACTATCTCAAGTTTGTCGGCTTTTGGTGAAATATCGCCAAATAAAGTGTCAGAAGGAAATCTTTCAAATTGAACTGAGCTTGGCGATATCGAAATATTTGGCTAGAAATTGCTAAACCTTACTATTATTGATATTTTATCTCTTTCTAACAAATAAATTTAGAGGAAGTGCGTCGAAAATATTTTTGATCTAATGGACGTGCAAGGAAGTCATGTGTTGGACACATCAGATTTTTTTAGGGTTGCGAAAAAAGTATTTTTAATTTGTTATTCGTATATTACCAATTATTTACATGCGTGTAAAAGTATCATTTGGGGAAAACAGGGATTTTTTAAAATCCCGATAACTTTAATTTTCAGCTAGAATTTACGAATCGCCGTCTTTTTTATTATTATTATTTAGAGTTCAGCATATTTGTTTGTATTTCATTTTATACTTTTAATCATTTTATCTTTCAAAAACAATTTTAAGATTCCAATATATTAGCCCCATATGCAAATCATGCAAGTGGGGCTAATACATTGGCAAATCATCAAGTCCTGAATGACTTGAAAATTCAGAAAATAGGATTTTTTAATTCTCAATACTTTCCGTCCAATTATAATTTCTTGAGTTTTGAGATCATGGAATAAATCTTCTTCTTCATATCGTAAATTCTACAGAGATATTAAGAACATTTTTAACAGAATTACTGTCTTTACAGCCATCATTTTTGTCTAAATCAATATGTGATTCATTATTATCATAAAATAAAATTTCACAATTTTTTTCGTTGGGTTAAACCCCTTAATCTGCCTCTTATCTTCAAAAGAAATTAAAGAGAATATACTTTTTCTGCTTATATGCACTCTAATCAGAGCAGCATGAAACCGTTGTCTAGCTAACGTTATATTTGCAAAGCACCTGTTCATGAATACTACAGCTCAGAGGTGTCTCGTGGGTTATTTAAATGGAGGTTCACAAAATTAATTTCAAAAATTAAATATGCAGATACGACGCACCTTACAAGTTAAAATAGATTTGCATTTCCTGCAGTTAAAGAAAAACAATGTACGCAACTGAAAGAAAACAAGTCGTCTTTGGTCTAACATTTCGTCACCAAGATAGTTTTTAGCAAAAATGTTGTCTTGATTTTTTATTTCAATTTTTACTTCCTTGTACGTAGTATAAAGAAGTAATGTGATCCCGAAAAATTTTGGGGGCCAAATTTCGACAAAAAAACCCGATTTTGACTACCTCTAAAATTAATTTTAAAATTTTTTTCGATGCATCCTATCGTAGGCTAGCATGCACGATCATATTAACGCGTCTGCAACTCATTTTGACCAGCGGCGAGCAGAGCCTTATTATCGAATGGGCAAATCGGGACTTTGCCCAGGGCCCCCGGCTAGAAAGGGCCCCCAATATCAAATGTTGTTCTGAAATACTCTTTTTTATATCAAAATTTTATGAAAAATAAAACAAATTTCATAAATGGGGGCCCCCAAATTCACCACTGCCCGGGGCCTCTGTTGGTCATAATCAGGCTCTGGCGGCGAGTCTGCTGTGGCCAGTTTTTCCATGCCGTCTGTACGTACGTACGTACGTATGTATGTAACTGGCATATCTCAAAAACTATTGGTCGTAGAATGTTGAGATTTGATATTTAGGATTGTTCTATGATCTAGTTGTGCACCTCCCCTTTTGGTGGCAATCGAATGGATAGTTTATGTACAGGACCGCCCAAAAGATTCGAAATACATTACGCTCTATGGGCCGAAATTCATTAAACTCGCCTAACTCAAAAGCTATTAGGCGTAGAATGTCGAAACTTCATATTTTGGATAGTTGTAACATCTAGTTGTGCACCTCTCCTTTCGGTTCCATTCGACAGGATAGTTTATCTACAGGACTGCCCAAAACATTCGAAATACATTACGCTCAATGGGCCGAAACTCATTAAACTCGCATATCTCAAAAACTATTAGGCGTAGAATGTTGAAACTTTATATTTAGGATTGCTGTAACATCTAGTTGTGCACCTCCCCTTTCGATTCCATTCGACTGGATAGTTTATCTACAGAACCGCCCAAAAGATTCGAAATACATTACCCAGCAAGCGCACACACGTTTAAATTACGTATTCCCGATGTCGAAATGTCGAAAATAGGTCGAGGAAAAATTACAGCAAAAAATAGCGTTTAAAAGAGATCAAACATACATTGTGTTGTCGACGTCTTAAAGAGCCGTTCGATTTTGGTCAGGGAGGCGGCTATCTTCGACTGTTAATGTTGGTCGCCCTCAGGAGGTCTATGATCCGTCAATACATCGCCGGTTTTCCGCTTATGGCTTTGGCGGTCTAAGAGACCCCCCCCCCCCAGCCAGCCAAGAAGAAACACGCGATGGAGCATCGAGAAATTTTTTCAGCTTAGTTAATAGTCAGTTGAACGTCGAATAAACAGTGCAGGGGAGACAGAATTTACAGGGTCCTTTCTCACGACCTTTGACATGTCCACCCCAACCGTTTTCTCAGAAAACAGATGCTTTTTTTTTCTTTTTTGTGTGTGTATTCGTTCATGGTTCGCGTGGCTCGTACTTCGCAGTTTTTTATGCAAGGGCAGAACTCGCTCCAGCGTGTAGTCAATGGTTTAGCTCAGCTGCGCTACACAGAACAGTAAAATTTCCATAGTTTTAACTATAAAAGTGGATATTTTTCAAGTATCTCTTGGAATATTTTTCAAGTTCAATGCTAACACGATTTATCGTTAGCTTGGCATATTAATAAGTTTGTCTGGCTCTCTTTAAATTGTGTTGGCCGGTGATGTTATTAAAGTTTATCGGGGTAACTACAAATTTTAATTCCAGTAATCAAAATTTTAGAGGTGAGTTAAGTAATTATTTAACTAATAATTATGTGCTTTGTTTCTTTTATTCATTTTCTTTTTAATTGCTAATTATAAGTCTTCTTATTTGTATTATAGAGTGAAATATAAAGGTACAATTGGCATAAAATCAACTGTTTACCTTAAGCATATGAAATATTTTTTCTCATTATAAGCACAAATTTACTTAATGTAAACTTACTATAACAAAAGTCAACTTATTATTGCATTATGGCATAACTTACAATGAAACAGATTAAAGCACTTTATGCAAAGTTTTTTTTTTCTTTTTAAATTGTATACTAATATGTGTGCATTTAGTATGTAATTTAAACCTATTTGGAGTAGTGAAATTGAACAAATCAAAGAATTAAGAGAGATAAATAAAAAACTGTTTGTGTAATGAAGTAGACAAAATTTTTCTCGTGGGAGGGTGAGAGGGGAGGGGGATTTGTAGATAGAAAACTTCTTCATATTTTATTACAGGAAAACTATAATAAACTATGGAGATAAAAAAGCAGGCTTATTCGTCTAATAGAAGTGGTTCCTTGACGATTTCGTCGAATCCTGACAGTTTATAAACGTAGTAATTATGCCGGAATTCCAGACATTTAGAGAATATGTCAGTCACACACCATTTACATACGTCGTGAAAGCATGGAAATTCAAACTTCTTGTCGGGTGCACATGCCGTTTAAAAGGAAACACTCTATATTTCTAAATATAATACATTATACTACTAGTTGTTAGCTAATGAAAAGCAATTTTGAATTAAATGATTAGAAATAACAAGTTTTAAATTAACTTCTAATCGTTTAGATAAAGTTATAAAATTTATATTCATAAAAGTTTGAACATATACAAAAATATATTAAAGTTAAAATATAATCTTGATTTTTAATTTAACAGATAAGTAACTCGCACGAACAACTTATGTCACTAATTTACATTTTAAAGGGTTTCCATTTTTTCCCCCGGTACATTTTATTAATCGTTTTGGCTGTATTAGGTATTTTTAATAAAAGGGTGCAAAAAATTATTTAATCTACTCTTATAAACTATCTAAATATTTTCATATATTGGTTAAAAAGTAATCTTTTTTATATAAAATAAGTAAATTATATTTACTGTTAGTAAAATTGCATTTTAAACTGTATTCCTTACTTAACTAAATTTACTAATATTTTATTTAATTTTTAAGTTACTTTTTCACCATCTTTCACCAATATATGAAGATATTTAGATTGTTTATAACATTGAATTAAACAGCGTACCCACCCCCGCCTTTTATTAAATATACCTACAGTAAAAACAATTCATAAAATGTACCGGGGGGGAAAAGTAAACCCTTTAAAATGTAAAATAGAGACATAAGCTATTTATGCAAGTTACTGATCAATTAAATTCAAAAAATCAAGATTATATTTTTCTTTAATGTATTTTCTCTGTGTTCAAATTTTTATGAATGTATATTTTACAACTTCATCTAAACGACTAGAAGTTAATTTAAAACTTGTAATTTTTGCACATTTAATTAAAAATAACTTTTTATTAGCTAACAAACTAATATTAAAATGTATTATATAGAAATATAAAATGTTTCCTTTTTAAACGGCAAAAGTTCACAAGATCAGAACAGTTTGAATTTCCATTCCTTCACGACGTATGTAAATGGTATTTGTCTATTCTCTGAATGTCTGGAATTGCGGCATAATTACTACGTTTATAAATGGGCAGAATTCGACAAATTCTGCGAAGTCTTTAAAGAACGACTTCTATTAGACGAATATAAGCCGGTTTTCTCTGTCCTGTTGGAGCGATTCGACAAGGTATAACGTAAAATCAACCACTATGAGCTGAATTTTATAAACGAATTCCGAGAATCTGTCTCCCTTCGCCGTTATAGCGACGAGTGTTCGACCAATATCGGGGATTTTCTCTTCCTGGCGGTCACCCTTTTCCATTCTTACGCCGTAGTTAAGCGAGATTGTTATCTCTCACGGTCACCCCTCGCGGGTAATACGCCGTCGAGAAGTTCAGCGCTCGACGGGCAAACAGGTGGACATATCCAAGGATTTTTAACGTCGATGATTACGTCGAAACTATGTCGACGGCGACGTTAATTCGATGTATCGTGGCTGGCTGGGTACGCTCTATGGGCCGAAATTCATCAAAGCGTTTTTTAGAGGTATTGGGCTATTTCAAACGACTCAGAAGTGATGTATGCTGTAAAGAGTTAGAAAATGAATTTCTCCATTAAAAAAAGTGTCTTTATCATTTGTAGTTCTGCTACAGGAACACTCAAAAGATTTCCAATACATTACGGTCAATGGCAATTTTAGGGGCATTCATCCATTTCAAGCACAATACCGTCCTACCACATAAGTTAGGTAATGGTCCGACCACGGTCACGTGCCTCCCTCAAGAACTATGCCAAAAGTCGCCAAGCTTGGCGACTTTTGGTGTACGTGTGTGCATATTTAACTCTCAAATCTCAAAAACTATTATGAAATTTCATATATAAGAATGTTGTAACATCTAGTTGTGTATCTCGATTTTTGGTTCCAATCTACTGGAGAGTTTATTTACAGGACCACCGAAAAGAATTTTAGTACTTTAATGTCTATGGACATCTTCAATATAATACAACTGTAGACAGTCATTGTTTGGTACATGCCCAAAAACTCGCCGTCTGTCCTCGACCTTGGCGAGTTTTGGCGAAATATCGCCAAATTTGGCGATAGTCAGTCATTTGGTCCATGCCCAAAGTATCGCCATTTGTCATCGTTCTTGGCGAGTTTTGGCGAAATATCGCCAAATTTGGCGATAATCTGTCATTGTTTGGTTCATGCTTAAAATCTCGCCAAATTTCGTCGACATTGACGAGTTTCGCCGAAATATCGCCAAATTTGGCGCCAAAAATTATTTCGTATTTTGTATAACACTAAAACTTTAACCCGTAAATTTTTGAACTTTTGTATTTAGAACTATTGTAATATCTAACTGTTTTCCATATCTTTTTTGACAGCAATCGACTGAGAATTTATTTACAGGGTGAGCCAAATGACTTTAAATACATTGAGGTGTATGGATGCATTCAATTCATTGAAAGTCTGTGGTCAATGACTACTTTGGCTATCCCCAAAATCTCGCAGACTATCTCAAGTTTGTCGGCTTTTGGTGAAATATCGCCAAATAAATTGTCAGAAGGAAATATTTCAAATTGAACTCAGCTTGGCGATATCGAAATATTTGTCTAGAAATCGCTAAACCTTACTATTATTGATACTTTATCTCTTTCAAACAAATAAGTTTAGAGGAAGTGCGTCGAAAATATTTTTGATCTAATAGACGTGCAAGGAAGTCATGTGTTGGACACATCAGATTTTTTTTTCAAAGGATAATATTTAAAAAATGTCATTGCTGCTGCTCCGAAACACTTATTTGACTCCCATCTTAATTATTGACACTAGTTCGTAAGAAATACTGGAGTGAAAAATGATAAAGAAAATAATTAGAAAATAAAAAAAAGTGGATTAACTAACCGAACACAACAAACCAAGAGAGAATCCGAGGGAAATAACGGCAAAAAAATTGGCTGTGAGCACAATAAAATTGTGCAAACCAAGGACGTACCCAGGGGGGTGGTCCAGGGGTCCGGACCCCTCCCGAAATTTCAATTTTTTTTAGCAAAATAATAACGATGAAGTCTTTTTGTGGAAAATTCTCGCTTTTTCACTGTTTGGACTCCCTCCGAAATTTTTGGACCCTCCCCGAAATTTTTTCCTGGGTACGTCCCTGGTGCGAACGGAGTGCAACGGAAGCGCCTCGCTTCTCTTGCAATCTCTCGGCGTCTTTCCTCAGAGACCGGTTGAGAGGGCCAGTCGGTCGATCGCACATGCGAGTGACGAAAGACTATGCTCTAGTAACCTACGGTACAGTGCGTTAGTTATAATAAACGCGTTTAATAATAGTGGGGGGGGTGGGGAGAGTAAAACTCATGTTCTAAATTCACAAAAATCTAGAAGTGTACTTAATATATCTTTTAAAATTTAATTTGTTAATGTGTTTATTCTTCGGTTTTTCCTCTGGGGGTTCACGTGCTCAGGTGCTCAAATGGAGGAGCCGCCACTGCTACAACTAATCAGCCAGAGGCACAAAGAGGAAGAGGTAACAACATCAAAAAGAAAAGAGGGCTTTCCACTCCTGATGTTTATGGATGGATTTCGCAACACAATGGGGGAAAGAAGAATCAGTCAGTGAGAAGGCTGCTGGGGAGAGGGAAAGCGAAAAGGTTAATAGGCCAGTAGTAAAGCTTGTGTCCATTTACAAAGCCTAAAATAAGCATAGGTGCAATCAGAGCAGAAGTGCAAGTTTCTAGTAAGAGGTGCCCCTAAATCGTGTAATGAAAACAGTAGTGTACACAAGAGATGTTATGGGGTCGGAACACCCCCCCCCCCTTCAAAGCAGACAGCTTTATTTATAAAGGGTTTAATCTTAAAATATCATCTGTTGGGGTAAACAAACTAAATGAGAACCCTCCGTGAAAAAATTCTGCGCACGATACTGAATAACAAAATATCTATTATTATTATTTTTTCAAATGTCTTAACGATGCCTTTGAGGTATTGGACACATCTAAGGCCGGAGTTGTTGGTTACTTTATTGCACACGTAGTAGGTGAACCAACGTTGCCCGTATGAAGGGACCGACACAATGACATCCACGTCCAGTCGGGGATCGAACCTCGAAGTTGACCCGAAACCCTAGTACGGTGCTTTATCCACCATACAAGCTGGAGGGAAAATATCTATTATAGAAAAGCGTAAATTGTTTCCAGGAAAAATTTCCTTTAGTACTTGGATAGTTCTCTGAAAGTGTAGTCAGACATTCATTTAGAGTTTCCTTGGAATAATTTGTCTATGTTCAACCGGAATAAGCTTTCAGTTTAGAATAGGGCCTACTTAAGGCAAGTTTCATGATATTTTGTAAATGAGTAGACAAATTTCGGTGGCGGGGCCACTTCCCATCCTACAGTCATATGATATTGACACATAATATTTTGTTGGAAATAACTTAAAGACCCTTAAAGTTAAGTTAAAGATATAACTTAGCCCCCCAAGAGGATTTTGGAGCCTCCGGGTTCCCCCAAATCATCTAGGCCCTGATGTTTTGTTCAAAATTGTCGAGTAGGGGCCGAGAAGTATTGAGGTGTAACGTATTAATTATTATTATTAAGGATATCAAGGCTTGTAAGTGGAGAAACACAACATAGAACATTTATTAAAACTGAGACGCGGGACATTGGCCGAGAGCCGTACACTTTCTGTTCTTTCTTTTCTGTTGCCAAAAACATACGACAAAATAGCACAATACAAACGATTACGATTAATACATAACATCCCTCCCAACTTAAGTTACATAGTCCTTTAGCCAAACTGGAGGACGTCTGTTTCTAACAGGACGTGAAGAAGGTTTCGGCTGCACTGACTCATCCGTACTAGAACTCGGAGTAACTGAGGTAGCAGCAGGTTGCACTAAGCACGTTTCATCACTAACAGACGGTGCAGGACTCGAAGGAGAGGAGGACTCGAGGAAGTAGTATCATCACTAACAGATGGTACAGGACTCGAGTTAGCCGGTATTCTTGCTTCTGCTGGTACAGGATACATATCACTAATGTCGTCGTCGGTTTCTGCGGATGGTTCCGCAGGCAGATCAGGAGTAACACGACGTCTAAGTTGATCGATGTGCCTTTTCCAAATCAGTCCATCACTTGTTTGTACGAGGTAATTGGTCAAACTAATTACCTGTATGACAATTGCGGGAACCCATTTTTCATGAGGAGGAAATCCTAAAGCATAAACTGTATCTAATGGGGCAAACATTCTCAAGTTTTTACAACTACGGTCACATTCACCTTCCTTATTAATAGATTCAGCTAAATCAGGATGAAGTTTATCTAGACATGTTTTCAGTCGTCGATTCATGAGTAACTCGCAGGGTGAAAAACCTGTCGTAGAATTTGGAACAGTGTGTTGTGCTAATAAGAATGAAGAAAGTCTATATTCCCAATTGCCTGTGATAATTCTTTTCAAAGCAAGTTTGGTCGTCTGTACCATGCGTTCTGCTTGTCCATTAGAGGATGGATGTCGAGGAGCTATAGCAATGAATCTGATACCGTTTCTTTCCAAGAAATCTTGAAATTCTGAAGATGTGAAACCAGTTCCGTTATCTGAAACAATGGTATCAGGTATGCCATGTGTACCGAACAATTTCCTCAATGCATTAATTGATGATGATGCATCTGTAGAAGGCACCTTAACTACCTCTAACCATTTAGAGAAAGCATCAACTACAATTAGAAAAAATGCGTTTTGGAATGGACCTGCATGATCTATGTGAAGTCTGGACCAAGGAGTTTTGGTATTTTCCCAAGGAATTATGGTTTTTGCAGGTACATTTCTAGTCTGTTGACATATTTCACAGGAATTCACAAGTCTTTCTATATCCTTGTCCAATCCAGGCCACCACGCATAACTGCGGGCGAGAGCTTTAGTTTTTACGATTCCTTGGTGAGAACTATGCAACAGTTCCAGAATCTCAGGTTGAACCTTTTTAGGTATCACAACTCTCGATCCCCACAGCAGACAACCCTTATGAACGGACAATTCAAGCTTCCTTTGAACGAACGGTTCAAATTCTTCTGACAGTTTCTCTGTAGGCCATCCCCTCCATACCCAGTTGATAACTCGTGATAAAATAGGATCATGGGAAGTAAAACGAGCTAAATCTGCAGATTTTAACAATGGCTTCTTAAGAGCTTCTAACAAAAGAATTTCCATGGGACCAACTTCTTTGTTAGTTAAAGTGGGTTGGGGTAGGCGACTAAGACCATCAGCATTAGAAATCTCTTTCCCTGGTTTGTAAACCAGATTATAATCATAGGAGCTCAGCATGATTGACCACCTTTGCATTCTTGGTGACAACATTGAAGGTATTGGTTTATTTGGAGCTAACAGTCCTAGCAATGGTTTATGGTCAGTTCGAATTTCAAATTTATGACCATACAAGTAGTTGTGAAATTTTTTAAAGTCTGAATAATGGCTAATGCTTCTTTGTCGATCTGAGTATAACGATGCTCCGTTGGATTCATTGTTCTCGAGTAGTATGCGATTGGAGCTTCAACTCCATCCTCGAGTTGATGACTTAACACGGCTCCGATTCCAAACTGGGATGAATCATACGTTAGTATGATAGGCTTCTTCTCATCAAAATGAGTAAGTAAAGTTTGTGCTGATAAGAGCTTTTTGACCCTTTCAAAGGCATCATTATGTTCTTGCTTCCAAGTCCATGAAGCACCCTTGTCTAAAAGACGATGGAGAGGTTCAGCCACATTTGCTTTATTCTTGATAAATGAATGGTAAACGTTCAATAGTCCTAGGAATGCTTGAAGTTCTTCTTTAGATTTAGGAATTGGAGCGTTATGAATAGCTTCTACTTTATCCTTGGCTGGCTTAATTCCATGTTCATCTATATGAAATCCTAGATATTGAATACTGGAAGCTCCGATGATGCACTTTTCTTTATTTAGCCTCAAGCCTGAATCCGAAAATCTTTTCAATACTTGTCTAAATCTGTCAGTGAGTTCTCTTTGTGAAGATCCTTTAACTAACACATCATCGAAGTAAGGCAGCACACCTGGTATACCTGACAACAACTTATCGATGAATTGCTGAAAAAAACCCGGAGCTGATGAAATACCAAACTGTAAACGTTTGCATTTAAAAGCTCCCTTGTGTGTTATAATTGTCTGAGCCAAAGCACTGTCTTCATCTACAGTTAATTGTAAATAAGCTTGTGAGAGATCAAGTTTAATAAAAAAAACGGCTTCCAGCAAGTTCAGCTAGCACTTGATTAACAGCAGGAACTGGATACGGATACTGACCCAATGCTTTGTTTAAAGTACATTTATAATCGCCGCATAGTCTAATTTCGACGTTAGATTTAAGGATAGGAACTACTGGAGTTGTCCAGTCAGAATCATTCACAGGTTCAATGGCACCTTGATCTTGTAAACGTTGTAATTCTTTTTCGATTTTATGTTTTAGTGCATAGGGCATTGTTCTGGCCTTAAGTTTAATTGGCTTAACTGAAGGATCAAGCTTGAAGGAAATAGGAGGACCCTTAAATGTTCCCAACTCTTCTTTAAATACGTCAGGGAATTCGCTCATAACCTGCTCAAGATTATCATCGTCATTCATCAAATGTATGCCAGTGACGCCTATTCCTAAAGGGGCAAACCAGTTTGTGCCTAGAAGACTCTCTCTGGGCTCTTTTGTTACTAAAATGGGAAGTTTGCCTTCGAATGTTGAATATTTAACATCTACATTACATTGGCCCAAAATATGAACAGCGTTCTTTGTAATCTCTTACTTCAAATGGAAATTCATCTAACTTAGGAATATTAGTAGGAAATGTTTCATCAAATGTTGATTTATCTATAATGGAAACCTTAGCTCCCGAATCAACTTCCATTTCAACAGGATGATCATTAATATTTACAGTTACTTTAATTTGTGAATAATTGCGATTTTTTAAATCCAACGCCTTTAACTGTAAATATTCAACATCTGGAATCGTATCAATTAAATGAGCAGAGTTAGTTGATAAATTCTTCTTAACATTAGGCTTATGAATAGAATTAAGCTTACTTCTACATACCTTGGAAATGTGTCCTCTTTTTTACACAAATAGCATTCTGCGTCTTTAAATTTGCATTGAATTCTTGGGTGATTACCGTCACAACCAGAACAGTTTTTATATTTCGTGTTACTTTTGTTAAAATTATTTTGTTGACTCACTTTTTGATGTGAAGTGCTTGGCTTGATGTGTACCGGTCGTACAGCAACAGAGTTCCGAATTTCCTTAACGTTCTGTCCAGCAGTTTCGAATGCAATGACCTTTTCAAGAGCCTCTGATAATGTTAAGGAAGTTTCTGATAACAATCTTCGAAGTAAATTTTCATCTCTTATTCCACAGACCAGTCTGTCTCGTAGCATGGTATCCAAAGAATCTGCAAAATTACATGTTCCGCCAGTTTTCGTAGTTCAGAAATAAACGCCGAAATCGTTTCACCATTACACTGTTTCCTGCGGTAAAACGGTAAAATCATACAAGACGGTGCCCCTCATGTAAACACGGCGATAGCCGCTGGAGCTTGGCAATCGCCAAGTGCGAGCGCTACGGATCTTGGCGCCAAGCTCCAGCCACGGCGCCAAGCCACCCTGGCGACCGCCAAGCTTCAACGGCTATCGCCTTCTTGTGACGAATAAACACAAGTATTTACCACTAAAATTTTTACAAAGAAACACAAATTCTAAGTAAATGACACTATATAAAACAGTCAAATCCACAACAAAACATTAGAAAAAGTAGATTAAACAAGCACTTACCTCACCTTTCCCACCTCATTTTTTAATGGAAGGACCGGGAACATCCATTACAACGATGAAATTCCCCAAGACGAAATTCCTCGAGACGCTCACTAACTTACGATAAAGGCTCCGTAAAACGGAATCAAAAACACAAGGAAAATCCAACACAAACTTATTCCACTCAGAATCAAAGAACACCAAACTTCAATCTTCATGCAATTAACACTAAATGAAAATTCTATACTTCAAATGCACCGCGTTTAATTTTCAGAATTGCCAGTCAAATTCTGATTAAAAAAAAAAAAAAAAAAAAAAAAACGATTTTCCAGACCAACATGTGATAAAAAATCCAGACGATTTTCAAGTTTATGACGTCAGCTTTACATATGTTCTCCAAGGGCGGAACCAGAAACTCTTTCGGAGGAGTGCGCAAATTGTGAATATTCATTTCTTTATCGTTTAACACCAGTATTTTGAGTGTTTTTTCAATTCATTTATCTAGTGTAAAGCCTGCTAAATATTGGTAAAAGCCCCATTTATGTAGTGTAAAAACATTTTTCTTGGAGGGGGCGCGCGCCCCTCTGCGACACCCCCAAAAAAACATCAGTGGGTCCGGCCACCGCCTCAAAAGGGCCCCCTCGAAAATATGCTAACGCGGGCCCCTCTGCGAGACCCAAAAAACATCAGTGGGTCCGGCCAACGCCTCAAGGGGCCCCCCTCGAAAATATGCTAACGCGGGCCCCTCTGCGAGACCCCCCAAAAAAACATCAGTGGGTCCGGCCAACGCCTCAAACGGGCCCTCTCGAAAATATGCTAACGCGGGCCCCTCTGCGAGATCCAAAAAAAACATCAGTGGGTTCGGGCGAGCCCCTCTGCGAGATCGCAAAAAAACATCAGTATGTCCGGCCACCGCCTCAAGGGGGCCCCCTCGAAAATATGCTAACGCGGGCCCCTCTGCGAGACCCAAAAAAACATCAGTGGGTCCGGGCGGGCCCCTCTGCGAGATCCAAAAAAAACATCAGTGGGTCCGGCCACCGCCTCAAGGGGGCCCCCTCGAAAATATGCTAACGCGGGCCCCTCTGCGAGACCCAAAACAAACATCAGTGGATCCGGCCAACGCCTCAAAAGGGCCCCCTCGAAAATATGCTAACGCGGGCCCCTCTGCGAGATCCAAAAAAACATCAGTGGCTCCGGGCGGGCCCCTCTTCGAGATCCAAAAGAAACATCAGTGGGTCCGGGCGGGCCCCTCTGCGAGACCCAAAAAATCATCAGTGTGTCCGGGCGGATACCCTCTGCGAGATCGCAAAAAAAAATCAGTGGGTCCGGCCACCGCCTCAAGGGGCCCCCCCTCGAAAATATGCTAACGCGGGCCCCTCAGCGAGACCCAAAAAAACATCTGTGGGTCCGGCCACTGCCTCAGAAGGGCCCCCTCAAAAATGTGCTAACGCGGGCCCCTCTACGAGACCCAAAAAAACAGTGGGTCCGAGCGGGCCCCTCTGCGAGATCCAAAAAAAACATCAGTGGGTTCGGCCACCGCCTCAAGGGGGCCCCCTCGAAAATATGCTAACGCGGGCCCCTCTGCGAGACCCAAAAAAAACATCAGTGGGTCCGGCCACCGCCTCAAAAGGGCCCCCTCGAAAATATGCTAACGCGGGCCCCTCTGCGAGACCCAAAAAAAACATCAGTGGGTCCGGCCACCGCCTCAAAAGGGCCCCCTCGAAAATATGCTAACGCGGGCCCCTCTGCGAGACCCAAAAAAAACATCAGTGGGTCCGGCCACCGCCTCAAAAGGGCCCCCTCGAAAATATGCTAACGCGGGTCCCTCTGCGAGACCCCAAAAAAACATCAGTGGGTCCGGGCAGGCCCCTCTGCGAGATCCAAAAAAAACATCAGTGGGTCCGGGCGGGCCCCTCTGCGAGATCCAAAAAAAACATCAGTGGGTCCGGCCACCGCCTCAAGGGGGCCCCCTCAAAAATATGCTAACGCGGGCCCCTCTGTGAGACCCAAAAAAAACATCAGTGGGTCCGGCCACCGCCTCAAGGGGGCCCCCTCGAAAATATGCTAACGCGGGCCCCCTCTGTGAGACCCCAAAAAAAAACATCAGTGGGTCCGGCCACCGCCTCAAAAGGGACCCCTCGAAAATATGCTAACGCGGGCCCCTCTGCGAGACCCAAAAAAAACATTAGTACAAGTTGAAGCAAATTAGAATAGTAGACGAAAGAACAGGAAAAAACGAAAAATAACAATAACGCATGCGCAAAACGCAAATTAACAGCTTACTGACGTCAAATTGAGCAAGCGAATTCGTTACATTCATCTGCTTACGTCACACAGTAGCTACATTAAAAAACAACTATTACGCATGCCCGAAAGTGCAAGAAATTTCGCATCTTTCAATTGTTCTAAATTATCCAATTTACAATATTTGAAGCATTATCATTCCTTCAAAAAAAAAAAACGTCGCCAAGCTCTACACATTTCTTTATGGTTGCCAGTCAAACAACCATCGGCAGGGTACTTGACTAACGTTGAACATCGCTCACGATGTCGCCAGAACCAAGGGGCACCGGATACGGAACATAGACCGGTAAAACAAATATCGCTGAAATATCTCCGACGGCTTAGGAGAAAAATGAGCTTTAATCACTTTAATTAAATCCTTGAATGGTTTACTCATCGGAATATCTGGTGACACTAAAGAACGAATTATGGAATACGTATCTGAACCACATACACTTAAAAATACAGCTCGCTTTTGATTATCGTCTGTTACTTTATTCGCTTCTAAGAAACATTCTAATCTTTCATAATATGAGTCCCACGACGAAAGTTTGGAGACATCAAAAGCTTCTAAAGTTCCAATCGTAGCCATCGCCACACAGTTTTTACGATTTCAGAATAACGAAATAAATGTTCCACTTACAATTGATCTTGGTTAAAGATGCGATGCTGAGCAGATCGCGAAAACGAAAGTGAGTTCTTTTTTTTATGGAGTCGTAATCAATCCACATCTAAGTCGCCAAATTGTCGTGTAGGTGCCGAGTAGTGAGGTGTAACGTATTAATTATTATTATTAAGGATACCAAGGCTTGTAAGTGGAGAAACACAACATAGAACATTTATTAAAACTGAGACGCGGGACAACGGCCGAGAGCCGTACACTTTCTGTTCTTTCTTTTCTGTTGCCACAAACATACAACAAAATAGCACAATACAAGCGATTACGATTAATACATAACAAAAATACACAAAATTCACATTCCAGTCCGGATATATTCTGAAATCAGTCCTTTCATTCCGGATTCGTTCTGCAATCGATTTGAACCCTGATTCATTTCAAAAGGACCAGATCTGGCACATTTGTTCACTTTAAGGACAGATCCGCTCGGAACGAATCCCCGAAAAGCGAGGTTTTTGCCCACCTCTACTGCGCACCCAACAGATAAACATTCCAGGGTTGGAGAAGTATCTTGGCCGAGATGACTACGATTGGACAAGGGACATTTTGCACGTGACGTCACTTGGCGGTATTTGATACTCCACGTGCGCGATCTTATTGTGATGATTAGTTTCGGCTTCAGCTCGTTTGGACCTAAGGGATTATTTGACACTTTCTAGTATAAATATAGTTGTTGCAAAAGAAGCTAGAATATTAGTTATTATCAAATAATAGCTTTTTATAAATGAAGTTTATCTTCATTGTGAGATTTTATTTAAAATGTTAATAATAATTAAATACTAAAAATAATTAAAAAGATCGTACTTTAAAAAAGTGTGAGGAATTTTCAATGAATACTTGTACTATTTTAAACTCAGAAAACTCAAAATTAACTCAATGATGTATTATTTATACAGTGTTTGCAATAACGGAATAATTTTAGAACGCTAATATTCTTTTTATTAACAAAGTTTTGAAGCAAAATGCGATATCATCGTCTTCTAAACCATCTATTTAAATATTAAAAAGACGATAACTCATTCCGAGCGGCTAATAATGAGAAACAGTAATTATAAAATTGATACTGAATGCATTTCAATAGGATCTAGCGGATGTAAATACCGCCAGCAGACGAATTTTAGCCTCGAACTCAGACACCATGCAAAATGTCCAGTTGACTTCGTTGGCATTGAGTCTAAACCATAGGTTCGATACACTAAGTCGCAGAACATGAATTTACAAAGACTTCGGATGCTTTAAAAAACTCTATTTATTGAAGCATCAATATAAAATAAACAGTTTAATATTTGGTGGTGCCCTAGTGTCGATAAAAATACGTGCTACAAGAACAGTGAAAATACGGTGGAATGAAATAAAAGGTATGTCAACGCCAAATTTTTCATTGGCGAGAAAAAAATCTTCGTCGTGATAACCAACGAAAATTACAAAGCAACCGTAAAATTTAAATCAATGAAATTAAAGTATTTAAACGGCGAGCGAACAGTTTTGAAAGATGGTGCATGACATCAAAATAAGGTATGTCAAAAAAGCTCCAAGAGAGGGGAATCAAAAATTCGTTATGATTGCAAATCTGATGTAATCGAATCTAGTTTTAGTCCAGATGACGACGTCTTTCTGATGAGAAAAATAAACAATTAAAAGACTATTACACGCGGGAGAAGCGGAAATACAGAGTGAAAGCCAAAGTGAAGGAAATTGAGAACAGAAAAATAAGTTAGAATGCTTGATTTTGAATAGATTGAATTTAAGAAACAGAAAATAAATGAGAATATTAAATATGTGATCTGCATCACAAGGAGGTGCTGCAGGCTGCATCAGTACATTGCGGTATACACGCGAGATGCAAAATTTCATGCTGTATGGATGTTTCCTTCAAGTGTTGCATTTTTGATGGTCAGCAGTGCATATTTATAGTGTTACGAATTTTCGCGGCAACCCGCTGCTCTGTGGCTTAAAATGGTTTAAAATTCGTATTCTACGCTTCAACTAGATAAATTTTGCTTTTTGTTGCATCAAAATCGGCCAATTAGAACCGGAGATATGGAGGTTTCGGTTTGCCATTGTTTTTCAATGGAGGATCTAGAAATCTCGAGAAATATTAGTCCTAGAGCCTAGATCTCTTCACTTTTGAGGACTTATTTTGGCGCCAAATTTGGCGATATTTCGCCAAAAGTCGCCAAGCTTGGCGACTTTTTGGTCATTTGGCGCGTTTTTCCCAATGGGGCCTGGAAGTTGTTTTTCCTGCATTAAAAACGCATAATAACCTAACATTTATCTTCTATGACGTAATCAAAATTCACGCTTTATGTAGAACCCTCGAGAAATAGACTTATCTGGAAACTTCTTGTACCTTCTGCGTCGGCTATTTATAGAAGCGCGCGTCGCCCCGAGAGTTCAGTGCGAGTTGAACGCCCAGTGTGAGAGAGCGCGTATTGTGAAAGCTCTCTCAGCGAGTACGCTTGCTTTGTGACTGGATAGTGCTATAGAAGCTGTGTTTTAGCTTGCTTTATGAAGCTGTTTTTAAAGTGCTGTGTGTAAATTCTTCATTGCTGTGTCTTAAGGGATTGTGTACGATATCCCTTGAATATTTCCACTGAATTCTTGCCTGTGAAAGTGGCTTATTTTTGTGTGAGAAATACAGTATATGTGAGAGCTTCTGATCTAAGCGGATTGTTAAAAGCACGTTACTGCTAGATTGTGCTTGTGAATTGTGTACAGCTGATTGTTCTAAAAAGTTCTAGAAGCAATAAAGTTTGTGTTCCATCCTGACAAGTGACTTTTTACTTGAACTTTTTACACCAACTGGACTTTAGAACGATGAACCCCAGGAGTAGCAGAGTAATTCCGCAACATTTGGTGTCAGAAGTGGGATTCGAACCCACGCCCACATTCCTGGACCAGAAAGACTTTAATTTTCCAGTTTATGGTTTTGACTAGACAAAAAATGGAAGAACAACTTCAAAAGCTCATGAATATGACGCAGGAAATGAAATCCGGACAAGATGAGATAAAAAAGGAGATGAAAGCCGGACAAGACGAGATGAAAACCGCACAAGAACAGCTGAAGGCGGATTTAGAGAAGAAAATTGAAGCCGGACAGACCGATTTAGAAAAGAAAATTGAAGTCGGATTGGTCGGACTAGAGAAGAAAGTGGGAGATAGACAAAGAAAAATAGAAACCGGATTAGATGAGTTAAAAACCGCTCACGAAGAGATGAAAACCGGGTTATAGGAAGTGGAGAAGAGAGTATCACTCCTGGAAGAAAGTCAAGCGAAATGCGAGGAAAGAATTGAGGAAAAGATCGATCACAAGCTAGAAAGAAAAAACTGGACAGTTTTGGTAAAGCTGGGAAAGGTACCAGAAAACATCAGGTTGTCGTCACGCCACCCAGCAGTGAAACTAACGCCTTATGACGGAAAGACTCCCTGGGAAGCTTACAAGACCCAATTTTCGATCGTCGCCAGAGCCAATGGTTGGAGCGAGTCCGAGAAAGCTAATCAGCTGGCCGCTTCCCTTAGCGGAGATGCAATTAATGTATTGCAAACTATCGGAGAGACGAAGATAGAAGATTTTGCCGCCCTCGCAAGTGCCTTGGAGTTGAAATTCGGAGAGAAGTGCCAGAAAGAATATAGTAGAATCCAACTTAAGTCAAAGATGCAGAGACCTGGCGAGATCCTCCAAGAGCTGGCTTCCGACATAGATAGGCTGTGTCATCTAGCCTATGGCAGTTATCCTGATAATGTTCTAGAAGCAGTTGCAGTGCAACATTTTATTGAAGGCCTCTTGGACTCTGAAATTCAGAAAGCCTTGATCTTGGCGGATTATAAAGATCTCAGGTCTGCCCTCGTATTCGCCATGAAGCTAGAGGCAGCTCAGCTGGCCGTAAGAAAAGAGCGGCATAATGTTAGAGCTGTGTCATTCCAGGAGCCTACGGATGGAGAAATGAAGAGATTAGAGAATAAATTAAAGACCCTGGAAAATCTGGTGGAACGACAAGAACAGTCAGAGCCAAGAAAAGTGAAATGTTGGAGGTGCAACAGCGAGGGACATTTACGAAAATACTGTGACGCACAAAATAACTCTCGTCAAGATCGCAGTTATCAATGCACCAGAGAAGCCCATGCAGGAAGACAGAAAAGAGACGACTTTCAGGAACAGAGGCTGAGGGATATTCAAATTCCTCGTTTGAAAGTCTTACAGATTTCATCAGTGAATGGCGGCAGTGATGGACTCTTCGTACTGGGATACGTTAATGGTTCCCCATGCCACATGGTGATTGATACTGGAGCGAACGTAACCATCATAAGGATGGATCTGGCCAAGAAATTAAATTTGAAGATTATCTGGACTCCGCCCTCGCTGACCCTCCAGACTGTGACAGGTGACAAGATCGAAGTGAGCAGAAAAGCACAAGAAGAAATCACGTTTGGAAATGCCAGATACGACCATGTTGTATATTGCGCCAATATTACAGACTCTTTTATTCTCGGACTCGACTTTTTAAAATCGCACAAATTTAACTTGGACTTTAAGAATAATGAGCTTCGTTCAGACTCAGAAGAAATAGCTGCGTTTGATTTTAAAAATGAAACTATTTTACCTGTTCAGCAAATAATAGCCCAGACTGATATCACTCTACCTCCCAGAACTGATTCAATAATTTCTGGAACAGTAAAAGAAAGCAATAAATTCCGCTTTGGATTAATCGAACACCCAAACAATAGTGATTCCGTCAGAGGAGTACTTGTGGGAGCAACACTTGTGGACTTGTCGAGAACAGAAATTCCAGTTAGAGTAGTAAATGTGACGGACAAGTTGAAGATGATAAAGAAAAATGAAGTGTTGGCGACATGCACTCCTGTTAACTGCATTAATAAGAACATCAGCCAAACGACAGCTAAATCTTCCGAGTGCCTGACGAAGGAATTAATACAAGACGTGGAGTTAACGGCAGAACAGAGAAGCGCTGCGGAGAAAGTAATAGCTGAATTTGAAGACCTCTTCTCCCGAACTTCGGGTGACTTTGGCCGTACGAGCTTAACTCAACATAGGATAGATACAGGCAGCCATTCTCCCATCAAGCAACATCCTAGGCGGCTGCCGTTTACTAAGCAAGAAGAGGTAAGCAGACTTTTACAGGAGATGCAGCGTGATGACGTCATCGAGCCGTCGACTAGTCCCTGGGCCTTGCCAATTGTTTTAGTCCGAAAGAAGAATGGTTCCACCCGGTTCTGTGTAGACTACAGACGTCTCAATGACATTACCAAGAAAGACAGCTACCCTCTTCCCAGGATAGACGACACTTTGGACACTTTATCGGGAAACGAATGGTTTTCCACTCTGGATCTGAAAAGTGGTTACTGGCAAGTGGAAATTCATCCCGACGACCGTGAAAAGACTGCGTTCACCACGGGACAAGGATTATGGCAGTTCAAAGTTATGCCTTTTGGACTCTGCAACGCACCTGCTACATTCGAGCGACTAATGGAGACAGTGTTGAGAGGACTTTCCTACGAAGCATGTCTCGTTTATTTGGACGATATCATCATCGTCGGAAGGACTTTCGAAGAGCATCTCGAGAACATTCGAAAGGTACTGCAGAAATTAAAAGAGGCAAACTTGAAACTAAGTCCATCGAAGTGCAATTTGTTTCGTCGGGAAGTACGTTACCTCGGGCACATAATATCCGCCCACGGAGTCCGAACCGATCCCGAAAAGACGTCCGCAGTCCAGAACTGGAGTCGTCCCGAGAATATCCATGACTTAAGAAGTTTTCTCGGTCTGTGTACTTACTATCGAAAATTCGTGAAGGACTTTTCTCAAATTGCAAGACCTCTTCACAAATTGACCGAGACTGGACAGAAATTTCTATGGACTGAGGAATGTGAGGACGCATTCAACGAACTGAAGACGGCTTTAACATCTTCGCCGATCCTGTCGTATCCTCACCCTGACAAGCCATTTATCCTGGACACAGACGCAAGTAAGGAGAGTGTTGGAGCAGTTTTGTCCCAGGAGATAGATGGCCAAGAACACGCCATTGCTTACTGGAGCAAATGCCTTTCAAAGGCAGAACGTAACTATTGTGTTACGAGAAAGGAACTTCTTGCTATCATTAAAGCCGTGGAGCACTTCCATCATTACCTGTACGGCCGAAAGTTCCTGCTCCGAACGGAAAATGCCTCATTAACCTGGCTTCTAAATTTCAAGAATCCAGAGGGCCAAATAGCCAGGTGGATACAGCGATTACAAGAATATGACATCGAGATACGTCATCGGAAAGGGTCATCTCATGGAAATGCAGATGCTTTGTCGAGAAGGCCCTGAATAGACAGTTGTCGCTCTTGCTCCAGGGCAGAGAAAAATTACCATCTGAAACATCCCGTTGTCCGCCAAGTTACATCATCGGCACCATCTCAAGATCCCTGGAGTGACGAAAATGTTCGGGTGGACCAATTAGCAGACAGCGACATCAAACCAATTGTGGAATTTATGGAAAAATCCAGCGCTAAGCCCAGTTGGCAAGAAATATCATCTTACAGTCCGGCAACAAAACAGTTCTGGGCTTTATGGGATTCGCTTCGCCTGAGGAATGGAGTCCTGTATCGTAAATGGGAGTCGGACGCCGGCAAGATGCTCCGATGGCAGTTAGTACTCCCTCGTTCGAGGATTCCGAAGGTTCTAGAAGAACTTCATAATGGCTACACTGGAGGCCATTTTGGCGTAATGAAGACCCTGCAGAAAGTTCGCGAGCGCTTCTACTGGGTTAGGGCTCGAGGCGACGTCGAAAAGTGGTGTCATGCTTGAGACGTCTGTGCCGCCCGTAAAGGCCCGAAGAAACGAAACCGTGGAAGACTACATCGTTATAATGTAGGAGCGCCTTTTGAGAGGATTGCCCTCGACATCCTGGGACCTCTTCCGCGAACTTCGGATGGCAACAAATACATCCTAGTTGTCATTGACTACTTCTCTAAATGGCCCGAAGCGTTTCCTATTCCCGATCAAGAAGCTACGACCGTAGCAGAGGTACTGGTGTAAGAATGGATTTCCAGATATGGAACCCTTCTGCAACTTCATTCCGACCAAGGAACGAACTTTACCTCAGCAGTTTTTAAAGGACTATGTCAACTTCTCGGAATAGACAAAACCCAGACTACGCCTTTACACCCACAATCCGACGGCATGGTGGAGAGGTTCAATCGCACAATTTTGAACAACCTCTCGCTCCTGGTATCTAGGAATCAAGAGGACTGGGACAAGAAACTCCCTCTCTTCCTACTGGCCTATAGGAGTGCCGTCCATGAGACTACCGGCTTCACACCTTTCCAGATACTGTTCGGCAGAGATCTTCGTCTTCCCGCCGATCTAGTGTTCGGCCGCCCTCCAGATGCGCCTTCATCGCCAGAGGAGTACGTGGAAAACCTTCGGGCACGGTTTGAATCATTTGACATCACGGTGCATCATTTTGCTCGGGAGCGGATTAACCTGAACACGGAAAAGATGAAGACTCGCTACGACACGAAGGCTACAGGACACGAGTTCAACGCAGGTGACAAAGTTTGGCTATGGAATCCTACTCGACGGAAAGGCCTGTCTCCCAAGCTGCAATCGCCGTGGGACGGTCCTTACACAGTCCTAAACCGGCTGAATGACGTCATCGTACGGATTCGTAAGTCACCAAACTCGAAGCCAAGAGTTGTACATTACGATCGGCTAGCCATCTACCGCGGTGGTAATTAGTTATTTGACTATCAGACCATGGTCACTATGGCGTAATTCTTCTTTTCTTTCATCTCTCATTTCTTTCCTGTCTTTCCCTTCTCTTCCTCTTTCCTTTAACTCTCTTTCACTCACTACTTACGCCATGTTTAGTGTTCATATTTGTAATATATTGGTTTTTATTAATGTGTATTTGTTTATTACATTGATTACTTATTAGTGTAATTGTTTATTATGTCTATTATTTATTTATTAGAGTGCATTTGCTTACTGTGTTTATTGATTATTTGTTTAAATTATGTTGTTAAGATCTTGTTAAGTGTTATACAGTGTAGGTACTTGTGTGACCTCCTTACTAGGGATTGTACTGCCCGGGACGTGCAGTCCTTGGGAAGGGGCAATGTTACGAATTTTCGGGGCAACCCGCTGCTCTGTGGCTTAAAATGGTTTAAAATTCGTATTCTACGCTTCAACTAGATAAATTTTCCTTTTATGTTGCATCAAAATCGGCCAATTAGAACCGGAGATATGGAGGTTTCGGTTTGCCATTGTTTTTCAATGAAGGTTCTAGAAATCTCGAGAAATATTAGTCCTAGAGCCTAGATCTCTTCACTTTTGAGGACTTATTTTGGCGCCAAATTTGGCGATATTTCGCCAAAAGTCGCCAAGCTTGGCGACTTTTTGGTCATTTGGCACGTTTTTCCCAATGGGGCCTGGAAGTTGTTTTTCCTGCATTAAAAACGCATAATAACCTAACATTTATCTTCTATGACGTAATCAAAATTCACGCTTTATGTAGAACCCTCGAGAAACAGACTTATCTGGAAACTTCTTGTACCTTCTGCGTCGGCTATTTATAGAAGCGCGCGTCGCCCCGAGAGTTTAGTGCGAGTTGAACGCCCAGTGTGTGAAGAGCTCTCAGTACGTTTGTTTAGTGTGAATTGATAGTGCTATAGAAGCTGTGTTTTAGCTTGCTTTGTGAAGCTGTTTTTAAAGTGCTGTGTGTAAATTCTTCATTGCTGTGTCTTAAGGGATTGTGTACGATATCCCTTGAATATTTCCACTGAATTCTTGCCTGTGAAAGTGACTTATTTTTGTGTGAGAAATACAGTATTTGTGAGAGCTTCTGATCTAAGCGGATTGTTAAAAGCACGTTACTGCTAGATTGTGCTTGTGAATTGTGTACAGCTGATTGTTCTAAAAAGTTCTAGAAGCAATAAAGTTTGTGTTCCATCCTGACAAGTGACTTTTTACTTGAACTTTTTACACCAACTGGACTTTAGAACGACGAACCCCAGGAGTAGCAGAGTAATTCCGCAACAATAGTTACAAACATTCTTACATTTAATAATGGGATAACTATACTTCAGAAACAGTGATGGATACAAGTCGAAATGAGACAGAGGTTTCAAGTTTTATGCAAAACGAGACAAACTTTTTTATCATTACTATACAGGGATTTTACGAGCCGAGACAAAGCTTTTCAGCTGTTTTGCGAGATAAGACAGGCTTATTTTTTGTCTCGCATCCATCTTTATCACAAACAAAAATTCATAATAATAAAAAAGTCAAACCTTGGCGCAACAGCCCCTCTGCGGGGCCAAGGCCTGCGCTGCCCAACCGCGCCTTCGCGACCATCATCTGGGGTGCGGATGCATATGCCTCGGCCAGGTGGTCAGCCTGACGCGAAGCCCTCAGACAAGCTTGGTCCTCATTTTATCGACCCACTCAAGGGATGAAAGGTTGAATTGAATTTGCCCAGACCGGGATTCGACTCCCGAACCTGTAAGACGGCAGCGTAGTGCGCTAACCATTTCATAATAATAAATTAATAGTAAAATCTAGCAAAAATGTGATCACTTTCTGAACCTTTACTTACAAATCAAGAATGTACCGAAGGCATTGAAACAGATGGAAAACGAAATGAAAAGGGAACGAAAAATTGGAAGAGAGTGTTTGCTGGAAAATTACTATACAATTATTAAGCAAATCACGTTGGCTGCATTCGTAAACGCCAAACGAGTTACACTCGTGCAATGAGTTTCCATCTAAGGCGTTCGTAAAGGAAACCGATCTCTGCTAAGGTTTCGCCAGTTGTTTAGAAGATACACTTGCTGCACGTAGTTGTTGTTTTCGAATGGCGTCCGTTGTTATGGAAAAGTATGCTGTTGTGAAAAGTATTTTACGTTTTCTAAAGCTGCAAATATTATTTTTTCGAGGAGGAAATTCATGCGTTCGTTAGAAAATGCTATGAAGGTACATAATTTTTCAAAGGTAATCATTTTCTTGTATTTTTTATTTTAGTAAATTCAAAAATGCATGTTTTAGTGTTGAGATTGAAGTTTATTTAAACCGTTATTAGCGAAATTCGAACTTCTCTTGCTAAATACTTTTGAAAAAATGAAGTTGAAATTTCTAAATTTTGATTTGTGCACTGCAATTATGGCCACTCTTTCTTTTAAAAATCCTGTTGATTTTATATTGAGTATGTACTAAAAACTCTCCTCAGCAAAATTAACGCATTCGGGAATTGTAAACAAACACGCCTGCTACGCGACGAAACTAAATAAATGGAAGTTGTTCGTAAAGTCAAAGGAAACTGATAACCACTGACAGCACTAAACACACGCATTCCAGTTTTCTTACGAAAACTCGTGCAACGAGTTTGTCGTTTACGAATGCAGCCGTTGTCAGGCGTATATTCAGAATTTTTTTTTTTCGGGGAAATGTGAAATGCAGTCGTATGTAAACAAAGTTCTATGTCTGTACTACGCAAAATTTTGAAAGCTTATTACAAAAATTAGGAAGAAGGTTTGCACCCTCTCAAAAAAGTATTCGAGTAAGAGTTAAACTTCTTGCGCTATTTTTGTATATAAAAAGCTATTTAAAATGGAATATGAATTAGATTATGCATAATTATAACCTCTTTCACATTTCTGTTGTGTTGTCCGTTTTACAAAAGCTCATTAATTATTCACAAAGTGAAATAGAAAATTACTTTTATAGTCGAATACTTTTTTGAGAAGGTGTATTTCAGTGGGGAAACATTAAAAAAATTATTAAGTTTTTGGATTATTATAATGGATTGAATCAGTTAAGCCACAGGTACCCAACACCCCCTTCAGACTTCATGCAAAGGACGCATTTAAGGGGAGGTTCCGGATCCCCTTCCCACACCGAAATGTTGATTTTTATTACTAAAATGATAATAATATAGTCTTTTTGTGAAAAATTCTGCCTTTTCTATCTTCAGACCCCCTCCGAAATTTTTGGACCCCCTACAAAATGTTTTTCTGGATACGTGCCTCATTTCATGGCTCACGCTGCTCAGTCATAAGTGCACCTCCCTCCCCATAATAATTTAGAAACTTACCATATCTGAAAAGTTTTGTGCGTCTGATGCGCGCGTTTGAGCGGCAGAAGTTGTCCAAATGATTGATTGAAGGTCCAATGTCGTGCCACCCAGAGCTCCACGATGTTTACAAGTGGCGTCAGCTGCCCATTCATAATAAACGAAATTTCCAATTTTAGCTACACGAATAAATCGTTAGTTTTTGAAAAACGCACAAGTGGGCGGAAATACAAAAATTAAAATTACTTATAACATCTAAATAATAAAAGCCGTTACTGTCACAGTTCCGGGATCGACCCATCGCTCGCGCTGCAACTGCGAGCGATGCCGTGTTAAAATTTTGAATAAATAAATATTATTTTTGTTAAATTCAGCCGTGTTAAAAATTTGGTAAAAACGAAATTTTTATCTCTAACTAAAAGCAAAAACTTTTTATGCAGTTCGAAAGATCTCTAAAAAGTTAACCCTTTTTGAATTTACAACTACTTTCAACTCTAAGTATTTAGCGAGATATCACACCTTGAAAAAGTAAACAGAAGCTGCATTTGTAAACGACAAACTCGTTGCACGAGTTTTCGTAAGAAAACTGGAATGCGTGTGTTTAGTGCTGTCAGTGGTTATGAGTTCCCTTTGACTTTACGAACAACTTCAGTTTATTTAATTTCGTCGCCTAGGAGACGTGTTTGTTTACAATTCGCGAATGCGTTAATTTTGCTGAGGAGTGTTTTTAGTACATACTCAATATAAAATCAACAGGATTTTTAAAAGAAAGAGTGGCCATAATTGAAGTGCACAAATCAAAATTTAGAAATTTCAAAATTTTTAAAAAGTATTTAGCAAGAGAAGTTCAAATTTCGCTAATAACGGATTAAATCAACTTCAATCTCAACACTAAAACATGCATTTTTGAATTTACTAAAATGAAAAATACAAGAAAATGATTACCTTTGAAAAATTATGTACCTTCGTAGCATTTTCTAACATACGCATGAATTTCCTCCTCGAAAAAATAATATTTGCAGCTTTAGAAAACGTAAAATACTTTTCACAACAACATACTTTTCCATAACAATGGCCGCCATTTGAAAACAACAACAACGTGCAGCAAGTGTATCTTCTAAACAACAGACGAAACCTTAGCAGAGATCAGTTTATTTCGTTTGAAACTAATCGCACTCAGTTTTGTATACGAACGCTCTAGATTCAAAAATGTATGCACTCAGTTTCCTTTACGAACGCCTTAGATGGAAACTCATTGCACGAGTGTAACTCGTTTGGCATTTACGAACGCAGCCAGAGAAGCAAACGACACGATTCCTTCCTTGATTCTTTAAAAAAAATCACGGAACATAATATCTCGCGTAGATCGATTAGATGACGACATAGAGACTCCTTTTGCATGACAAGTAATGCAAGGACAGTTTTATTTAAGTTCTATTTAACTGAAAAATTTTGACAGATTTTGGGCAAATTTATTCAGAATGTGTAAAATTTTGTTTGCACAACACTTAACATTGTAGGAATCTATTTGTCTTTCTATTTGTAGGAATTCTTTTTTAGAAATCGGCAACACTCTGAGATGGAATTGTAAACGTATATTGTTGTTGTTTGAGGAAGTCATGTTTTTTTTCCCATTGTTCTCACCTGAGTGTTTTTAAATGTTAATGGCGTGACATTTGGGAAATCGTATTTTAAAAGTGTTTGAGAGTTTTAGATTGTTTTGGTGACAGCATTTGTTTAATTTTGAATTCGTTTAACCGGATGGATTTTGATTTCAACGTTGTTGGATCGTAATTTTTATTTCGATTATTTTGGGACATTTGTTTTATTTTTGTCATAAATCCATAAGCGCTTGTTTAATTTTGAAGTGTTTAATTGGGTGTTTTAGATTGTTTTGGTGACATTTTGAATTCGTTTAACCGGATGGATTTTGATTTCAACGTTGTTGGATCGTAACTTTTACTTAGATTGTTTTGGGACATTTGTTTTGTTTTTGTCGTTTTGAATTCATTGTTGTGGGAAGTTTTTTTTAACTCCTTAAAAAGTTGACGTAGCACTCTTCATTTGAAAAAGTGCAGTGTTTTTAAACGTTAAAGGATTTAAGTGTAGTGTTTTAGTGAAAACTTATTTTAATGGACTTGATTTCAACGTTGTTGGATCATGGCTTTTATTTAGGTTAATTTGACCGTTTAAATTAGGCTAAACGCATTGTTTTTAAATGTTACAGGTGTTTAAATATAGTGTTTTTGTGAAAGCTTAATGGATTTTGATTTCAACGTTGTTGGATCATAGCTTTTATTTAGATTAATTTGGTGTCGTTTATTTTGTTTTTGTCGTAAATCTATAATTACTAGCCGGCGAACCCTCCAGCATAGCTGGCTCGTGAAAATTCGCTTAAAAATTGGCCGACCAGTAAGGTAGACTTCGTGCCTTTATTAACTGTGTCAGTCAGTCTAACGACTAAGTCTATGATTTTATTTTTTAAAAATTGGAGTCATGTTTCAACAATTCATCTCTAAATTTTAGAATTTCGTTCTGTTGAATCCAATATCTTAAAAAAACAGAAAGAAATTCTAGAGTTCAGAGCGATAAATGACTGTTAGAACACAGACATGTAGAAGGGGACATGTATCAGGTGCGGTCGTTGCACGCCACCCGCGCGAGCAGGCGTATTGAATTTTAAAAAATATACGATTACGGACAAACTATTGAGCTTTCATTCAGCTGGTCCGTTGGCGGACCAGGTGGTCGCTGAAGGTGGGTAGACTTCGTGCCTTTGTTAACTATGTCCGTCAGTTTAACGACTATGATTTTAATTTTTAAAAATTGGAGTCATGTTTCAACAACTCAACTCTGAACTGAACTTTAGAATTTTGTTCTGTTGAATCCTATATCTTCAAAAAACAGAAAGAAATTCTAGAGTTCAGAATTGAGTTGTTGCAACACGATTCCAATTTAAAAAAAATAAAATCAAAGACGTAGTTGTTAGACTGAACAGTTAACACCCCCCTCCTTCTTTTCTGCGTTCGCGTTACGGCAGGAAGATTGGTTATTATACCGAAGACTGAACTCTATTTGTTTTTTAGTAGCTGCATAGGTATTAGCGATAAATGACTGTTAGAACACAGACATGTAGAAGGGGACATGTATCAGGTGCGGTCGTTGCATGCCGCCCGCGCGAGCAGGCGTATTGAATGAAAAAAAAATATACGATTACGGACAAACTATGAAGCTTTCATTCAGTCGGTCCGTTGGCGGACCAGCTGAATGAAAGGTGAGTAGCCCGTAGGTTTTGGTCGTGAAGAGGCTGTGGGCGGACCAGCTGGTCGCCGGATGCGGCCGCTCACCGAAACGTGAAAAAGCAGCCCCTGTGTTGCATAGGCTGGACGTAAAGCGGTCGCACCAGCTGGTTGTCGAAGGCAGACGGTCCGTAGGTTACAAATTTTGGTCGCGAATAGGCTCGTGTGCCGTAAGTTGCACAAGCCAGTCGCGAAGCGGTCCGTATGCCGTAGGTTGCACAAGCCAGTAGCGAAGCGGCCCGTATGCTCTAGGTTGCACATTTTGGTCGCGAAACGGCCATCGACTACCGAAACTGGTCGCTGAAGGTGGCTAGTAATTCATATCTTATGCAAAATAATTTTTAATATACAAAACCAACGTAGGAAATTGTCAACGTTGCAAAACTTTATTGGGTTCTCTAGGAAGAATAATTTTTCGAGAAGGGGAAAGGAAGACAGTTAGACATGCTTGTTTGTTTTTTATCTTCGTAGACAATATATTCTCAAATATGTTTACATTTTTAATATACAAATGGAAGAAAAGTTTTTACGAAAGATAAATTAATATTTTTTAAAATTTTAAATGAATTACTCTGAACTAATAAATGTACCTGGCCACCACTTTATGCTGATCAGTGACACAATACAAAGATCAAACAAAACACCAAATAGTGGGAACTGAATTCAGTTCCCACTATTCTGTGAGACATTGCTGTCAGCTGAAGAAAATCAAAAATTTTTCGGTCGAAACAATCGTACTGATTACGATAAGTACCTTGTTATGTGTGTCGTTTTACAAAGTTATATATATATATCACAATAGAAAGAAATTCGGATCTTACTGTAGAAATCTCATAAAAGATATTTTTTTTGAAGAAAACTCTTGTGAATTTTTTTTCCCGAAATTCGAATAGATTTTTTTTTTTCTACAAAAGTGACTAAAACTGCAAAATTAAGGTGTAGTAACTTTGTAGGTGTTTCACATTTTGCCCATTTTTTTTTCTGTGGGTGCTTGAGCCCAGAGCAACGCATGTAGTACGGAGCCCTTACTACATGAAAAATGGCTGAAAAATCAGAGCTTAATACCTTTATTTTCGGATTCTAAAATAAGACATTAAGTTGCTTATTACAATGTGACTTCATATTAAATATATTTTAAGTTAAACAATTAAACCGACCTATTTTTATTTTTACTTTCCGAACATGTACCATGTAAGGAAAGTATTGTCATCATGAAAAAATTCGACTTCGAGATTTTGGTGTATTGACAAGTTTCGAGGTCTTCTGAATTCATTTATGCTATTTTTACCAGATGTATGTATGTATGTGTGTGTGTGTGTATGTGAGTGAACACGATAGCTCCTAAACGGGACATTCGATTGAGCTCAAATTTTTATATATGTTATAAACCTCCGTCGCAAGACCGGTATTGATTTTGGTGTGTATAGGACTTATAGTTTTTCTACAGGGCTACGACAAATATTTCTTTTACATTATGGCCTATGGGAGGAAATTCTTGTAAGTGCGCTAGCGTTTAAACGGTACATCCGATTGAGCTCAAATTGGGTATACATATTATAAACCACCATCGTAAGACTGGTATTGATTTTGATGTGTATAGGACTTATAGTTTTTATACAGGTCTACGAAAAAGATTTCTTTTACATTATGGCCTATGGAGGGAAATTATTGAAAGTGCGTTAGCGTTTAAACGGCGCATTCGATTGAGCTTTAGTTTGGTATATATGTTTGAATTATTCATCGATTAAAATTTATTTAAATGCTTGGTAATGATCTTAATTGTAAGTGTTCGGAAAGTCGAGTGGAGTCACTGCAGATTTTTTCTTTTTAAATTGTATGATAAAACTTAATACTTATTCAGGGTGGCATACAAGCTATATTTTCCTAATAGTCTCCGTCATTCAGACAGTTTACGTTTTATGAGGCCCCTAGGGACTATGCAATTTTTGAGGCCGCTCTACAAAAACCACCAAGGCCTTTTTAAGGCCTCTGACCTCGACTTTTCAATAAATTTCTTTTGTTGCTACTTATGCCCTCTGACAACCTGGCACCTGGCCCTCAGAATTTTTTGTGTTGTGTTGTGTGTGTGTTAAGGCAAACCTGCACGCAGGGTATCTGCCTAGGATGGGGAGTGCCTTGGTAGGAGGACTTTCTAAGGGGTTCTAACGCGTATTCACGTTACATCTGGAGAAAACCTACCAAAACTCCAGACCGTTAGATCGACAGCCGCGCGATGGGACCCGAACCCGGGACCTTCACACCTCGGCCGTCTACCATTTTCAGTGGCATGCCATGGTGAGGCCAGAATTTTTGTGAATTTAAAATTGTGCTCTTGTATTGTAATGTATCACACCTCCTAAACTTACCACACTTTATAAGATTATTTTATCAGTAAAAAAATGTTCAAAGGATTATCATCCCCCTTTTATTATGTGAAAAAACACGCACACACACACACAACCTGAATCCGTGAAAATAATTTTTAAGCGAAGTTTTTTTTAAATGGAGGGTGAAGGATTTCCAAAAAAGTTAATTTATATCAATGTTCAAGAAATTACTAGCAATTATGTATAATAAATAGATCAATTAAAACTCACCAACTCAAGATTAATTTAGATCTTAACTTAATAATAAATGTATTTCTTCACTAATTATAAAGCACGCCACAAAAATTTCAGTCTTCAAAATTAATTTTTGCAGTTAAGTAACTTTTTAACAAGAAACTGTTGCAAGGCTGAATGGCGTAAAGCTAACGCATTTTTCTACCAACCAGTTGATCCATGTTCGTACGTCTTCACAGGAATCGGAAGAAGCGAAGAAGTTCCGTATATTCAAGATAGATGGCAGCACTACATTTTTTTCTCGTACCAGTCACTGTGTGGTCACCTTGTGTCACAAGGTGACTGTCACGTGAATAGGAGATATCGACCTTACAGTGACTATGCATTGATTGCTCGTGACCAGATTGTGACAGTCACTTAAGGGTCACTATGCTATCAGGATAACAATGCGCGCTGTAAAAGTTTGAAAAGAAGGAAAATTGGTTTGGGTGCTGCTAGTCTGGAAAGTTCTCAGCCGTGAATCCGATTTGGCCGGGCTCCCACTAGTAAACCAAACCTTTAAACTACATGCGTTTGCTTTTGCAGTGGTGCTCTGAACGGCCAGCGTTTTCTTACGAATTACGCTTAAACTACTACGATAGTGTGATTATAGTCTGGAGATAACGTGGGGGGATGCTCAATTGCTGTATTATGCATCGCAATGCTAATCTTATAGTACTCGGCTTTATGGTGTGAGGGTGGTATTGGATTTTACTCCCGCACACAACTACGATTTATCGGTACGCTTACCAACAGCGCTATGTGGTTTTATAGTTTGGTTTTAGGTTTTAGAGGTTTATGGTTTTATAGTTTGTTCTCCTTATTTTCAGAGCTTGTCTGTAGTTACGTTTCAACAGGACAGTGAGCTACCACACTTCACATGCAATTTTCATACAACTTTCTTTTTAGCTCACTATATTACATTGTTACCCAGGCCCCGGGGCGTAGCCAGAGGGGGGGGGATGATATCGGGATATATCACCCGAAATTTTCGGATTAGTTAGCATGGAGCTTATGCTTTATTTACCCAGGCTCAGGCCCTTGCAGGAACTTCGTTTATTTATTCACGACTTATTTCATTCCCACCCGAAATATTTTCTTGCCTTGTCTGGCCAGACTCTTTTTCAGATTTACTGCAAATCTGACATACTTGTTCAAGTAATTGGAGAAGTTCTAGTTTCAACATGCCTCTCTCGTTGAACTTCGGCTACGTGTGGAGACGATGGGCTGTCATTCTTCAACAACACATCAAAAGCCTTTTACATTTAAATGCAGCGGTGTGTGAGCAGCGATTATTGACAGTCGTGGAGGCATTTTAAATCATTTAACATCAATATTTCATGTAATCTAAGAAAAAAATTTGGATTTATCATCATTTCTTATCTTTCTTGGTGCTGCAATTTAGACGGTCAATTGTGTATTTCATACTTTCCTAAGTTGAATTATAAACAAATTGTCTGTTCTTCTGGCAATATATTTAAGTAGATAATAGAGATTTTTTTTTTGTGGCACTGTTCAACGTTATGCGTAATACAAGTCAGGAAGGATTTGAAATAACAACAACAACAATAAAAGTTATTAAATTGAAATAAAATTAAGAGTAAGCCAGTTTAGAGAAATTTCCGGATTTTATTTTATTAAATTTCTTTATAAGACGATGTTACACCGGAAAAATAATTTTGTGTTCCTTACTTAAAACAAAATTAGTCGTGCAACTTTAAGTACACAAGAAAGACACCCACAAATTAAGTTAAGTGTGAGTTACACTGAATTTTATTTATTTCAACAAAGTACAGTTTACATTCTGATCCTCGTTCTGAAGAACGTGGAATTTAACATAAAAATCACTGTACCCTTAGAGCGTTCAGACAAGAAGCAAAATTATGAGAAAAGCAGACGAATAAATGTGCATACGTAGAAAATAAAACATCAGAAATATATTCACCGTTCAGTCAGAGGAACTCTCATGTCATTCATTAACTTAAAAGTGACTTGATTTAGCACTTGCGAGAAGTCTACATGCCTTCTTAAAAATTATTAATATTTCCTTACATTTGATATGCATATCAATAAGTTTGCGAATGATTGATGGAGAAGGGTGGATGCTGTAGCCCTGTGGCGAAATGCGCTAGATTTGTTTGTATGCATAGTCACTCAAACGAGTATTTCTGATAAAAACGTTCATGAATACCAAACAATACTAGGTTCTGTGTTATTAAAAGGTTGAGAAAATTTGAATCTCAGCTTTTCTTATCTGAATCTGAATCGTTGTTGATGGCATACAGACACAACTAAAGGAGTTAAGTGCGGGCCTCATGTCCTACGTTGAACTTCTCATGAATACACATTTCAACAACTTTGCACCTTTTAAAGAAAGTTTATTAGTTGTGTGTGTGGGGAAAACTATGATAATTTTGTCTAAATGCTCTTACAGATGTGTTCATTAAAATTTTCATAAAAGTAGATTTCAGAAAACAAATTCTTTTAAATAACATTTAGATATGAAAAAGCACTTGCTTCGTCTAAATAAGACAAGGCTTTTCCATTGGAGACCTTTGCCCTATAAAAAACTGCCTTTAGAATACAGAGTTAGAAAGCGCAACTTTGTATTAAAAGCAGTAAATTAAATTTAGAAAAATTAAACAGAAAAATTTTACCATTAAGTTTTTGTTGAGAAATAACTAGTTGCATAGCTCGGAAGTAAAAAGATGATTTCAGTTACTGTAGCTGTATGTGAATGTATCCTTCAATTTCCGGTACTGAGATAAACGATAGAAAACATACTAAAAATACAATTATTTGTAGACCTTTTTAAGAAAGCATTAACTACAAATTTGAACTAAGTATACATTTTTGTCAATACATGCTTTTAGTTTTGCATCTTATGAAAGTTTAAATAGCCAAAATGGGAAATTATCCTGAGCAGTTATCTAATAAAATGACATATTATTTTAATATGTAGCGCGATGATTTCATTTAAAAAAAATACCTGGATAAACAAATAATCCATTTAAATAAATATATATATATAGTATGGGGTAAAAACTTTTCAATCTATCAAAATTAAGAGATTTAGTAAATCTGGGTAAATTACACTGATCTAAAACGAGAACAGTCTATTGTTGAAAGTGTAAACTGCAAAACAATTAAGACATTTTTGTTAATATTAATTTTTAATGTTTCAAAAGATATGCTACGGAACATTTCCAACTAGTCACCACATTTGCTTTAAACTAATGGAAAGTTAAAGTTCTTAGTAATCTACTTGGATGTTTTGTTTTTAAAGTAGCTATCTGCAGGCCAATTTTATACGATTCGATTCTTCTATCCTGGGAGACATCCCTGGAGAAGGAAGAAGTTTAGGAGCATTTAAAATCTTGTATAAAATGTTATTATAAAATGTAGTATATCTATCTATTCCTTTTTTAAAAAAATTCCACATAAGAGCCTTTTTTAATAACTCTCTTTTAATCCCTAAAATCTATTAATCTAGTTATTGCTGCTCATATACATGCGTTGTATATGTATATAAAATTTCCGTGTGTTTGTGTAAATGGAAATAGAACTGAACCTCGAACTGCATATATATATATATATATATATATGTATATATACATATATTTTAGCTCATTAGTATTATCTGTAAGAAAATTGCACAGTCAATGAGACTTTCTTGTCTGCATGATAAATCTTTTAAATTTGTGTCCAGAGTCAATGCTGTTACTTTAAGAAGAGAGATTGTCAATGTTCATACTTTTGCGGGTTGACTTTCTAGGCAACAATGAAAGCATACGAAATTCTTCCTGTCCAAGACTACACGACTGAACACCAATCCAAATAATTTCTAAGGTTCAGGGAATATGAATACATTGTAAAAAGTATCAATTTAAGAAAGCATCAAAACCGGTCGCAAGTGCATGGTTACAAATATGCACAACAATATTATTTAAATACACAGCAATGAAAAATATTGCAGCAACACAACATACGAGCTCCGGGCAGCATACAGTATACAAACGGCGTTTCTTTAAATCCATGGTTTTCTTCTATGTAAACTACAGCATACAACTGCCTCGCAGTATTTCATAGTAATCAAATTGCTTAAAAGCGAGTAAAACCTTTTGTTCTGACATTCTAAGCGGGTCACTGGTATTCTAATGTATGTCATAATTGGGGGTGGGGGTAAAAAGAAAAAATCCAGCACAGTTTCTAAAGCTCATTATTAAAATTCAAGGCGTTACTTTATTTCACAGGACCCATGAAACGAATTCAATAAGGTAGCAAAAAACACGTGCCTCTCTTTTTCAGAACACAAAGTTTGATGCCACCCAAATACTAGATAATACATTGTACTATGAATATTTCTATGGGTTCTGTTTAACATTCCTGCCAAAAATGGTATATTTCTAAAAGTACACATTTTTCACTATTCAACAACTCCACTTCTCAGCCAAAAAAAGTTGCTGAAAACCCATTTTCCTAGATCTTTATTATCTACGATTCTGTGCCATTTCTGCAACTAAGGGATCTCTGATGCACTTATTAAGTTGTAGCAACAAGGGTAACGCAGACAGACGAATTTTGAAAGAGATAAAAATGTAAACTTTATTTGTATATAAATCTAAAAGATCGTAGAAAATAATTCAGAGAGATACACGAATCACTAAAATATACTAAATGGCAATGTTACATACAAGTCGTAAAGTAAAATGCATCACAATTGCGCCATCTGGACTGCTAATCTCATCAATGCTACTTAATTAGAAATGAAGAGTGTAAATACTGATAGCAAGTTAATTACATAATTCAAGCTATGTCTATAGTTGATAATGCTAATGAAACACACAGCAAATAGTTTTTACGTAACTTAATATTAGCTTTTTTAAATATAATGAAAAACAGAACATCCATCTATAAAATAATGAAAAGTAGTCAACACGTCTATGCAAAATCACTTTTTTTTATAGTTTCAGATTAGTTCTATGTCATTCTGAATTTTCCCAAATTTTATTTAAACAATAGATAAAAAAAATGTATGGGCAGCAAAATTTATTTATTTTTGTCATAAAATGACGCAGTAAATCAGACGTTATCGTAATGAGGAAGCCCAAAATATTTGACGCGGAGATGCACTTAAAGCTAATTGACTGCAAGCTGTCTTTACAAAATCACGATTAAAGAACAACGATGGAATAATTAAAAGTGTCACGCATATGTAAGGGTTACGTACTCATGTATAAAAACATTAAAGAATCTCAAAAATATGATTTATGTTATTTTGTCATGGATTTATGAAATGTTTAAAAAAGGCTGCGTGAGAGGAATATGGCTGGATTAAAAGAATTTTTGTAGGTGATTCGAAAATGAACTGACATTGACAGCGATAATACGAAGAATTAGATTGTAAAACTAACGTAAACTAATTCCACTGAACTTTATTTAAAAACTGTAAACTAATAGCATTGAACTTTACTTCAAATACAGATGTTTGGGTTAGAGCGGGAAAATTACAATCTATCTTTTACATAAAAAAAAGAATAAAAGAAAAAAATAGCTTTAGGAACTTAAAAAAAATAATACAAATAATTAGCATAACAGAATTTATAGAATCCCACTGTTAGATTCAATACCTTAAGTAACGACATTCAATTTCATTGTGAAATGCATTGCTTTGATTTAAAGTTGGAATTATAAAAGTACTGTAAAAAAGATTCTATATAAAAAAAATCAAAATATAAAAATATCGATACATAAAATAAGTGGATGCAAAACTGACTAGCGCGAAAAGTGTACGCAACACAAATAATACTAATAATAAATACGAAAAAAGTACAAATAAAAAACATAACTTTAGTCAATTAAAACTTTCCTGACGGAACATTGTTCAAGAGATTTTTAGTTAAGCAATTCTCTTTTTTGACCTCAACATTGACGCTTCTTTCAAAGTCACATTTTGATTTTAGCTAAGCTTGTATTGAACCATTTTCTTATTTGGCAGTGATGATTCCAATTTATTAATGGTAATACAGACTAGTTGGTAATTTTACACGCTAGAAGTATTAACTGAATTACAATGTCATATTTAATTAAAATAATAGAGCTATACGAAAAAAATATTCTATCTCCACGCTGTTAAAAATATTTTAATTAAGGAATTAAATTACTACGTGTTTAGAATAAGAGACTATAAAATTTTTATACTAATGTAAATGATGATAGATTACGAGTACATTACATTCTTTATATAAATGCGATGTAATTTATTTGAAAGTGGTTACCATATTTGCCCAACTTTAGTGAAAATATACAATGAAAGAAAATGGTAACTAATAAAAAAAATAACAGGAGTTTGCATTTTGTTACAAATACCATATTTATTCGGCTTTATTATTTGATCGAACAGGAAGATTATACATTCATAAAATGCATGAAAATGACATTTGCAACATTGTTTCCAGTCACAGACTTCATATTTGGAATTGCAGTCGTATCACCTTAACTAGAATGCAATTAAAATGCTTTTAAAATACTTATTGCTTATTAAAATAATATATGGTCCCCAGTGTCTCTAACAAAGACAACTAAAGCTTGAAAACTATGCAAATATCATAAATAAATGCTTTAAATACATTAATTTCAATATAAAATTATAAAAATAAAAAAATGCTGTAAATATTTTTAAAACGTAAACTCTACATAAACACTTAAAATACATTTATCACTAAAGTAATTATCACAAAATTTTTGAAAACATAAATAAAAAAAAAGTTTAAAACAAATTATTTAATTAATACCGAATACGCAATTGTATTACGATCCAGCTGTTTTTAGTGAGCTAGATTTGTTTCTATTTTATACAATAAAAGTAATCCCTAGAAATTTAATCAAATCTAAGCTTGTAGTCTCTCTGTTAAGATACTGAACACTCTCGATACATAAAATATACTAGAGAGTTAAAGTGGTTTAGTAATTTAAAAATTTGAAATCGATTCTTCAAAATTTGTGTTTCTGAAATTAACTTCAATTAGCACCGTTCAGTCCAACAGAAACACAAAATACATTAAATAAAAAAATATTTGACCACATTAATGTATACTGTAATTAGTAAAACATTTTTGGTATACTAACGCAATTCAATTTTAGCTCAATGCAGGATAACTTGCATTGATATTTTATGCAATGTTTGCTTAACATATAATTTAATTCAAGCTCTTTTCATGTTATAAATAACTTTTATGATTTATTAATCTAATAAAACATTTTACAGAGTAAGCAAAAATGCATAAGCACACATGAATATATAATTCGACGAAATAAATGTGCTTAGTGCTACAAAACTACAATTAATGTATGTACACCACAAAATCTGCATATTTGTATAAAAAGACTGATTTTTTTTTTAGTAAGAATTATACACTTACACGTATATCCATTCTTTAGCATATTCATAATATAAATCTTATTTGAATAAAATACATTTTATCCCCTAAAGAAATAACATCAACATTGCCTTTCAAATAAAACAAAATTCAAACTCAGCAATAGTTGAAAATATTTTGAAACTAACAATGATAATTTTACTCGTAAAGTGTTTTATATTAGTTTCTCACTTTTTTCAATTAGGCACTAAATGGAGTCTTTCAAAGTAGAGTACATTCAGAGAGCATAAAACATAATCAATCGAAAGAAAGATTACGCGTTACTTTTCTAAATTTATGAACAAATAAGAATTAGTTGTTCATAATTCACTTAGATAAAAAAGAAACATTGACAGGTCTGTACTCTACTTTAAAAATATCCTTTAAAATACAAAACAGCATCATTTCGAAGGCCTAATTCAATTTTACATTGTAGTATCATCAGGTGTTTATTTTGATACAAAATTAGGAAATGTGCCTTTGTTTGCAGCAGAGATACTTTTATCAGTTTATTTGATTGGAAAATATTTTCCTGGAGACAAAAGCTAACAAAGAAGCACCCATTCAACAGAAGCAGTTCAAAAACTTGGAGATGTCCATTTCTGTATTCTTTAGAATTCTAAACGATAAGCGGAACAGCTAGTTTGATGATCTTGCAGATTGACAGTGCACCGACTAGCTGAAGGGGAAACATCAATTGAATACTCAGCTAAATCGTTTTGGTTTTGGGCCATCCAGTAGCCCAGAGTATCTGTCTCGTAAGTAGGAATGATGGTAACACTTAAATCTTCGTTCCAGGTTTTCTTTGCTTCCAAGAGTGCGTTTAAAACTTCTTTGCTAGGATTGACGCTGCTGATAACGTAATATCTAGCTCGAATTTTCTTGAAGAACTCCACATCGCAGTACTCGGGATCTGCGTGTTGAGGAACATAAGCCAAATCGACGTAAATAGGAGAACTACTGGACTCCTTTGCCACTTTGGGCTTGGGTTTCTTTAACGGGGAAGACTGCTTGGATGATACAGATGGAGAATGAGCTTTTCCATTTGTATCAACAGTAGTTTTAGATTTGACAGTTACCTTCTCACTTTTTTTAACAGTCTTTTGAGAAGAATCAGGAGGAGTTGGAAGGCCCATGGGTTTACCCCATTCTTCTAAGTGAAAATCGTAATTTGCACCAGTAGTAGAATATTGCATGTCTTGATATTCCTGTGAGTAACCCATAACTGAACTGACTTGAGTTGTGCTCATGGTCTGTAAGTTGTTACCATCAAACTCAACCTGCTTGATGACTTCAGAGGATTCTTCTTTGTAAATGTGATTTCCATCAATGTCTTCTTCTTCTCTTGTGTAAGCTTTGTTGGTATACGCAAATGGGGATACGTTGCCTCTGACAGGAGAGTTACGCTCTTCTGAAAATTCTGCGTAGGTATTGTTTTGATTGGCATTCAAAGAATGATTTTGTGTGGATAGAGAAATGGCATCTGTGTTCGAAAAGTTCATGTTATTTTTATAATCTTCTGTGTACGTTTCAGAAGAAATATCAGTTGAGATTGAATTTTTAATATCGCTAAATTTATCAGGCAATTCAGCAGGATAAGGAACATCGGGAGAAGAATCGGATCTCATTGTATTATCTTCAGGAGAATCTGAGTGAAATCTGTTGTTAATTAAGTAGGTAGAATCCTGTTCGATTTCTCGAGAGCTATCTGAAGCAATTTCTTTTTGTGATACTTCGCTGGTGAAGAACTCTGAAGTGATATCCGAAGGTGGAAGATCAAAAGAACTGTGATCTTTCCCGTTAGCTATTGATTCATACTCAGGGGCAACTGTTCCAACTTCTTCAGTGCCATTTGAATTTAAATCGATTGTTTCAGAGGTAAAACTGTATTTTTCTGTAACTTCAGTACTTCCAGTTCCAAATTGCTCAGAGGTAGATTCCAAAGGAGCACTGTAAGCCTGAGATTCTGTAAAATGCGATTCTTCGTGCATATACTGCTCGCCGTGTAGTGAATAACTTTCTGTTGATTGTTTGTAATCATCTGTGGTGCTGAAAGTATGATTTGTGCTTTCCGTCTGATGTTCAAAATGAGTAGATGTGCTGTACGATTCTGTAACAATATCAGCTTCATTATACGGAACATTTGGATGATATTCATCGATATCAGTTATTTTATTACTAGCACTTACAGATGCATATTCATACTCATTGTTAGCAGTGAACGACTGCATTTGCGAGTTAATATAACTTAAATTTGTTTCACTTGCATTTGTCATTTCTAAGCTAGATAAATTTGTTTCGTTTTGACTATCATCAGGAACAATGCTTTTAACTAAATCACTTTCAGAATACATTTCTTTTGTGATATGCGTATTTTCATCACACTGAGAGAAATTTTCATATTGGTGCGCTTCCGTCATTTGTGATAAATTTTTATTTTCAACACAAGTGGAATTTTCAATGTATTCAGGATTAGCATCTTCAAGAAATTTCTCATGAGCTGTTTTAAGCTGTTCGAAACCGTCTGAACTGCTAAATTTACTCGGTATATCTTCAGAGTACTCTGGTAAAGTTGTCATTAAACCTTTAGAATCAGACTCTACTAACGTAGTTTCGTTCTTATTTTCAAAAGCAGAAGTATTAAAGCTACTGAGACCAATATCCGGCTTGCTATTTTCAAAATCATTTTCATTCTTTTGAAAAGTATGATTACCTTCGTTATCGTCTACTTTATCATGACTTTCTCTTTCATTAATAATATTTTCAGAACTTATCAAATCGTAGTCAGATGAATCAGGTTTCTCATTATCAAGAGAAATACCAGAATTCTCATATTGAAAACCAGTGTCTAAACTATCAGCAGTTGACTCATTTTCTAATATATTTCTAGAATAGGTATCGATATGTTTTTCTTCAGAAAGATAATCTTCAGTATAACTACTTTTCTTATCAAATGATGTATTTAAAGCTACATTTGTACCTATTGCTTCACCACTATCGTCAACAAAAGTATCACTCTTAATTTCAGCAGTGCTGCTTGCGTCAATATTTTCAGCGTGATTGGCATTTGAAAGATTTAAGTCACTATTCTCATCTTCGTGTTTTAGAGAAGTGCTTTGGTCTTGAATATTGTGGAATTGATCAAACTGGTCTTCATAAGCATATTCCTTTTCAGTTTGTTCTTCTGATTTATCTTTAGAGTATGCCTCTATATCTTCCTGAATACCAGTTTTGAAGTCCTTTTGAAATCCATCATCTGTTTCATGCTCCATACTCTTATTCTGTTGTCTATAAAGTTGCTCATCGTCATGGATATCCGATTTATCATCATCATCATTTGCAATATCTGATTTGTCATGATAATGATCTGATTTGTCATCGTTGTGAATATCTGACTTGTCATCTCGTTCAACGTCTGACCTATCACCCATGGCATCCGATTTGTCTTTGCTGTGGCTTTCAGAGTTTTCATCTTCGCTAGATGATTCCTCTTCGTCAGAGGGTGTCTCTTGCTTATCTTCTTGGTTATCATCCTTGTCATCATATGCAGTAATCTCTGTCTTACCAGATTGTTCAGATGGTGAAACTTGTTGTTTTTCTGCGGAAACATCATTATTTACTGGCAAGTTTTCTTTAATCTCATCCGTAGTTTTTATTGCTTCATCATCTTGCAAACTTTGAGCTTCAATAACACTTCTTTCCGATCCTTGTAAATCAAAGGCTGTTGATCCATCTTGGCAAGATGGACTGTGCGTGGAACTTTCAGATGCATCATGCTCACTTAAAGCTTCCATAACAGTTGTATCAGTAGCAAATTTTTTGGCATCGAAATTTGATTTTGGAGATTGTGGCTCTGAAGGCGTAGTTCCACCAGATACTGTAACAAGTTCAGGGAAATCAGCTTCAACAGTATTCCCAAAAACTGGCTGTTCAATTATAGGACTAGCAGATCTTTCAGATCCAGTATCTTCTGCTTCTTCATAGAGAGGTTGTTCCGTTATATCAGTACCCTGAGGTTTTAAACTAGGATTAGTGATAAAATGCTGACCAATAGGATCACGCATTTCCTCGGCTGAATATTTCATTCCAGGAGGTGTTGGATGTCTTATCATTTCTCCATCATCTGTATCGTGTTCTTCAGCAGAATCTCTATCTTTTTCATCAAAATCTTCTTTTTCATTTGAATACACCTCCTTTTCATTCTGAGCTTCTTTTTTAGTGCAATCGGATTCCTGATTCACCGTTGATACTGCTTCATCAAGTTGTCCTTCGTAGTCTACTACAGCATGGGGAGTAGGACTTTTTACAACATCTTCCTCATCCGAATCAGAACCTTGTCGAACATACAAATTTTCTTCGTTCATTGTATGATCTTTCGACATATATTTTCCGATATCGACATCATCTTCCGATTCTGTTCCACTTTTTCTTCTCCAGTTGTCAGCATAATTTTGTTCGGCCGTCTCATCGTTTAAGGTAATTGAAACTACAGATTCTTTTCTGACAATATCTTCCGGTTCATCGACAGAAGTTTCTTGCATTTCAAGATCATCAATATTCGTGGGATCATAGTTTTCATATGCATCTTGGTGAAAAGATGCTTCCATTGAATGAATATGAGAAAATTTATCGAAATGGGATTCGCTGTTCTCAAAAGAAAGCTTTGATTGTTCCTCAACATGTACTTTGTCATCCAGTTTCTCATATTGCAGTGCATCGGTATCGTGTTCTTTATTTATTTCATAATGAAGCTGTTCATCTGGACTATCTTCCATCTTAGGTGTTTCTTGAGATACATTTTCATGAGCTTCAAACTGCTGTATTTCATAACTTTCAGTATGCGTTTCAACTTGCTTTGTCATAGAATAGTGATGGTATTCTTCATGAATTTCTTCAGAAACTTTGCTATCGGCAATGTCTGATTCGGGAAGGTCTGTTTTGAAATGGTTCTCACTTTCGGAAATAATTTTCTTTTCGAAATGTTCATCAACAATTTCTGTAGAAAAGTGAGTATCAGCAGCATCATTTATTTCACTTTCTGGGACAAATGAAATGTTTGTTTCATTAACTGATGTTATACCAGCGCAAAAACTGCCCTCCATGGTTAAACCGGCAAGCTGTTCATCAACTCCTTTTGCATCTTCTTCATAAGAATTTTTTAAATTGTCTTCGCTTGAACCAATATCAAATGTTTTTGCAACATCTTTTTCATCTAAATGCGCGTACATGTTTTCATCTTCCATAACGTCTTTTTCTTTGATATCATCTTTTTCTTCAATGATATCTATGTCATCATCAGTGTCCTTTTCTTCAGCAGTTTCTTTTTCTTCAACAATATCGCTTTCTTCACCGGAATCGGCATCATGGACAATATGTTTTTCTTCCATTATCTCTTTTTCTTCGTAGATATCCTTTTCTTCATCAGCGTAAGATTTTTGTGCCATTTCCTTGCTTTCAAACGAATCACTTTCTTTTGCGAAATATGCCTGGTCTTCAATCTCTTTTTCGTCAGCAATATCTTTTTCTTCAGTTAAATAATTCTCTTCTACCGCATTATTTTGTGCCACAGTTCCAGCGATGGCATCTTCTTTTGCATGATCTTGCTCTTCATTTATTTCTTTTTCGTCAGTTGTGTCTTTCTCAACATAACTTTCTTGTTCATCAACGACATAATTATCTGAGGTAGCATTGTTTTCTTCAACATGCTTTATTTCCTCAGTTTCTTTTTCTTGAGAAATATCTCCCTTTTCTGAAAAATTGTCATTATCGATTTCTGCTTTTATCGGAGTTGATTCATCGGTTTTAAAATCAGATTTTTCAAAGTGTTCTTCGTCAGTTTCTTCGAACTGTTTTTCGGCAATAAATGATGTACTCATTACATCATTTGATGCTTGATGTTTAGCTAGTTCAGCTTCAATATCATTAACTTCATTTTCTGTTTTTAAATCTTCATTTGCATTGCTTGCTTCGACATTTTTACCCTGTTCAAAAGGCATATCTTGATCGAGTTCTTTGATTTCATTTACGTCTTTTTCTTCTGTAGATATTTGCTCATTTGGTAAAGGTGGAGTAGGTGACACAGTTTCCAACGGAGCTGACGATAATGTATCAGATGGTGTGAGAGAAACGGATTCAGAAGGTGTTGGTGATAAAGCTTCGGGTGGAAGGGGTGACACAACATCGTCAACCGATTTTTCATTTGGTGCAGTTTCTTTTACTTCAGCGACGATTTCTACGTCTTTTTCATCTTTTTCCGATATTTCAGGTTCAGTATCTTCAATAACTTCCTTCTTCTCATTCAATTCAACAGCAGCAACAGTTACAGCTACAGCTGAAGCGACAATGGAACTTGCAGCAACCGCTTTAGTCATCTTGCTACCAGGTTTAGGAACAGCAACTGGCTTTGTTTTAGGCGCACTAGGTGTTTTTGGAGATGCAGAAGCTGACTTCGGTTTTGTTTTAGTAGCAGATTTGGTTTCAGTACTTTTCTTATTATTAACTTCTTTAGCTGTCTTTGGCTCTGACACTTTAGATACGCTTTTTTTGGTATCAGTAGCTTTGGGTGCTATAGGTGGCTTACCAGCATCTTTCTTAATGGGAGTTGTTGATTTCTTAGTAGTGCTTGTAGATTTTTTAACATCTATAGCAGTTTTAGACGTTGGAGTGGTAGTGTCTTTTTTAGGAGCCAACTTCACGTCTTTTTTATCATTTATAGCTTTGACGTCTTTATTTTCCTTTTTTATTACTTTTTTAACATCTTTAGTTTCTTTCTTAATATCTTTTATAGGTTCTTTTTTCACTGTCGCCTCTTTCTTTACAGTAGTTTCACTTTTTGCTTCTTTTTTAACTATATCCTTTTTAATTTCTTTCTTAACTTCTTTTTTGACTTCTTTGTTTTCTTTTTTTACTTCCTTAGTAACTTTCTTAATCTCTTTAATGTCTTTTTTAAGACCTCCGACATCCCCATTTCTAGAAGCAATGCTTGAAACTGAATGTGCAGGTGATGCAGTATTATTTCGATTAGGGATAGACGCTCTGCTTACTGATTTTTCAACTTTGTTGCTGATAACCTTAGAAGATGGTATATTTAGAGAAGCTTTTGTTACAACAGGATGATTTAGAATATTTAGCACTCTTAACTTCTCTAAACCTTCCAAAATCTTGCTTTGAGGGGCACTGCCAGGAAACAAGATTCGAGTGATTGTGTCTTTCGGATCTTCTGGACGCCATACGAGGATTGCACATATTGAAGTTGCATGTGATAGAGGAATCAAGTTTTCCACATTTCTTAATTCAGATTTGACACCGGAGAATGTTTCTTTATATACATTCCATTCGGATAAAAACAGTTTCATTTCTTTGCTATCCCGCGGAGGACTCAATACATGCATTTCAAGTGTTCCTTGTCCTACTTTATGATAAAGAACAAAGGGGTCAATTGAAGAATCCCTCCAGCATTGATGGGGCTTCAGTTTCAAATCGTTTAGTGTTTGAACAAAATTATGACCTTCGTTCACGACACTTACTATTAAATCATCTTTCTTTTCTGTGATTCCATTTTTTAATGGACTGGATTTACTTTCTGCAATGTTACAGAATACGTAGCCAATTTGAGGGTTGGCGTTATTTAAAGCATTTCTTTTCATTAAGGTGGCCATTCCACAAACATTACTTTCAGCAATGCGAGTGACCAGCACTGCATCTAGTCTGTCTAAATGACGGACAAAGTCCCAAGAGCAAGGTTTACGATTAAATCCTCCGTCTATAAGCATGTTAAATCCGTTAATTCCAAATAAAGCACAATCACCCTGTCCAGCAGGAAACATGTATATCGTAGGTCTATTGAAACGAATATTTCCAACAAGTGGAGATGGTTTCATCATTTCTTCTAAACTCTGGGTGATAAGTGCATTGCTCAGACATTTAATCAAATGTTCTGAACCAGGAACGTGATTAACTTTTTCAGAGGGATTCAATGCAACGTCTGCAGATTTTGTAAAGATGTCTTTGGCAAAATTTGTTTTGTTCCAGTCGCCTTCTTCTGCGCAGTGTACGTTTATAGTGCAGCGTTTTTGATTTTGAACATCAGCCTGCTTAAATATTTCAAGGAACTCAGCAAAGGAAAATGTGCCATTTTCTAAGATCCAAGATCCGGATCCAGCAAATGCATAGCCTGCATGAATAAGTTGTTTATGGCTAGTAGGGGTTGAAAGCAGATTTCTGACACATTGCTTAAGGGTTCGCACAGTAGGGCTCAACAAGACTTCTACTCCTAAGCTTTCAGTCGAATGTTGGATAAGAACATCTGAAAAGAAAGGAAAGCTTTTATCAGTGAATTTTACTTAATACATAACACATTTAAAATTGTAATGCGTACACGTAAACAAAGACTTTTCCATTCCTTTCATTCATTGTGCTTGATAATAATTAGTGTAAACATCTAACATGTGTTCTTTTAGTTCATTTTTCTTGCGTGTGTGTTGTCTATGTATCTTATTGTAAAAAAAAGTATAATTTGTAAAGTATTGGGATTGGGAACACTTTTTAAAATTTTTGTTTTCAAAATTGGGTACTTTTCCTGATATTTTGCTTTCATGCATATAAGCCAATTTATAAGTAGTATATTTCGTATGTCTTGTTTTGCAGACTGATTGACTCTGACATTAATTCCTTCCATGAACTAAGGAAATTCTGACTGATCAACCTAAGTTTGGGCTCAGATTAGGTAAAATAAGCAGTAGAATCACTAAAATACAATAAAGATGTAACAGATCATTTAATTCATGTGTTAAAAGAAGTATTAAAGCGAATTAATAGAACGGAAAGGATATTTTCTCATAATTATTTGTCAGTAAAATCTCAGTCCCTGTTCAGGGACTTTAACCCTACAAGGCACTTGGTACAATTTGAGGAACAACCATTTTAATTATTCCTCTTTGTCTATAAAATACTAGTAGAGACATCTGTCGGTTTTTAAGCGTATTTATACATAAATAGCAACGACATAATTCAGGCTGTTGCGTGTAGATGTACTTACTGTTCATATTGCCAAAACTGATTGAAATTTAAATAGTAATCTTTCGAGAGTGCTTTTGTTTATTTTAGAAAATAAACAAAAAATAGTTAGCAAAGAGTTTTGAACCGGAAAAAATTACTGTGTTTTGGAGTTCGTCTTATCAAGAAATGATTTGAGTACTAAAATTTCAAAATAAATACCAAAAAATCTGGAGTGACTCCACCTGACTTTCTTAACACTTACGATTAATATTATTATCAAGTATTTAAACAAATTTTAATTGATGAATAATTCAAACATATATACAAAATTAAGGCTCAGTCGAATGTACCGTTTAAACGATAGCGCACTTTCAAGAATTTCCCCCCATAGGCCATAATGTAAAAGAAATCTTTGTCGTAGCCCTGTAAAAAAAACTGTAAGTCATATACACACCAAATTCAATATCAGTCGTGCAACGGTGGTTTATAACATATATACCCAATTTGAGCTCAATCGAACGCCCCGTTTAGGAGCTATCGTGTTCACTCACAGACACACACACACACGTCTCGTAAAAACAGCATAAATGAATTCAGAAGACCTCAAAACGTGTAAATACACCAAAATCTCGAAGTCGAATTTTTTCATGGTTACAATACTTTCCTTACATGGTACATATTCGAAAAGTAAAAAGTATAGCTATGGCCTACTGTACCGCATACAAAACTGAAATAAAAAAAGTTCTTTTCTAGTAAAATATTAGGTTATTATTTTTTAAACTATTTTCCCCAAAATAATAATCACTAACATTATCACATATATTTATTTCAGGCACAGAAAAAAAAAAAAAAAAATGAGTCTTGTATGGTTAAGAGGGTCCCGTTCTTTACATTGCGTGCTTGTAAAATTCCCTTCGACAGCACAAAAATATTAATTCCTTAACTGAAAAGGTAATAATTTAGCATATTGATTTCGCATTCCAATTCAATTATCATATAATTTTTTTTTTTTTTTTTTTTTTTTTTTTTTTTTTTTTTTAGTTTAAAGGGTTTTCAAATGAATAGAATGTAAAACACGATTGTCATAAGGCTATTTCAATACAGCTGTGGATTGGTAATTTAAATTGTACATTTGTAATCCAGCTTTAGCTATCAAGCCATGGTGTAGCTATCAATATTTATTTTAGCAACTTCGATGACATTTCGCTGGCCATAATTATTTAAAAATTTTCGTTAATAAATTGAGTGTTTTTCTAATTTTAGCATAATTGATTGTAAATTTACTGTACATATTAATAGAATCTAAAATCCACGGTAATTCTTTTACACGGATGAGTGGTTTCAATTTCTTAATAGATTCAACGTCTACATTAAAAAATGGCGCCATAGCCCCTATCCAACCACGCCTTCGCGACCATGGGATCTGGAAGCATATGCCTCAGACAGGCGGTCAGCCTGACGCGAAGCCCCCAGTGTTTAACTCCCAAGCAAGCTCGGCCCTCATTTTATCGACCCACTGAAGAGATGAAAGGCTGAGTCAACCTTGCACGGCTCGGGAATCGAACCACGGACCTGTGGCATTGCAGTGCAATGCGCTATCATTAAAAGCCACCGAGCTTCTCAATGTCTACTTATATTTTACAAATGTACGTTTGTATAATTAAAATTTTTATATTACCATCATTGTAAATTTTGAGAGATTTTTCTAAATGTTTATGATGTCTTTTTCAGAAAAGGAGTGAACAATTATGTCATAAATGACTACCCGCAGAATCAATTTTACTTATTTAAGATTTTCTGATTACTTTCAATATTGCAAGACTGGATTAAATGCCAGAAGAAAAAACTTGACTTGACTTTGAGATTCTGATTTATTTACACGTTTAAGGTCTTCTGAATTCATTGATGCAAATTTTACGAGATGTTTGTATGTATGTGTGTGTGTATGTATGTTGCATTCGATGAAGCTCAAATTTGGTATTTATAAACCACCGTTGCAAGACCAGTATTGATTTTGGCATGCACAGGACTAACAGTTTTTTTACAGGGCTACAAAAAAGATTTCTTTTACATTATAGCTTATGGTTGGAAATTCTTGAATGTGCGCACAGCCAGCTGCGTCAAAAAAGGGTCTCTATAGATCTGAGGCACGCGATGAACGTTTCGATCGTCCGCCATCTTGCTGGTAGTTAAGCCGAGCGATGGCAACGGCTGCCCTTTTTTCGGCATTGGGCAATCTATCCAGTTGTTCTCGCATTCATCCATTTTTCAGCAGATGTCAGTGCTGTTAAAAAATAATCGTGACAATTCTTTTACGGGAAAGGACGTGCTAAAAAGTAAAGGATTCTCGTGGAGCTATGTCACCCGCAACTATTTTTTATAGAAATCAAATCTCTTCTTCGTGACTGGCAACAGTCAAAACGTCAGAGTTTGGTGTTCCCAGAGCGGGAACACTGCGCGTTAAAGTGTTAAAGGTCCCCGTCACATAGCCTGTATAGATTTTGGCGTGTGAAGAACGGTTACTTTGTTCACAGGGTTGCAAAAAATAATTCTCATACATTACGGCCTATGGACGCAAATCATTTAAAATGAGCTAGTGCCTAAATGGTACATTCGAAGAAGTCGAAACTGGGTATGCATATTATAGGTCACCATCACACAGTCTGTATAGATTTTAGTATGAATAAGACTTATAGTTTTTTAAAAAGGAGAAATCTTTTACATTATGTCCTATGGGCGGAAATTCTTGAAAGTGAGCTAGCGTCTAAACAATTCATTCAGTAGAGCGCAAATTGGATATGTTTATCATAAATCACGGTCACATGACCTGCATAGATTGAGGTGCGTGTAGAGCTGATGGTTTGTTCATGGGGTTGTAAAAAAGAATTCTTTTACGTTACGGTCTGTGGACGTAAATCATTCAAAGTGAGCTAGTGCCTAAATGGTGCGTTCAATTGAATTTAAATTAGATACGCATATTATAGGTCACTGTCTTGCACATTGCATAAATTTTAGTGCGTGCACAGCTAACAGTTTCTATACAGGGCTACACAAAAGAATTTTTATGGTCTTATGGTGTATGTATAGAAGAAACTTATTTGAAAAGGTGCACTAGCGTCTGAACACTGCATTCGATTGAGATGAATGAAATACATTTATGCTCTTGGTAAAGAACATGTGTTCGGAAAGTTGAGTGGAGATACTCCAGATTCTTTGTAACTAAGTTTTCTGGAGTCAACACAGACCATTGTTTTGGCGTCTTTATTTCTCAAATGATATCCCCAGTAATTTGTTGCTAGTAGTATAAATATTCTCAATTTTTGGCGTAACAATAACTTCAATTTGAACAGAGGTTCACTCAAGATACGCTCGTTTCTTTGAATCAGAGAGAAGGATTTCCCGAAATGGCAGTGAAAGGGTTAATAGATTAGATTACGTCCAAGAAAGCAACATCATAGGAAAATAACCCATATCTGGAGACAAGTTAAAAGAACGAAGTACCCACTTTCAGTACTTTAACAAATTTATCACATGCATGCACTTAAAAATACCGTTTATTTTGTATTGCCTTGTTTTTATCATTGTATTTTTATTTCGTTTTACTGTAATTTTTCTGCTTCTATATATTCATTATTTTGATTTTGTTTTATATCTTTACAGTCTTCGTTTCTTTGTTTTTTTTTCCGAATTTAATCCATCATCCTCCATTTATGTTCACCTGGCTACCTTATATATTTTCAGAATAGCAATATTCTGTTTCTGCTCATTTTCCTTTTTTTATTTCTCTTCATTTTTTACATTCCTACTTGCGCGAAGTTTGGCGAATGTTCCGATGTCAACAAAAAGAAAACAGCTGTATCGCTTGAAATGTGTATTTTGTAAAGTTATTAATTATTTTTAAAGTAAACGTCTCTTACAACTCGAAGACCAACTTACTCTATTCGAAACGAAGAAAAAAATTGTAAGGCCAGAAAAAATTTCCGTTTAATAAAGTCTTCGTGACTGATCGTACTGTTTTAATATTTTTTTTTCTTTATATTGAAATAAAATGTACAGTTTTACACTTAAATAAAAATCCAAATCAAATTATCAGATAATTCCAGGTTGTTCTAGTAGAGTAACAATGTTTTATTACACATTTTCGGCTTTAAAGTGAATGATAATTTGAACATTTAAAAGTAAATACACCCCCCCCCCAAAAAAAAAAAAAAAAAAAAGTATTCGTGCAAGAGATAAATTTCCCATTTTAGATTTGGGAATAACAATTGAGTTTTCGAAAAACGCACAACTTGACAGAAATATGGAAAGTCATATTGATACATAGCCTAATTCATATTCTATGTTGAATAATTTTTAATATACGAAACCAACGTTGGAAATTTATCTCTTACTCGAATACTTTTTTTGAAGGATGTATATTGTACACGTGCTTTAAAATTTTGAATTTTCCGGAATCATAAAAAAAGTAAGGCTACAACATTCTTATTTAAACACTTTTTTAGTTTCAAAAATAAAAATATTCTTTTGTAGCATTAAACAAATGAGAATTTTTAAACTTAAAAGTTATTATAATAAAGTTGCATATGCTAATTCATCCCACGTATTTTCGTTTTGCGTTACGTTCATAAAAGTGTCTCAAAATTTCATCATCAAAACCTACAAAACGTTAAAGCAATGAAGCAATCAGAAATCAGGCTAAAGTTATATTCAATAACTGAATTGGAAATTTGTGAAAAAATTTTCGATATAATTATTTTAAGTCATTGTTTAAACATTTTTTTAAGATAAAAATATACCAAGGGATTCAGAATAGATGTTGCAACGATTATCTCTTGAACCGTGAGTGATCGGGACATATTTTCAGTTAGAAAAGTTTGTCAAATTGAAAATAGCTTTCAGATCTGACTTTTTTTTTTTTACAGGGGGCTCTGTGTAAATTAAAATGCAGATTTCATTTTTACACGGTCCCTTCTTTTCTATCATTTATATTTAGAAAAATGTTGTTCTGTGTCTAAGGTACAATCAATCCTATGTATCTGAGTGGAATAGATTTTGAGCTATCGCAAGTTGAAAACTTTAGCAATTGTCGGCAAATACTAAGAGGATGTCAAAAGTGAGAAAATGCAATTATTTTTAAACTGACGTTAATTTATGTTTGTGGTTATTTGATAAGGTTTTCAACATCTAACTACACAATTTTAATGCATGGCTAAAAATGACATCAATCTCGTTTAAAATTGAAAAGCAGTGAGAATAGGACCACAACTGAATATATTAATCCTTATGGGCTTGGGCTATTCGTAGCAAATCAGAATCTTTCCGATGCCAAAAATTTCCGTAAACGCATTCATAATAAAGTTCCATAGGTTTTCACAACGCGTATTCCTGTCATCGGAATTTCATGCTCTTCTGAGAACTTGAGGCATCGCGCGTGATCTCGCTGCGAGGATTTCGCGAAAATTTTTCGGATTCGAAAGATTTCGTTCTGTTGAGAACACACCCTCTTACCCTGTCTTTCAAAAATTAAGGAAACATCACAAAAATAGCTATAGCTCGATCAAAAGCAAACTAATCTGTATGAAATCGGAGTATGTTGTCAAATAAAAGTTGCTGAGTAACGATGCAATATGAAAATTAATGGTGTTGTAACCAAAATAAATAATTTGAAGCATAAAATGGTACGTTTGAGGTCAAGCCAGTAATTTTTGCTGGGAGTTAAAGGCAAGAAATCGGGGATAGTCAATTCGTAGTAATGACTTCGAGGTATCATTTCCTTGAAGATCTGGAATAGAAAGATATTGGGAAACTATAGGCAGGTCAAAGTCAGACGCAAGTGGCCAGGTGGCTAAATGTCAGACCTTCTGTGGTTCATAGACTTAGGGAATGAATTCTAACTTCAAGTTCGACATTCAGTAGATTTAGCCACAGACGGCCGACTGTTATGACTGGAGCAGATGACCGATATTTGTTGTTATGCGGACTAAGGAATAGAGCCACAACGATGACTCAACTCAAATCTTCCCTTGCTCCATTCACCGGAAGGTTGGTGTCAACGTCAACCGTGCATAGAAGGCTTTAAAAAGGCACCAGCTATTTGCGTGTCACACATGTCACGCCATAGAAGGAAACGTTTGAGTAGGGCACATAATAATATCCACTGGATGGCTAATTTGTGAAGGGCTGTTCTCTTTACTAATGAGTCCAGGCATAGCCTAAAAAGAGATAGTAGGCGTTGTATGATTTGGAGAGAACCTGGAACTCGTTATGATCCATCAAACATTCGTAAAAATGATGCATGCACAAGAGGGAGTGCCTGCGTTTGGGGTATCTTATTAGGTGGATACACAGACCTGCATGTCTTTGCACGTGAAACCGTTAATGCTCAGAGTTATAGAAATGACATCCTTGATACCTATGTGTAGGGGCAATAGGTGATGTTTTCTTGTTTCAGAACGACAATGTTGGGCCTCACCGGAAGCGCATCTTGGACGATTATCTTCAGCAGAAAACAATTTAGCTCATGGAGTGGCCAGCTCAATCATCGGACTCCAATTCTTGCGAGCATACCTGGGATGCGTTAAAAAGACGTACAGCTGCTCTCAATCCCCCTCCTCAGACCCTTGCAACTGCTTTGCAAGAGCAATGGCTCTCACTTCCAATGGAACTGATAGCATCACACATTGCTGCAGACGCTATATTTCTTCTAGTGTGATCATATTTCATACTGAAGGTACTTTTTCTATGCCGAAGTTATACATCCAATTTGTTGATTATATGCGTATACTAATTTTATTGGTGAATATAAGTTAAACTGGGTAATCTGGAAAAGCTCTCAAAAACGAACGGGAAATCGTCATTTTCCCTTCAAAGCTTGAAAACCCTGACATCAAAATGACATCAGTCTCGCTTACGATACCCAAGCTTGTAACTCAGTTGATGACCTTCTTAACTCTCAGTAATTAAAGGAGCTGAAAATATCGAGAAATCACTAAACATTATTCATCGGACGGATTTTCAGATTTTGAAGTAGAGCAAAATTTTCCTTTCATTTTTTTTTTTTTTTTTGCCCATTTGTGAAAAATTTCTATACGGTCGGTCCAACAATGTGGATTTGTCAGTGAAACGAACAAATAACTGTTACAAAACAAAATATTTTTGTTTTTATTAATAGGAAAAGAGGTACCCTATCAAAATTAAATTTTGTTTTTTAGTAATAGTCGTTTGTAAAACAATTCCCATATCCGAAAGGTACTCTTCATTTGACTAACTTTTCTAGTTGAAAGTACAGTGGATGACCAATTTATTATACTCACTTGAAAAATTTTATCTTTCAGGGGTTTTAAAGGTTTAGGTTCCTATTAAACTCATAATATCGTTCCAGTTGTTATGCTTATAGATTTATTAGCTTAGGACAGTACAAATTCGATAATAGTAATACAATTCAAAATACAATTTCAATATTTAGTGAATCTTTCATTTTGAGCAATCACATTTTGTATGCGCTGCGGCTTGCTGGCAATGCTTTCTTTGTACTATTACTTGAAGTCCAAGTGTATCTTGCCATGTTTTAACAATAATTTCCATCAGGTCTGTTTTTGTTAGAAATTTATTTTATATTAGCAAATTTCATTTTTTAGGGCCGCCGATACATTTTTTATTAGGTTGAGGTCTGACGAGTTACCAGGGCAGTGGGTTATTTTTTTTTCATCTTTTACGAACTTAACGATTTTTCTGGGCTCCATTGCATGCTGCTGAATCCTGCACAAGACACAATTGCTATCTGGAAACTATTTCTTCATCTGCAGAAGCAGTCGAGTTTCCAAAAATCTCAGACACTGGTCTCGACACATAGTGCTTTCAAAGAAATGCAGTCGACCATTCCCCTTTGAGCTAATTGCGCTGCATATCACAACGCACTTTTCACAGTGGATGTTTCACTTTTTCAACTGCCCAGCTTTCATCCTATTTTTCAAGAGGCCAGCCACGGACAAACTGAGAACTGTCCTGAAGTAGCTGAATGGAAGAGTCGTAGGGAAAAATAAATTTAAAATACACTGGCTGGCCAAATTATTATACTCCAATGATTTTTATCAAGTAAATTTATTTTACTCAAACTTATAAAAAAATCTTGCGGTTTTAACCCTTTCAGGCGCAACCCTCTCCCAATGCTGAAAAAAGGGCAGCCATTGCCATCGCTCGACTTAACTACCAGCAAGATGGCGGACGATCGAAACGTTCATCGCGTACCACAGATCTAGAGGCCTTTTTTTGACGCAGCTGATGTGCGGGCGCACAGCCAGCTGTCGTAAAAAAAGGGTCAAAAAGGTCAAAAAAGGGTCGCCAAAATTTTTTTTTTTTACGAGAAATGACGTGCTAAAAAGTAAAGGATTCTCGTGGAGCTATGTCACCCGCAACTATTTTTATAGAAATCAAATCTATTCTTCGTGACTGGCAACAGTCAAAACGTCAGAGTTGGGTGTTCCCAGAGCGGGAACACTGCGCGTTAAAGGGTTAATACAATTGTTTGAACTTTTTCCGCTACCAAGAGCTATTTTCTACATTTTTTAAGTTGGTAACGCGTAAACAAATTAATAATTTGGAAATGGCAACATTGTATAAGGCGACAATTTTTTCGCGTTTGGTGAGTGCGACACGAAGTCATGAAATACTATGAATTATTATATTTTTATTGAAGAAAACTATTTAATTCGAGGTGAGTTTCATTGTTTATTTTTTTTCTAAATTATTAATTATTATTATTATTTTATGTCTGTTTTTGGACTTTTATTATCCTAAACTCAGATGTCGCAAATTTTAGCCATGGGAAAGTCTGCAGACATTTCTTCCAAGAAAAAGTCAGAGACAGGAACACCTTTGAAACACACCAATCAGTCTCAAACATGGGCGCCGGCAGAATATTTCTCAGGGGGGGGGCAAAGACTACTCAAGGGGGGACAAAGACTACTTCAACGAATGGTTACCATGTTGGAAAGAGCAAAAAAGCAAGAGAAAACACTGCATACAAAAATTCAGGGGGGGGCATTGCCCCTTTTTGTGGTCTCAAACGAAAATAGCGGAACTAGCAAGCGTTTCGCAGTCCACAGCCAGACATATATAAAGAAAGTGTCAGTTAGGACAAGTCATTATCCCCAAACATAGTGGTAAATGTGGGAGAAAACATCTCAAAACTCCTTGAACTGTGAGGGAAATTACGCCTATAATTATAGGGAATCGTAGAGAGCCTCAATTATAAATAAAAGCCTTTTTAGACGACTGTGGCATAACATTATCTGACAGAACGTTACGATAAAGTTTGAAACAACTGAATTTCTATTATTGTCGACCTTTCAAAAAGCCTAAATTAACGGAGACGATGTTTGATAAACGACTAGAACTTTTTAAAATGCATAAAGATTGGAGTGTAGATTACTGGGAGAAGCTAAAGCTGCAATATGATTTTTTTTTTTCAACTATGATAGAAAACTCTTTACTAGGACATAATACTATTGATACAGTCGAGGGCCAAATTATTATGCTCACTTGAAAAATTTCTTCTTTCACGCGTTTTTAAAGGTTTAGATTAATATTAAACTCATAATATCGTTTCAGTTGTTATCTTTATAGGTTTATTAAATACAATTCAAAATACAATTTCAATATTTAGTGAATCTTTCCTTTTGAGGAATCACATTTTGTATGCGTTGCGGCATGCTGGCAATGCTTTTTATGTACTATTAATTGAAGTGCAAGTGTATTGTGCCATACTTTAACAATATTTTTCATCAAATACCTTTTGTTAGTAATTATTTTATATTAGCAAATTTCATTTTTTAGGGCCGCCCATACATTTTTATTAGGTTAAGGTCTGACGAGTTACCAGGCCAGTCCAAATGCCTTAATTTTTTTTATCTTTTACGAATTTAAGGATGTTTTTGGGCTTTATGGCATGCTGCTGAATTCTGCATAAGATACAATTGCCAACTGGAAACTATTCCTTCCTCTGAAGAAGCAGTCGAGTTTCCAAAAATCTCTAACACTAGTCTTGACACATAGGGCTTTAAAGAAATGTAATCGACCATTCCCCTTTGAGCTAATTGCGCCCCCATATCACAACGCACTTTTTACAGTAGATGTTTCACTTTTACAACTGGGTAGCTTTCATCATATTTTTTTCATGAGGCCAGCCATGTACAGAAAACCGTTACGACGAAGTTGAAAACAAAATTAAAATATCAATAATATTATGTCAGCTTAAAGAATTTTCTATTATAATTGAAAAAAAAAATTATATAATACAGCTTTAGCTCTTCCCGGTAATCTACACTCCAATGTTTATGCATTTTAAAAAGTTCTAGTCGTTTAGCAAGCATCGTCTCCGTTAATTTAGGCTTTTTGAAAGGTCGACAATAATGGAAATTCAGCTGTTTCAAACTTCCTCGTAACTTTCTGTCACATAATCTTATGCCACAGTCGTCTAACAAGGCTTTTATATAATTTTTTTGAGGCTTTCTACTATTCTCTATAATTATAGGCCTAATTTCCCTCACAGTTCGAGGAGTTTTGAGATATTTTTTCCCACATTTATCACTACGTTTCAGGATAATGACTTGTCCTAACAGGTACTTTCTTTATATGTCTGGCTGTAGACTGCGAAACACTTGCTAGTTCCGCTATTTTACTTTAAGACTGATTGGTATGTTTCAAAGGTGTTCCTGTCTCTGACTTTTTCTTAGATGAAATGCCTGCAGACTTTCCCATGGCTAAAATTTGCGACATCTGAGATTAGGATAATAAACGTTCAAAAACACACATAAAATAATAATAATAATAAATATTTCATTTCTACTATTAATAATTTAGAAATTAACAAACAATGAAACTCACCTCGGATCAAAATATTTTGCTCCAATAAAAATGTCGCACTCACCAATCGCGAAAAAATTGTCTCCTTATATAATGTTGCCATTTTCAAATTATTAATTTGTTTACGTGTTACCAACTTACAAAATGTAGAAAAAGCTCTTGGTAGCGGAAAAAGTCCAGAAAAATGGATTAAAACAGCAAGATTTTTGAAAAAGTTTGAGTAAAATAAATTTACTTAATAAAATGATTTGAATATAATAATTTGGCCACCCACTGTATATGTTTCGTACTTTACACTCAACGTTTAAAACGTAATCGCTGTAACATCTATTTTGACTATAGAGTAGATCAAAAAGCAGATCAAAAGAAATTTATTTTGGCTTAAGGATTTTATAAAGCAAACATGCCTTCCATATGAAATTTCCATTACGAAAGCAATCACAAGTTCCATCATAAGTTAAATATTTGTTAATAATCAACAGAATTTAAATATTTACATACAAAATATTAAAGACAGAGAATGTATGAAATCAACTTACCGCTCTCAGTCACACTGTCTTTAATGTTTGTTGATAATGCATATTCCAATCCACTTAAGTCACAGCCGGTGGAATTAACGTCCCAGGAAAGGAGACCTGCAAAAAATACAAATTTATGTAAAAGAAATTCGAAATTTCACGTAATTACGAATTGACATTAGCTCGGAAGCATATACCACAGTTCCGATAGTTTTAATTATCAAGCGCACCTTTCTAAGAGGCGCTTAGGAATGTTAAAAATAAATAAATAAATGTTTTGCTTAATAAAAATTTGTAAAAATATAATCTAAAATTAAAAAGTCAAATGTCAATTACTTAGTTTGTTTCCCCACCGAATTAAAAAATTTAAACTCTTTTCTTTCCAATACAAATTAATTTTTCGCACAGGCACCAATTGAAAATCAAGTTACAAAACTTTTAATTTGTAGGAATTTGTTTTTATTACTAAAGCAAAATTCTAAAGAGGCATACAAAATATTAAACGCAGAGAGAATCGCAACGATACATTCATATAACAATCTCATTAGTTTTGTATTCTAATAGAAAACTACTAGAATACAAAACTGATGAGATTGTTATATGGATATATCGTTGCGATTCTTTGTGTTGAATGTTTTGTATTGGAATACAGAACTAATGAAATTGTCTCAACAAATAACTAGCATTCCTAGTATGAAATTTCATGTAATAGTTTAAAATGTGTGCTGCTTCTAAAAAATTAATTAAAAGTTTTAGGATAAATGAGAAATTTTCTAAATGACTACTATTTCAGTACTAATAAGGAACGGTTCGTATATATATATTAAAACACATTTTCTCTTAAGTCAGAGGAGGATTTGCATTACTTTTTACTATTTTAGGATACCTAATTGTTAAGATTATTTTCATATATATATTAAAGAACAGACAGACAAACTACATCCAAAAGCGCTTTTCAGCTTTTTTGGATAGTTTTAATTAGTAAAATAAAGTTCGTATTTTTATTTAACACTTACAAGCGGAATTAAATAATTTTTTTTCGAACATATATGTAGTGCATTTTTTAATAACAGATATTAAATTTGCAAAAGAAAAGATAAAATCAAAATTCTGATTATGAAATTCCCTTAAAATGGACACAACCGGCTTCAACTTAAAATTTTCAGTATTTACTTTGTATTATTCTTTCAAAATTTGTGTCCTCAATTGTCAACCCTTTCAGATCAGGACATCTGATCTGAAAGGGTTAAAATGCACAGCAATCCTTAATAAAATTTACGATTTTTATCGATCCCTATTTTAGAAGTAACTATTCTGCATCATTCGATCAGACCATTTGACCTCAGCCAAATCAAGGGAGAAAGCATATTATTATTTTTCGGATGTAAGTCAAATAATAGTTCTCATAGAAAATGACGTTTCTTCTAATAAAAAGGGAAAAGGTCAGGTAGTTTCTTCTGTTCAAATTATCGCAGGATTTACTAACGTAGGATTACTTGTTCAGTTAGCTGTAAGTGACATTTGAACGAATATAACTAGCACTTTTAATTTAATATATACTAAATAATATTTATAAATGTGGTACGGTACATGTACTTAAAACCATGATACCGTAATGAATCTCTTATTTTAAAATTCCTAATGTTGCCATTACATTAGGAACACATCACATTAGGAATAGTTAAAAGATTATCTAAAAAATCATGCAGGATGCTCAATTTAAATATTTAAATCTTCCATGGTTCAGCAGAAGATACTATATTATTTATTTTAATCTCGTTAAATGTCAAAGTATGTAATCTAGAAGAGCTATTTAGAATAGCGCAAATTGTGGATTTGCTCTCATATCACATAAATTTCTCGAGTTTATAAAATTCAAGCAATTTTTTCTTTATGAAATCACATTTTTGATTGCTGTAAAAGAAATACTATTAAGTTAAGTGAGTTAGTTCACACAGATAGTTTTCTAATGGAATAATTTTCAAACTTATAACGATGTTGAAAAAAAAATTCTTTACGTAAGGACCGTTATAGGGTTGCGTAATCTCACGTTAAAAAATGAAAAGTCGACTGCAGTCTGTACTACCGTATGATATCACAACTTTAACACAAGCCAAAGTACTTTTCAATCTCCAGGAATAATATTATGCACGAAAAGTTCTTTATTATGGAATTTATACGATTACGAAGGTAAGAGAAAACACTAAATATTTGAGCACATAAGAGGGGAATGAGCATACTAGCGCACCGAAGTAATAAAGGAGTGTAGACAGAGGAGAGAACGCAGACCAAGGGGGAAATGGGACAATGTTTATCCGCGGTAATCAACCTAAGATACACGAAACTCCTGCGAAATATTCCCCTAAAAAAAAAAAAAAAAGTTATATAGAACACAGCACATTATTAAACGTCCACCTTACTAACATTAGGGTTCCCATTTATAGAAAAGATGGACAGAAAATAAGCGCATAATTCGGAAGACTGAATAATGTTGTTGCAACTAACGTGCATCTTGAGATATTACAGTCACAGAATATGTTCAAGGGATCCTAAGCGATGCTATTTTTATAGAAAAGCAGATATGATTTTCTAATATCACAGATTGATTCGCAAATAGGCAGATATTATAGGTATCTAGCTTGCTTACGTTGTTCATGGCTTTTTCTTTCCTGTGCAGGAAAACATTATTTGAAACATAGTCAATAAATAATGTGTTTTGTTTTTGTTTTCCACTAAACAATGTTTGTGTTTCTGACTTGCGATTTACAGGAATCTGACACTGTAAGTAATCACCCCTCCCCTCCTCTCTTAAACTGATTCATAAGAAAGCTGTTTGAAGTAATGCTTACGGTTTAATGTTTTAAGATGAAAAAAAAATATTTTAATGGTCTCTTTACAAATTCATTTTTGATTTACCTTTAGATTTTCAATGTAAATTAAATATACTATTTTCTCAGAATATTTCTAGAGTAAGTTTCGCTTATGCCATAAAAACAAGTAGGGATATTATAAATATTTAGATAGATACACTATTATAGTCATTTTCATCGCATTTTACAGTTTTGGTGAATGCCTGTAGTGAAAAATGCATTTCAGACATTAACTTTATGATCAACAGAAGAATTTTCTAATTATAATTTAAAAAAACCTAAAAAACTTGTTTTTAGTATTTTAGTGGAAATCAAATATATCATTTACGACAGTAAGAAAGTTAATTAATGTTTGACTAATGCATATTTAGAGATCGACAGGGGAAATTCCGTTTTCCAAAAACTTCTTTCTTATGTACACCCATAGAACTAAATATAATATTCTTCAAGCTGTAATTAGGTGAGATAACATTAATGCACATCTCACAGCACGCTAAAGGGTTACAAGACTCGACTTTTAAATGTCTCAGCAGATTTTTGACAATTACTAAACAGAATATGTTACTGAAAATGGTAGACGGCCGAATTGTGAAGGTCCCGGGTTCGAGTTCCATAGCGCGGCTGTCGATTGAAAGGTATGAAGTTTTGGTAGGTTTTCTCCAGATTTAACGTGAATACACGTTAGAACTCCTGAAAAAGTCCTCCAACCAAGGCACCCCTCATTCTTGGCAGATCGCCCTAGCGTAGCGTTGCCATAATCACACAAACAAACAGAATATAATCAAAATTCATTTTTGTTTATTATCTACTTGTTTTTTTTTTATTTATTGGAAGGTGGAACTGAACCACACACATTGTGATAAAAGTAATTTTTATAAATGGTTTTTGAAGTACGATTTAAAATTTTTTAATTAATACAAAAAATGTATAATCTAAAAAAAAAGTGTTGAAATATTTTTAAAAATCTTCTTAATTCATGCTTCGCTTCTGCGTTAAAAGTATTTAACAATAACAAATAGATCTTAAAAATAAACACAGAATGAGAATCATTAAGCCCAAATTGAAACAACAATTCCAAAAACTCAATCCACTTAAAAACAATTATATTTCTTTGGTGATATGAAATCGAAGGAAAAATTCTTCTCTTAGAAAACACCATCACGTCCTAACCCATATCTCCCCTGCCCTCCCTCCGTCTTCCGTCAGTAAAACTCATCCCGCATCTCTGGAATTAAGATCGCCCAGACATATCTGCGGTACAAATAGCTATGGTCGCCATAGCTACGGGAGACAGCACTCATCTCGTGGGACAAGGGGTACGGGCCGCTCTACAAAATTGAAGAAGGGGCACGGACGATATTAAGGAGAGACGTAACGGTACATACAAAATGCGCCCCCCAGAATGAGAAATGTCATGCAAGAAAAAATAAATAAGAGAAGTGAGTGGCAGAATATACTAGGACATGATCAGAATTGAAGAGCATTCTGCGAGATGATCGTCAAATATGGAGGTACAGTTATGGACAAGAATTATGTGTGGGTTACTAGGATCCGAGTGAAATATCAAAGCTTCTTGAGAGAATGTTCTTCCGCATTCTGCTTCACGTATCACCAGGTTTATGGGTGTGAAAAGATAGAAATTCGATATTTCTTTTTTCCGTTTGGCACTTCCGAAATTTTCATTTTAAAGGACAGTTGTTTCAGAACAGTTGATTTAAGGACCAGCTTTTGAGCCGTTCATTGTAGCAATGTCGTTTCGGTTATAAATATACTTTAGGGGCATAGCCAGAAAATATCGGGGGAGGGGGAGTGCAAAACATGCAAAATGGTAGAATTTCTCACAAAAAAGCTTAATCACTGACAACCAAGAAATTAAAATCCAACATTTCGGGAGTGCCAAAGGCCCCATAGCCACCCCCTGGCCCGTCCCTGATATACTTTAAATAGCATAAAAAAATATATTTTCTAACTTCGAAAAACCCGAAACATTCTTGACACATATTTTTTATTTGTTTCCTTGCTAAAAAGTTACAGACTGCAGAAACGTTACTCGTGTAACAGTTGATGATACAATAAAATCCAGGGATCAAACATTTAAAATCCAGACTTAAAAAGCGTTTTCAGAGATTCGAAGATTTTAGATTTTCGAAGTGTATTCATAAAGCTGGTGGTTTTAGTTTAAAAGATCCTCGGTGAAGCAAATTTTACACACACACACAAAGTTTTAGTATTTAAAAATTTTGATACATCATTTGATTTTTCATCATACCACACAGTCTTTTATACTGACCAAAAGTAAGGCAGATCTGGTTCTATTAAAATGTTCAAACAGTGTTCTTAACGGTATGATAGTTCGGGTTGGCTCAATTTGCAAATTTTCTGGATTGAATCATCAAGGACTAAATGGTATATAGAATAAACATTCTAGAAAAAATTTAGCCTTTCATCAAACACATAAGAGGCTCTATTTTCATCAGGCAGCGAAATATTTACCAACTTTCACAAAATCAGGCATTAAATAATACATCTATTCTGCTTGCTTTCATGTATAGCTTGTCTAATCAACTTTCAGTGGTTAAGAAGGGAAAGCTTTTTCTCATTAGAAACGTAGGACCTTATTTTTATTTATTTATTTTTGTTAAGTAGAATTCTAAGATCTGTTTTTACACAGAGAATAACAATATTTTTGTACTATAATTGTAGGAAAAAAAATTAAATTCATAAAAATGAATCTTAATAAAGTAAAAAATAAAATTTTCTTTTTGGAAAATATATTTAAGTGATCGTTAGAGCTATGCAAAGAGGTCAAAGCATTAAAAATCATTTTTATATGAAAGCCCTCCTATTTCCATGAAGTTTTAAAAAGTCTTGTTAAGTTTAAATGAGTCGAGTTCAGACTATTTGTTGCAGATCTTTTGTTATGTAATTCTTAAGCTTCAATTTTTTTATTTTCAAAACTGCTTTACTTTTTAACCATGTATCAATATAAAAGTCACGGCCTTCCAATTAACCAAGAAGAATTTTTTTTTTCTAAAACAACCTTCAGTGGACTTTTCTTAACATTTCTTTCTTATGTAAACCTAGAACCAGCAATAGGATTCTTCAAACTGCAATCCAGATGTTTGGGTGATTTTATAAGATACTGTTTTTAATGGTCTGATAATAAAATAAATCAGAATTTTTGATAGACTTTTAGTTTAACTTTCTTAAAATATGAAATTTAAAGTATAGGATGTAAAAATTGCAATCTATCAACATCCATATGCACATTTATCTGAAGACACTACATATTTTTCTCACATAAACTTGGAAGTAGTAATATGATACCTCAAAGAATAATCAAGGTACGAGTTTATATGATGATAGCCTTCTTAGTGCTTTTGAAGGAAAATTAAATTCATTTCCAAACTATTACATAGACTTTACATTCGCAGGAAATAAGACTTTTAAATTTCAACTTTACGTAGAAAATTAAAAATTAACCAAAACTGTTAGTTAACCGAAAAAGTTAACGTAAAATTATCTTCATTGTAACAGTATAATAAGCATAATTTATCATCGCTATGTATTTTTTGAATAAAAATGTATCTAAAAAGAAAAGAAACCAATTTTTCTCCTTAGACAATTTGCAAATATCTTAACAAAAATATGCTGAAAGTAATGTTCAATACATGTTCTATCATGAAATTTTTACTTTTTCACATCCTATAAGTTCTTTTTTTATGCCCCTTCAAAGGACAATTTGAAGGGTCGCCAAAAGATCTATAAAATTGACTACTAGCCATCCACTTCCTATCATATTCCCCTACTTCAAACATACATTCAAACGCTGAGGAAAGCACTTACTTCAGCCCCCCATACATATGTTTGAATCCCACAGAAACTCAAGTTTTGCTGACATCCACTCTATTTTTATCTCCAGACTCCCAGAAGTCATCCATTCTATGGTTTCTCAATTTTCTTTTTTCGACCACAAAAATCTAAAAGAGCATCCTACTTACAGATCGAGGAAGTTCTATTGTGGCTACGGTAATTCAACAGCTTCAAAGCAGGAAAAAGCCATGATTATCAGGAATCCATGTTTAAAATTTAAAATTATTTGTACAGACAAGAAGCATGGAAGATTGAAAATAATTATAATAATAATAAAGGCTCGCAACCACTATGTAGAAATAACTGAGTTTTCAGAAGCAAAATTATTATTACGATTATTAGATACCTTAAATGCAGTAAATTAACTATTGGATAAATTATATAGTTCTACCGAATTAGTTATACGTTTCGGCATAAAATATAACTTCAAACAGCATGATTAAAACTTTTCTACCGATGGTTTTATGAAAGGGAAGAAAAACATTCATTATAAACTACATTTAGAGTGTATTATCGTTTTAACAATATTAGAACTAAAAAAAGATTTTTCTGTTGAAAGATTTTATTTGATTAATCAGACTCCGAGTGTAAGATTTCAACTGCTAACCGTTGATTATTCAAATATTTTTTCATAGGGGGAAATATTTTATACATGTAATATCAACATTTAAACTCGCAACGATTGGCTGCAGGGTAATGAATGAAATATTACAGAACTTTAGTCAACGTAACTTAGTTTATGTTGATGTACATTAAACTATCCCACATTTTAACTGAAAATGATTTTCTTTCCCAGTTGTCGAATACAGAGAAAATATAAAATTGAATAAAACATAAAATTTTAATATTTTCAATTTTCTAAAACTCGACTAATGAAACAAACACCCGAAAAACTTTCGTAAAGATTAAATCCATATGCGTAGAAAATAGGTGTTTAGCTGCCTATGGGTGTTTATCTGCAAAGGCCTTTGTGCATGTTCATGAAGACAAATAAGGATAAGATGCGTTCAATGAACTGCCTTCACAATAAAAAGATTATAAATTAAAAAAAAATGTTTAATTGATTTCAGTTTTAACCCCAATGCCGTTTGTACGTTAGAGGAGAGAATATCATTTAAAGAGTTCATGTCTCATTGGTAAAGCCTACATTATCGGAATTAAATTTTGGCTTTGTGACAAGTTAGAATAATAGACTGTCGCAGATAAAAATAAGTTAATTTTATAATTTAAAAATATATATTGAATGTTCTGATCCGTTTCTATAAATTTGTGTACGCATGAATTGGATTATAGTTCGAAAATTTCAGACTGTATCAGTTCGACATTTTAATGAATATAAAAGCTACAGGTGAATGCATAAGTCACGTGAACAAATGTGAAACATCCCCAAAGTCGGTTCTACCCTGTGTACAAGTTGTGCACCGCACACAGGTGGCCGTAAAAACGACGAGGGGGAGTGCAAAATCAAGTCTGTTTTTTTTTTTTATCGACTATGTAATAAATATCTCTGTACTACATTACTGAAACATTAGTTATTTTTTCTATTAATGCTTAATTACATTTTCCCGCATATACCTATTGATATGCATTATCTTTGTTGTTCCATAGGAAAATTTTTATTTCCATACTGTATGACTAAAAACATATTTACTTTTTTGTTTACTGGAAATGTCGGCCCAATTATAAATGCACACAGGCGGACTAACATATTTATATCAAAATATGGAAAGAATTGTCCGATTGTCCTTTTTGGAAGATTGTCCGAAATTATGAAGATATCTTTGGGGAAAGCGTGCAATTTCAGAGCTGTGTGCGCACAGCCAGCTGTCGTCAAAAAAGGGTCTCTAGATCTGTGGCACGCGCTGAATGTTTCGATCGTCCGCCATCTTGCTGGTAGTTAAGTCGAGAGATGGCAACGGCTGCCCTTTTTTCAGCATTGAGAAAGGGCTGCGCCTCAAAGGGTTAAAACAAAACTGGTGGTAAAGCGATTAAAATTTACCGTAAATAGTTATATACTTTTAAAATTCGTCACACTAATTTCGAAACAGCCTGTAACAAGGTAAAATAAGAGTCAGGAAAATAAAAAATTAAAAAACATGAGATGTCACATCAGGGGAGTTAAAATCAATGAATGTGTTACACATCAGAGAAAGGCCACGATAACCCGTACCGTGACTCACGGGGATTTATAACAGAAGCAACGCCCACGCTCCAAAGATGACTCAAGCGTGAGTATTAGTTAGAGATACCATACCTTGGCAAATGTGAATTATTTTAAGTTTTTATCCCAGCACAATTGCGAAATCAGAGTGTGGGGAGGGGGATGATAACTGTTTCCAACTGCGAAGCAATTCCACAGGAAGGCAAAGTTATTATCTTTAGCACCAAGACCCGTAAAGATCGCAAGTCAAGAATTTGACTTATCCTAGTCATCAGTGAGCTTTATTGGGCTTCATACATTTTTTGAAAATGCAGAGAGCGCATATTTTTAAAAGTTCATTCTGTTTAAAGTCTTAGATGTTTTAATGAATATGATTGTGTACCTAATGCATGCAATTTCTGGAGTTAGTGTATTTAGAGGAATTTTAAAGCATAAAGTAAGATGGTGTGTACAGAAAATAAACGGAGTGCATGTTCATAAAGTTTGTATTTAGTTGTATTAAAATTGTAGACCATTTGTCATTCAACTGTTTGAAAATTATGGATCTAATTCAATATAATTTTTTAGAAAACTCATGCGCCACAAATTCTGTAATAATCTATATCTATAAAATTAAAACATTTAGCGAATTAATTTAGCTTAACGAATCTGAATAATGCTTACTTTTTATTTATCAGATTTAAACATGGTTTATATAAATACATGTATGTGTGTGTGTGTGTGTGTATTCTCCTCATAAGAAGATATGCACACTAAATCATGGGTGGCCAACACGCGGCCCGCAAATTTGGGTCAAATGAACAAAAATATTAACTAATTTTCTCCCAAATAACAGACCAGAAAAGAAAAAAGTTTTCTCAAAATTAAACTTGTAAAACTGTTAGAGGAGATTAAAAAACATTTTCAAAGTAATTTGTAGAGTCGCACATCAGAAGTTATGAACAAGCGTTACATGTAATCACAGGTGTGACAGATACTCAAATAGCCATTTTTATCAGGGGTGTTGATGCTCATTTTAAAGTGACAGAAAATGACACTATACTAAGTCAGGATATTTGCAAGAGGCGGATGCATACATTTTTTGAATTGTGTAATAAATATGTTTGATTTTCATTTACATTTTATATTCTAAAAAAAATGCATTTATAATTTTTTTTATGTTAGATTATAGAAGTGTTTGAGCTAGAAATCCCTAGCTAAAAATCGATAATGTCGTTAAAACTATAGCCCCCCCCCCAAAAAAAAGAAAAAAAAGACAAAAGGTGTGGCCCTCGGTTAAATTTTCCCCGGAAAATTGGCCCGGCTGCCAAAAAGGTTGTCCATTCATGCACTAAATCAACGGTTCCCAACCATTTAACACTGCACAACAAAGGATAACTTACGATGGCGCCACCCATCCCTCCGTCATATTACTAATCACACATACAGTTTTTTATTCTTCAGCAATGAGCATTTACTTGCCTTTTCTACAAAACAATGCTATCGGTAAAGTATACGAATAAATATTTTAAGCGAAAATAGATATGTTTTGGAATGAAAATAAGAATCAATAAGATGATTTTTAGAAAACATGCATTATCATGCTCTTTGCCCGTTTTTCTTACGTCCACCCGTGGAAACGCTGTAACCCAAGGGGCCCTGGTAGTCTACCGATTGGGAAGCGCTGTACTAAATAATACTCATGCAGGAACAATCCTAGCCATGTTTTCAAAACACCAGTATGTTTGCCTTTCCCATCAATAGATGGCGTTCCGTCTCCCAGGAAAAGCTCGGAATATTGGAGTTGAGCTACTATGAGAAAACAGCAGCTAAGGAAATTCAATTTTTTCACTTGTGAGCAAATAGAATGATTGATTGGTAAGAATCTTCAGCCTCCACCCCTCACTTTCCCCTTCAAGAAAGAAAAAATTATAAACCATCACAAGATGTATAAAAAAGTATCTAAAGATATATTTATTATACACATATACAAGTCCTGCGTGACCTTAGTCACTATCAGAAAAAAAAAAAAATGTATGACTCATACGAAGAAAATGAAAGTTTCCAAACTAAATATTTTTTTCATGCTTAGCCAGTCACTTGGAACAATGATGTCATATCTCCGATTGAACAGATAAGCAAGAAATAAGTGTTATCGAAATTTCCCTTTTAGCTTACAGTCTGCTTTTGACGGGGCATGGAGTACAACCTATGAAACCCTTCTTTGTTTACGGCAGCGTAAACATCGTCTGCTTTTGGTAAATACTGCACAAAATTTTGCCCAGATAGTAGAAGTGGAATTAAGGAAAAATATAAAAATGCTTTTAGAATTTCTCAACAGTTCAATTGAAAAATGCTCACCGATTTCGAGTCTGTTTGTACTCTTAACAACTGTCACAAATATGCTTCGATTTCCTCGAAATTTGTGTTTGTTATGGAAATATACTATGATTTCTGTTCCTACTGAATTTTGTTTTGTTTGGTTGTATAACATGCACTACAGATTTGTGTGCTTGGCTCGAGCCCGCGTATAAATCCACGTCAGATGTACAACACAAGGGGGTGCCTCCGTGGAAGTCTTTCAAAGGGGTCCTAACGCGTATTCACACTAAGCCTCGGAGAAAACCACGGAAAACTGCTAATGGTTAGGTCGGCGGAAGCGACCTGGTTTTGAACAATAGGCGCCTTCTTTCTACCATTTTGTGAGACTTAACCACTCGGTCATGGGGCATTCCTACTGAAAATTGTACCAGTATTTTTTTTTTTTTTTACATAGTTCTCAAAGAATTCTAATAAATTTTGAGCTAAGAAAGTGTTTGATTGAAACGCACTATGTTATTAGGTGTACTGCAAAGCCATATCGTATTTTATTTACATAATATTCAAAGAAATTTTCAAAGTAAATAACTACAAACAAGCTATGCCTAAACATAGGATCCTTATTTGTTACAGTTTAAAGCAAGGACATAGCCAGGGGTCTATGAGAGCCAGAGTAGCCCCTGAAATTTTGGATTTTTTTAAATTGAATGTCAATAAATCAAGCATTTTTGGGAGAAACTCTACCCTTATTACCTGTTGGGCACTCCGCGAAATTTTTTTTCTTTCTCTCCACGCCCCTGTTTTAAAGCAAATATAAAAGATAATAGTGTTTTTTTAATTTTTAAATGAAAGATGGTCACCCTCCCTCCTTTTCCAAGTTAACCCTAATTGAAAAACGATATTCAAAATGTCCTGAAATTGATTTTTAGGTATTCGCGAGTGTTGGATTTTATATCAAGAAATTTATGAATCTCTCTTATTTTTTTTTCTTTGTGATCCCGTGGGGTTAACCAATTCTTCAGGCTTAGTAGTATCCAATGCCTATAAACGACAAGCGCCTGCCATTAACCCCCCCCCCCCCAACACACACACACACACACACACACAATTTTACTAAGTTTTAAATTAATTTTAACTTTTTAACAGCAGCTTTTTGTCACGTGTTCTTGTTAAAAACCAAATACTGTTAACATTTTTTTAAAAAGTAAACATTTTAATCTTCCTTCTGTCTGCGGTGCTTTGAGACACAAAAGTGCTTTTCTTTCTTTTCTTTTTTTTTTTTTTTTTGTAAGATTGGAAACGAGACAAAATATGTTCTCACAAGAACTACTATCTAACTACATTCTTTCGTTTTTCTTCCCCCTTTCCACTAAAATAATTTCCTTCACCATGATCAACAAACAAGGAATTTCTGACACCAGACGTTGCTTCTTTCCTGTACAGAGTATGCCAAGATGCAGTTCTAGCGTGACACATGTCATGGTACAAAAATCCACGATAAGAAGAGCTAAAAGAAATGCCGCCCACATTAAAAAGTACACGGCTTCCAGCCATCTCTACGCATGCATGCATAATATAGAGAAGTGTCGTATGATATGCTGAAGATAGATCATCAGAATTCTCCACAAGCGTAGAGTTTGAAATTGAATTTTTTTTTTTTTTTTTTTTTTTTTTTTTGTGCACGCAAAACAAGAGTTGCAATCATGCATTGATTATCCTCGAACGAGAATAGTTAAGCAGTTTAACTAATCTCCGGTTGAAAAGCGTAGAATGCACGATTAATTTTCGAACGCGTCTCATTCTATTTGGTTATACAGTATCGAGGAATTGATATACAAAGAATGCACAATCGATCTGTGAACTCTTTACGAGATTGAAATGGATTGTTTTAATTCTTTTATAAAATGCTATTATTAAGGAGCTTCTAAGGATTATAGAAACGGATTAAATTGGTCATTTTTATATAATTAAAACAGATTATTAGAGCTTTTTTTAATAGACAAACATAACCTTTCATAAAATTATGTAAGCTTTAAATAATAATAATGTTTAAAAGTTAAATCCAGCTAATGCGTACTGCTTTTCATACTTGCAGACAAATCAGCCCAAAGATATCTGATTGAAATAAGCCCTTTCCACCACATTTAAGATATATTTTATACAGAAACTTTATAATGCAGAGTGTCAAATTGCTCTGACATTGCCATTGAATGGCATGAAAATTACGGACTAAACTATAGTTAGAAAACTGTGTACTAAAAATGTTACTAGTAACATTCCTCATTGGTCACCACAGCGTTTTAATTATGTTCTAACCAATAAGTATTACAAATACGGCTGTGTTTATAGCTAGCTCTAAACAATGAATGTAAATAAAAGGAAGCTGTTTTCCATTATTCCAGGAAAGCCTGAATGTTACTTCAAACTTGACTCGAAAGCGAACAAAATCAACATGCTTTTCCCCCACAAAATTCCAGCATGTTTTCACGCAAAAACATTGTTTTTAAGAATTGTAATCAAAATTTCACGCAAACAGATGACATATATATACTTAACAGTTACTGTAAGAAAAGAACTTGCTTTGAAATATATAATGATCTACTCCACTAAACCATTTCACCGATGCTTAAGTCAGTGAGCCATGGACGAGTTGTGGGCATAAAATTTTCTCTCAAATTACACAGTAAAGCAATGAGACGGGAAGAGGGAAGGATTAGGTTTGTTTTCTTCCTTGCCATTTGTTAGAGCCCAAAACTCATTACATACCTCCGAATAAAAATTGAGATTTAAAAGAAACATGTCAGAAGCCAACTTGTTTACTGTGTGCAATATTCAGAGTCATGCATAATTAGATTTGTCTTTATCTAAATTGAAGAGTCAAATTTAAGTTTAGGAGATGTTTTTTTTTTTTTTCGTATTAACAAAAGACCTTCTTTGATCTCCACATCTCCGTCGGGTGTATAGTATTGTAGTTGCTGTTGTTCAGAAATGAGTAGACACAGACGAGGGAATTGTGAGTCGCATCACATGCTCGGCTTTCTTCAATTAGAAGAATTTCCATGAGTTTTGTGGGCGTATCTCCTCAAATCTGGGAAGGAACAATATCTCTAAACAACTTTCGAACCATTCTTCCGTTACATACAGAGGTCGCCCATAACATGTATACATACTTCGAACTATCATAAACTGTCAGATTTATTTTCCAACCAACAAGGTTAAAATTTTGGGAAAAGTAAGGGGCTTCCATAAATTACGTAAATTTTTTTTCCCAGGTAAATTTTGACCCATCCTTCCTCTAGGTCACGCTTTGCCACAAGACCTGAAACCCCCCGTCTGTGTTTCTTAATAACATTAGTATCATTTTTATAAAAGCCATACGTAAACTTAAATCACAAAATGTATTTATCATAGATCATAGATATTCCTGACAGGACGGAAGTTCGCTTTCTGCCGAAGAAAGAAGAACGGCGATGGGGACTGGGCCCATCCCGAAATTTGGATTTTTTTCTAACTAGAAGTCATTAATCAAGCTTTTTTGATAACTTCAACCTTTTTCACATTTAGTGACCTCCCTGAATTTTTTTTTTCGCCCCGTGCTATCAGGAAGAATAAAGCCCTTGATTTTTTAGACAGTTTAATCTTTTTCCATACACAGGGGCGTAGCCAAGGAGGGGGTTGGGGGGTCATAACCCCCCCCTCCCATGAGGAATTTTTTGCCTTACAAAATGTATATTCTTCACTACATTATCACACACACGTATACATATATATGAGTTGTAGTAGTCGTAAACCCCCCCCCCCCCCATGAAAAATTTCTGGCTACGCCCTGTCCATACACTATGACGCGTTAAGCAGCAATGTGCTGCTTCGATTAACATTTTAATATTTGTAACTTGGGGATGGGAAACTGAAATATCGAATCTATTATGTCGGATGCTCGAAGAATTAATTATGTGCATACATAGGGTATTCTCAAATTCGACCGGCAAATTCAGAGGGCTGATAGAAGGCATCAAGAGGATGGAAATTTACGATAGAATATAGGGACGTAAACCACATTGAGAGGGTGAAAATCGTGTAAAACGCAGGCTCTGAATTTAGAGGAGCCCAGACAGCACATAAGCTTAAATCAAGCTTGACATTTCCTTGAATTTGACGTATTAATGCAAGCTTGACAGTTCAACTCATTTTAAGCTGGCAGCAAGCTTGCAGGAGTCAAGCTGAATTGTCAAGCTTAAATTCAGCTTGATTTAAGCTTGACAAGTGATACTAGCTTGATTTTAGCTTTCAAAGTGCGCAGTGATGGCGCCATCTGTGAAAGAGAATGGACATTAATTGTCTAGCGTCCTCAAATTTGCTGAAAGTTCGTAAAAGATGTATTTTATTTTATTACCAGTGCCATATTACCGGCAAGGCAAACGGGGCAACTGCCCAGGGCCTAGAGATTTTAGGGCCTAAAAATCTTACACTTTTGTAGTTTTAAAATAAAATTACGAAGGATTTAAAAAAAAATTCAGAAGTTAAATAAATTTTTTAATTATAAAGTATGAACAATGAAAATAATTCAAATTTACATTTGTATAAATTAATTTAAACTTATTTTTAATTCTTCGAAATGCTCTATATCGATATAGCATACCGATATGTAGGAAAATAACTAACCACATTTGTAAAGAGAATTTTTAGCGTTAAAAAATAGCAAAATTTTTCAATTATTTGTTATTTTAAGAAATATTTACAAAAATGACTAAAGTGTTTGTATTCCATACATGTTAGCAACTGTGATATAGCATTTCGAAGTAACGTTTAACTATCTGTTTCTTTGATTTCAGATTAAAGTAAACCCATTCTATATTTCCAAATATGGAAATTCTTCAAAATAAAATTACAATTATACTGCGAAATTGATTTCAAAATCAGTCGTTTGTCTCGATTTTGGCCAGCAGTATTGCTCATGAGTGTTGCGAAAGTTTTAAAACGTGTGCTGCTCTTAAGTTTATATTATGTTTATTTCCCTATTAGTAGAGTCTCTAAATCACACATAACATTATTTTAATTTTGATGCATCCCATGGGAAAAAAAAAAAACAAAACAAATAACATATCGCCCACTTATCAATCTGGCCAGAAAACGGCTTGATAATTCACTTCAAACTTACGTCATAACTGCCCGAAGCTTGGTAGCTGAATGGATAACGCGCTCGCCTACGAACCGAAAGGTCCCGGGTTCTATTCCAGCCACGGACACTCGACGGAAACAGATTAAATTAAATTGAAATTTCAGCGTAGAGGGGAAAATGCGTGGCAAAGTAAAATATGTGGGGCGAATTCGCCGACCGGCGCCCCGTGTATTTAGGAAATTTTTTAAGCTTGCTATGTCAAGCTTGATTCAAGCTTGAAATGTCAAGCTTAATGCAAGCTGGGCAAGTGTAAACTAGAACACTTGATTCAAGCTTGCATTAAGCTTACACGCTTGAAACTTTCAAGCTTAATTCCAGCTTAATGACTTGATAAATCAAGCTTGCTGCAAGTTTGCTGTGCTGTCTGGGAGGTGGATGTCTTTTTCTCGCCACGTGCTGCCAAGAAAAATAAAGCCCTTACAGTTTAATCTTTTTTCACGGCAACGTGTTGCCTCGAATAACATTTAATATTAGCAAGTTTGTAACTTGGGGATGGGAAACTGAAATATCGAATCTATTATTTAGATGCTCGAGGAATTAATTATATACATACATAGGGTGTTCTCAAATTCGACCGGCAAATTCAGAGGGCTGATAGAAGGCATCAAGAGGATGAAAACTTACCATAGAACTTAGTGTCGTTAACTAGACTGAGAGGGTGAAAATTGTGAAAAACGCAGGCTCTGAATCCAGAGGAGAGAAAGTTGGATGTTAGTATGGCATCCATGCTGCGTAGACAAAAACATTCAAAAATATTCCTAGCATCTTCGAGCGCGTCTGGGTATCGCTTTTGCGTCGTTGTGGACTGTGCAATGTCGTCAGCGGGTGCCACTTTCAACAACACTTGTTATAATTAATCGAATAAATCTTTATGTTGTTGTACTTTTGTCGTTCCATCGTGACCTGCGTGCGTTCATCGCGATTTTCACCCTCTCAACGTGGTTTGCGATCCCGTGTTTTATGATAAGTTTTCATATTCTTATGCCCTTTGTCATACCTCTGAATTCGTCGGTCGAATTTGAGAACACCTTGTACGTAAACAGAAGCAGAAAAAAAGTATGTATTAATATCTCAGAATTCATGAATTCTATAAATTATAATATTATTTGGGATTTGTTGTAAATCAAATAATTAATTATATACACGATCAGGAATTATAACCATTACCTTACTTAATTACCTCATTTAATACATATTCTCATGATAGACCGTGCCTCCAAAATAATTACAAGGATCTAAATCACATATGGGAAACATCCGGCCCAGATTCCGGCGGGCCACATCCGGCCGTGGCGGGCCGGATGTGGCCCGCCACGGCTTTTCATTGGACCAGCGGAACATGTCAAAACCAAGTATAAAACCCATAAAAACTATTCAAATCTCATATAATTCCTAATTATACGTCCCGTGGCTTAGTGAAGTAACATCCTAAAGCTTGGCCCGCAACTTTTCAAAGGTTGCCCATACTTGGTCTACATGAAAGTGAAGCTATAAACGGTGTGAGAAATAGTTTAATGGTGTTGCTGTACCGACTCTAAAGCCAGTTTCATTCGGAATACCCCATATATAAACTATGTTTTATCATTATTTTCATTATTTGGGTACACGTACATTTTAACGCAATTTTTGTGTTACAACAGCGAATCTCGATGATATACATAGGGGCTAATAAAAACAACTTTGCATAAAATATTATATAAAAATAAACTGTACACATATGCACATTTCAGGAGACTCATATGCTTTTAATAAACATTTTGCACTAACGGCACTATATTTTGTTCGCCAAGAAAGGGCAGTTAACGCTCTCGTGAGTATATGAGTAAGCACCTCTTTCCCTCGTGGAACAATTTTGAAAATGCTTTCGTATATATAGGTCTCAGAGTATCTTGTAAGTGCGTACGTACATATTTTAACCAAAATAATTGCATAAACAGTGCGCTGAATACTTCATTGAAAACAATGCCTTCTATAACTGGTCATTTTGTGTGTGTGTGTGTGGGGTGGGGAGGAATGAGGGCTGAAATCTGTATAGCTTACGAACACATTCTTTTTCTTGAAACAATCATATATCATGTCGATTTCTTTCAGAAGTACGTTTTGAATACATTTTTGTATTTTTTCACCAAACCATTTTGCTCCTACTATCATCACATGAAGCGTATCATAATAAAGCTCAAGATGTGGGGTCTAGCGGAAAAATATGGTTGAAATCGTCTGTTATGGTTGGTCAGACACACAAAATATGTTTTCCTCCGTTAAGATCAATTTTGCGAAATACGCCATAGTAGATCCAAAAAAAAAAAGGGGGAATTGTAATAAATAAACAAATAAAATATAAAATGAAAAGACAATATCCGGTAGGTAAAATAATCTTAGTTATTGGTAATGTTTGAAAAATTTTCAACGAGCATGCGCGAAGAATAGAAATAATGTGTCCATCCGGTGAGATTGGTACTGTTGATTAATTTAAACACAAAGAAGGATGTCAACATTCTTGTTATTTCGAATATTAAAAAATACTATTGATTCTTTTCTTTGCTTTATTAAATCTCAAAAATTTAATAATTTATGTAAACTAATAACTTTATTAATAATCTTGATTAACTGCAAAAATTCGCTGATGTTCTGGAAGTTAATAGAGATTTTACATATTCTGATATTTAAATGTCTGTACGTTAAATTTAATTGTATGGTTTCTTGAGAGAGGTAAACAATACAAAAGTCACTTTTTTAGTTTCTTTGAAAAATTTGTACTTTACTCAATTAATTTTACTTTATGACAATATAAAATAAATTGTGCCGAGATTTACAAGATGAAGCTAGATAATTATTGATATATTTTTCGGAATTATTTCACGTTAAAGAAAATAATTAAAGATAAAAAAAAACATATAATGATTTACCAGAAAACGAATCTTCTGGTAAATCATAATTTTTCATCGCCTGACCAGAGGCTCAGTGTATTTGTTCACTGAATACAAGTTTCCTGTGAAATCAAGCTTTTATTCTGCATAAATTTATTTAAAAGCGGAAATACCATAGCATGTTTTAAGAATATATTTGTTTATTTAATACAAAAAACGTCTTTTGCTCAATGAATATTGGTAAGTTCTGGTTAGTTACGCAAAAAAAAAAAAAAAAAAAAAAAAGAGAATTGCTGCCTGCCTTTACACAGTCCATTTGGCTGCTCAAGATTTTGAATGGATCTTTTAAATATCATAAGTAAATACTTCACATATCCTTAGAAATGCTTCCTCTATTTTTGCAAACCTGTTTTCTGTAATTCGCCTTAAAAACAAATACTTTCCGAGTTGTCTTTAAATATTTTACAGCTCAGCTTTAGTTCCAATATAGTATTTTTGTTGAGAAAAAGTATGAGTGAGCACTCCTACTTGAAAAAGACTCATAGCAATATTTATCTTTAATGGACATGCCACAAAACACTTTTGAGGAAAGCTAAAATTTCTGTTATGTAAGCGTATTTAAACTAGAAATAGTATAACGCTAGAAATAAATTTCCCAATATTTCGCTGTAGTAATATTCTTTTGGGACTCAACAGAAATTTTACGTACTTTGATATCTTAAAGTCTATACATTAAGCTTAATCGGATAGTCTCGGGAGGGGCGGCGAACTACACGGAAGTAATTTATTTGCTTTGAAATGTCCTCCAGACAGTCATAAAAGTACAACGTGGAGGCACATGCTGCTAAAAGCGTTTCTTTACAGGAGGAAAAAGATAAAATACACTTGAAGTTCGTAAATTCATTTGATGAAGTAGAATTTAAATGTCTGAATTTAAACGTTTCTGGAAGTTTTGAATATATAAGGATCAAATTATATATACCATGAACAGTAAAGCAGGTTTAGGGTGATATATAATCACATTAAATGGTATTCAAATTCATAAACATATAAAAAGAGGAGTGAAGTCAGGATTCGAGGAGTTTTTATTCGGCGGAATTCACGATTAAAGTTAAAAAAGATAAAATAGAATAAAAGGAGGAGTCGGAATCAGGTAACATTTTTAGCTTGAGTCAGAGATAGCCTACTATAAATGCAATGCACGGAAGAAAAATCATTATTATATTTTTTAATTAAAAATATTTTTGTTAATTCATCAGCAAATTGGTTGGCGCCATTTTCACCAAACAAATCAATCGAATCTACAAAATATTTTGTTAAATTAACCAAAAATTTTCGTGTGGATCAATAAAAGGTTATGTTACATAAAAAAAATTCTTGCCAACAAATTTTAGATTAAAACAAAATCAACAAAATTGTTGAATTTAACATAAATAGTTTATTTCTCCATTCATTCCATCTTACTTAAAGTCTGTAAAGTACATTTCTAAAATGGAGGATTAAAAAAAAAGCTGAAGAATGTTATTAGAACTAGATTTGGGGTTTAACATGTAGCTGTAATCGGAGTTCTCACATAAAAATTCTAAAACGTATTTTGACGCAATTGCATTGTTGGAAAGAAGCACGAAAAATTTCTCTTTGTGCCAGAGGGGTTATAGACTATTACTCAATAAACTGCAAATTCAAAGCATATCATCGTACAAGGTTCCAGACAAAAAGCTGGATGAGGCCACTAGAGAAACGACTTAAGAATTTTGTAATACATGATTTGCTTTAATTTTTCAGTTTTCTACCTATAATATTGAGTCGCAAAACATATCACATAGAGAGAAACCGATACCATGTTTATGTCCAAAGAAAAGATTAAATATGTCCTAATACGTAGAATTAGGACAGAGAAGCTGATGACCAGCGGCTGGATTGCGGAGGTTCAACTCTAGTGAACAATTTGATGATCTGATGATGAAGACTTCCTGTATACCAAAGATGTAAATAGAATTGAGACCAATAGTTTTCGCTCTTGGAATAAGGGAATCAGGAAGAAAGTTTAAATATTTTTTTTTACATACCCAATAGTTTTCCGTACGTCAGTAGCGAATAAATTATCACAGACTGCGACTTAAATAATTTTAGGCAATTTATAAGCTGCTGTTCACAAAATACTCAATTCTTATTAGTATACTATAGCAATAATAGTTTGAGTTGTAACTCAATCTGACTTAAAATCTTCTCTTTCATGTTTTTAAAAATGAGACTGAATTTCACTGGCAGGTATTGGTAGTTATAAATAAAGTTCTCCTGCTTCCATCTGTTTGATTGCATTCAAATTCTTCGATCTAGATTGCATTCAAATATCATTTGAGAAGGCATATCGCGGTTTGAAAAAATTAACAGTAACTATAGCTTTTTAAATAACTCTTACAATTTTTAATGCATTTTTTGTAGCGTTTAAATTTGACCTGATCTATACAGCAATACTCATATACTAAATTTTCTTTAAATCTTAATATAATCTAAATAATTTAAAAATACACTACCAAAAACTCCATTGGGATCTGAAGTTTTACGATTAAATAAAATAACGAACTAATTTCATCTTGACACAAACTGTTAATTACTACTTATAAATTCAAAATCTTATCATCTCTCATCATTAAATAGAAAGTAAGTAAACAAATAAAATACTTCACGCATTAACACTATACTCTTTTCTAACGCAATCTCAGATTTAAGAGCCATGTTTATGACACCTCTTTTCATTTCTTTAACTGTTTCCGAAATAAACTGTAAAAGGAATGCTCTTATAAATTGCTATACAATTCTACTGATACAAGCAGCAATGCGACATTCGCATTTTACCATTGTTACACAGTTCCCAAAGGAGGTTTCAAAGACATCGTTGCCAAGGCAACCGCGTACAATCGTGTTGCCAGTGACAGTTTGACAAATAATGGACGAGTCGGAGTAGCAATCTATCTTTTCGAAAGCTTTGAAAAATCTCAATAAGCTACTTATATTAATGGACATTCGATAAGAAAATGCACCTTTAATAATTTAGGAAACATTATTTATAATCCTTCTTTTTATAAAACGTATTATTTTACAAACAATTTGCTTAAAAAATAATACTACATTTATCATATTCGAAACCGGGGGGGGGGGGAGTTGAGTTAAAGAAAAAAAAAAAAGATATACAAGGAATATAAAAAGTTCAGATCATCCCTCATTTCTTACACTGTACGAATGTTTATGAGTTATTGATCAGATTTGGAAGAATGTTAAAAACGTAAGATTAACCTGACCCCTTCTTTTCTTGTTTGTTAAGTAAAATTATTTCCTTATTTGATCTTTTACTATATATTTTACATTATATGAAATAAGGAATAAAATTTCTTCAAAATTTAATTTGTAAGATTCTGTGATATCCTTTTAAGCTCTACGGTTAATTATCTTCTAAACATTTTACAAAAAAGAGACAATAGGTGCTTTTTTAAAACTAAAAGTTTATATTATTTAGAAAAACTTATTAAATGTGTTTTATGGAACCTACTTTCATGAACTAAGTGAAATTAACTCTTTTAGCTGTTGTCAATAAAATTAGTTTAAAACTTGTATATCAGTAAATTCATCAAAACATTTGAAATACATTTTTAAAAAACAGTTTTGAGTTCACATCTGTTAAAACAGTAAGTAAAGAATATTTAACTCCTCTTCAAAATAAAATCTTTTCATTTCATGTATTGCATTCATTTTTAGTCCAAATTAAGAGAAACTAAATGGGTTACATCCATAGATTTATGAAAATAAGGCTACAAAAAATTGGTTCATTTTTTTTTTCCCCCCCCTCCCCTCCCGTAGGAATAAAAGGACTCTTGTTGCGAGACATGCAAAATTGTAATTTATTTTAAGGATTGTGTACATCTTCTGGACTTCTGTCTTAGGTTTTGAAAATTTTCAGAAAAAGTCACTTATAGAAACTACATCTTTACTTCAGTTTTTACTCTTAAAGCAGCTGAAACTTAAAAGAAAAACTAGTAATGTTACAGTTAAATTTATAACTTGTTAAATTGATGAAAAATCATTTGCTGAAAACTTTAACGAGCAAAAAATATTTAAACTTCTGACTAAGTTCGACCTTGCAAAGTTAGTTTCTCTGCAAAGTATTTTTTAACAACATAAAAATGCTGAATTTAATATAATTTTTCTTTTTAAATTTTCTGATTTATTGACATTGCTAAAAGCTTTCATCGAGACGATTGTTGATCCGTTTAATGTTGAACGTGACATTCCATGAAGTTTTTAGTTATAAGCAAGTGTAGGTGTTCACCTTATAGCAGCCTTTCCCCTCAAAAAAAGAAAAAAAAAAACCTAATCCGTTTGATTGATTGCGTGTGAGTAACATTTTAACAATTGTTCCTTCTATATTCTATAATTCACCCTTTTATGCATATTTTCAGTGTGTAGTATCCTGCATAAGTGAAGGAAAAAAGAAGATTTGAGTTTCTAAGTTACTGCACATAATTTTAAGTAATAAAGTAAGATTTCACCAGCTGTGTTCCTAAATTTCTTTATAAGTGCATGAGGAAAATGTTGATTTAGATAAATACGAATTAGATATAGATATGAATGATGACATAAAAATAAGTTAAACATGAATACGAAATGAGACCTATTTATATCAGTTTACAAGACGCGAATTCTCAATGGAGTCTTTGTAAAAATGAAAGGATGCATTATAAATTAAGATGATCAGATGCATTTTCGAGTTCAAGGAGACAAGTGGAGACTTCAAGTGGAGACAGTTTGAAATAAAGAACTACGAGCACTAGTGACACACTTCGGAGTTTTCTTTTTTTTTTAAAATCTTCCAAATTTTTATACACTTTAACCCTCTAAAGCGCAAGCATTTTTACATCAATACAGAGACCAATAGCATAGACTACCCAATGCCGAAACAAGTGCAGCCGTTGCCATCGCTTGATTTAACTACCAGCAATAGGGCGGTCGATCGAATCGTCCATCGCGTGCCACAAAGCTAAAGGACATTTTTGACACAGCTGTGTCACGATTCGATCGACCGCCCTATTGCTGGTAATTAAATCGAGCGATGGCAACGGTTGCACTTTTTTCGGCATTGGGAAATTGGTGCGCTTCAAAGGGTTAACTGTGATTGAATCCACAGAGAATGAGATTGTTATTTCAAAATGACTTCGGAAATATGTCAAAAATCGAGTTTAGATTTGAGAACAGATCTTAAGTAAAATGTGTAATTCAGTTTCTGGTTCTCCCTGCTTAAGTAGTACAGTAGAACTCCAATTATCCGAATCAGCTGGGACCGGACCCCATTTGGATAATCAAAAATTCAGATAATTGGATTCCCCCCCCTCCCCAAAAAAAAGTGGGTCTAGTATGTATTTTAATTAATAACTGTGTGTATGTATGTTGAAAATGGGAGAAAAGATTTTTTAATTGATTAGATGAAAAGGTGATACGTTGACATGTTAAGCTTACTAAAAGTGCTGTACATTAGTACAGTATGTGCGTACTATACCTTAAATAAACCTATGTGCGTACTACTCAATTTACAGTATGTGTTGAAGTAAAAGTCATTGCTCGCGCTGCGTCTACACTATCGCGGAGGAAAGCACAGTAGCGCACCTAGACAGAATCATTATTTAGCGAATCGCAGAACGTTTCCGTCTTTGTTTTTTTTTCTGAAATTCTGAAAGCGATTCGGATAATCAACGACTCGGATAGTCGGAGTTCGGATAATTGGGGTTCTACTGTAAATATAAATAACATGTGCTGGAACCGTCGATATTAATTTAATCGGAACCAACTGCATTGATTTTTTAAAAACACGTCTCGTGGAACGGAATCGAAGAAGGAAAAAGGGGGGGGCTCGTAATGCTAGCGTACAGTAGCAGTAAGTGGGCCCTGCTCTCCCCTCACTTCTGTCAGTCCTCCTGTAAAGAATAATTACCCTGCTTTCTGGCATTGTTACAAGGCACTACGGCGGAGTGTCCAACGTTTTATACAAGAGCTGATTTTTAAACATGTAATTTTGATAGGGAATAGTGTTTCTAATGCACTAATTAAAATATTGGTAACCAGATCAACAGGCACAGACCTTTGATGTTCTTGAAATTCCAGTTGTGAGAAAAGTGGTTGCCTGCACCCTCATCTTCAGATAAAATGATACAACTTTTACCAAACTCATAAGAGTGTGTCGCGTAGAGCAATAGAACATAGCATGACATGACACTATAGAGTCGAAAACGTTGACGATAGCAATAGTTAGCAATCAAGGAAAAGAAAAAAAAAGTTAAAATAACATTCAAATTTTCGACCATGGTTTCCAAAGTTTAATTTTTTGCAAGATAAATTAGATTGATTTTTATGATTATTTCTAAATGATACATTTACCGAAGAACAGCATTATTTTTTAAAAAATAAAATCTCACTAGGATATCTAAGTAATGTTGAAATACTGTTTTTGAGTATTCCAACTCAAAAACAGTTGGAATGATGCACAAAGACCTCGTATTTTCAAGCGTCCTACTAACTTAGAAGTTTCGATCACCAGTTCTGATAGTTCACAATGAACTAATGACCACCACTGTGGAAAATTGATTCAGATACTCAAAAAAAGAAAAAAGTCACTACTGGTTAGAAAAAAAAAAAAAAAAAATCTCCCCCCCCACATGCGTTCGTTGTCCGATTTAAACTACGCGATTAACTACTTTCAGGATGGGACGTATTAAGATGAAAGTAGGAAAGATAACATTATTTAGGATTCACAAAATTACAAGGATGACAGTTCATGGATCGGGAGCCTATAACAATGACAGCGTCTCTCTAAACGCTGTTAAATCAAACTGTACCCATAAGGCATCTGCACCATTGTTGAAACATCTACCTAAAATGTCTTGTTTGTCCGATGCTGAAGCTCACTTCCCATCGGGTTCTGGAGAGCGGGGCATGAATAAGAAATGCTCATTTGCAGGCCGTTCACGAATCGAGCTTTCTTCTCATCCATTTATTCCCAACTACTCCAGGCTCCGAATTCACTTAAACCTGCCTGCCCGTATACCACCGGCATACTCTTCTGCACGCAAAGGCTCCATCAGACCAACGGTCGTCGACTAAATGCCTGACCAGTCCACGCGATGCTCAACGGTTCAGTAGTGACACATTCCCTTCTATACTATGAGGGACGGCTGATAGTCAGGTAATTTAATAGAGCTGGCGGAGAAACGTTCCATGTTGATAGCACGGCCTCCGTTTGATTGGAAAGCGGCGAAGCAGATATATTCATAGAAAGGAGCTGTTGCCATAAAGAGGGGAATGAAAAACGAGGTATTTAGATTAGAGGTCAGCAATGCCTTTTTTTTTTTTTGGATGCAAATACGTGGAATAGATTATGCCAGTCTTATCTGAGCAAGAGTAAAGCAGCAAAATTAGTAAAGGTACATAAAAAGAGCAAGTCTTAAGACCAACAAAATGAACCATGATGTCAAAGTGAACGAAAACTGGCAAATATAGTTAGTCAAAATGTTTATACTATTTTGTTTGCGTTACCAATGTCATTTCTAGCCCATATATAATGAAAATGAATGCGTTTAAAGAAAGCAAATTTGTAAATTGGGCAACACGGCATTACAATGAGAATTTTTAATAAAATGATTAAGTCATAACGTATTAAGTCATAAGGTACGTGAAAAGAACATTAAAAAGTATTTCTGAATAAGAATAAAAGAAACCCTTATAAGAAACCAAAATGGCCAATATATCAATTCTGATTCATGCTGCGATATAGTTTTAAATTGTTACTAATTGGAACATTTATTTTTTGATTTGTTTGCTTAAATTCAATGTACAGCTTATAAATCCTCGTCAAATAAAGTGAAACACAATGCAGGCTTTAATAGCACAGATAAAAGAAATTTAAACAACCAGGGGATGAGTGGGAATCGAGCCCGCGACCGTACGTTTAGACATTTAGCGGAGAGGTGGCCAGGCGGCAGCTCCCAAAAAGATTTTTAATAAATAAATAAATAAATAAATAAAATAAATTTTGACGGTAATATTCATTTATGTCATAAAAAAGGTTATCTATATAAATGAAATTAGACTTTTGTCTGTACATTTCTTGGAATTCAAAAATTTTGCGATTTCTATCCGTTTCAAGCACCCGGGAATCCGATGCGACCCTCAAAAAAAAGTTTGTCTGTCTGTCATTCTGTCATTCTGTCCGTGACGCTTTTTTTGTTTAAGCATCACGTAAAAACGACTGAAGCGAATGATATGAAATTGGGTGTCATGATAGGTGGTCACTCAACTTAAAACATAGGCGTCCAATTTAAAAAAAATCCTGATTGGATTTTGAGATTTTGCGAAAATCCTTTCAAACTGCGTAAATTTGTGTTCAAGCATCACGTAAAAACGACTCAAGCGAATGATATGAAATTGAGTGACATGATAGGTGGTCACTCAACTTAAAAGATAGGCGTCGAACTTTAAAAAAATCTTGATTGGATTTTGAGATTTTGCGGAAATCCTTTCAAACTGCATAAATTTGGGTTCAAGCATCACGCAAAAACGACTGAAGCGAATGATATGAAATTGGGTGTCATGATAGGTGGTCACTCAACTTAAAACATAGGCGTCCAATTTTAAAAAAATCCTGATTGGATTTTGAGATTTTGCGAAAATCCTTTCAAACTGCGTAAATTTGTGTTCAAGCATCACGTAAAAACGACTCAAGCGAATGATATGAAATTGAGTGACATGATAGGTGGTCACTCAACTTAAAAGATAGGCGTCGAACTTTAAAAAAATCTTGATTGGATTTTGAGATTTTGCGGAAATCCTTTCAAACTGCATAAATTTGGGTTCAAGCATCACGCAAAAACGACTGAAGCGAATGATATGAAATTGGGTGTCATGATAGGTGGTCACTCAACTTAAAACATAGACGTCGAATTAAAAAAAATCTTGATTAGGTTTTGAAATTTTGCGAAAATCATTTCAAACTGCGTAAATTTCTGTTCGCACATCACGTAATAACTGCAAAGGTGAAAAAATGATATTTGGTGAAATGATAGGTGGTCACTTACCTTAAACTATAAGTATCTAATTAAGAAAAATCCATCAGATTTCGAGATTTTGTGAAAATCGTTTAAAACTGAGTGAGTCTTTGGTCCCGTATTACGTAATAACGACTAAAGCGAATGATATGAAATTTGGTCACACGATAGATGGTTGCTCAACATAAACTATAGGAGTCCAATTTTTTAAACATTTTTATTAGATTTTGAGATTTTGTGAAAATTCTCTCAAAATACGTTTATATTTCTTCAAACATCACGTAATAACGACTAATACGAATGATACGAAATTGAGTGATAGGATAGGTAGTTGCTAATCTTAATTTATAGGCGTTGAATTTTAAAAATATTTTTCTTACATTTTGAGATTTTTCGAAAATCGTTTTAAAATGCTGAAAATTTGTTCCAGCATCACGAAATAAAGACTGCAGGGAATGAAATGAATTTGGGTGACATGATAGGTTGTCACTCAACTTAAATTCTAGGCTTCAAATTTTTCAAAATTGTTGATTATATTTTGAGATTTTGCGAAAATTATTTCAATATGCGTAAATATTCGTTCGCGCATCACATAATTAAGACTAAAGCGAATGAAATGATATTACTTAGTTACTCTCTAACATGTAATAGTTTAACAATACATAAAAATTATAACTTCGCTTTCTTTACTTTGGCAACATACTACATCCATTCTGTGTACTCCTACAATGCTGACGAAAGTTCTTGCTTTTTGGAAATTTTCATTCACTAATCCGTCGAGGACGGGTACTTCAGCTAGTATATACATATAATTAATAAGTAAAATACACACACACATACACACATATATAAATATGTATCTAAAAGCTATTAATTCTGAAATTAAGAAAGAAAAAAATATTAGGTTCGAAAGGTAACATACATAAATAATGCTGTTAATATCCCTTATTCTATTATTTTTCAAATATACTTTAAATTTTAATTATCAGTGGTGTTGTGCAATGGTATTGCCTTTTCCAAAACAATTCTGAGATATATTTCTTTATTTCATAAGAATTCATACATTCTATTTTAATATATTCAACTCGCGATTCTTCCTAGAGGTAAACAGAAACCAATTTCGGTCTGTCAAAGTAAGAATTGGTACCTTACATTCCACCAACAGATATATTTTTTTTTTCACTACTAACACACTTAACTTTTTTTTCGAAACAGATAGCCTTACGGCAACTGCTATCTTTTGTCAGATGCCACGCAGCTTCTGTAGACATCAATGATACTTAACAAAAAAGAAAATAAAAGTACAAACTGTTACACAAAGTTAGATGAATGAGGAGGAACATGTGGAGGAACATAAATTTTTTATTATGAAGAAAGTTAATTCGTTTCTGCTGCTAGTAGAAGAATGAACAGTTTCTTTCTGTATCACATGGCAATTTTTTGCGGTTGACTCAATGTTTGTTTCCCTGAACCTATAATTTATATTGCTTACAATTAAAACAACAAGCACAGAAAATATCAGACTTATTTTTAGTTTAAAATTTGAGCCTTAAGCATTTTTATGAAATTCACCTTCTTCAAGTTATAAATTTTCTTTGTAAAGAAAAAATAAAAATGTAGGAGCCTTACTTATGCAGCGAATTTATTTAGCTATTCATATGAATAACTCTTAAAGTATGATAAATATAATTACAAATTTACAGAATGAACTTCCAAAATTTTCGATCACAATCACGTAATTTCAATTATCAAAAAGAATTGGCTTCTGAAACATTTTGTCTTTATCCAATCCCAAGCGGACAGATTTACTTTCATCGATTATTCGTATCGTCAAAAGTTAGATATTTTTACTTTCTTAAAACCATTTTTTACTCCTTTAAATTAATTTAAAAAATTCAAATATCCATTATACTAGTTAACATATATAGGTAAGAGTTTAAAATAATATAATTCTGCATTGTGTTACACAATGAAAGCAAGATCCCTTGAAGCATATAATTCTTATCTTTCTATGGCTGAATTACAGGGTAATATTTTGCAATAAGCTTGCTAATAATAAGCATTTGTTTTTAGAGATGACAATTATTTTTTAGGTGTGGCAACCTTATCAATCTTTTTGAATGATGCTGAATCTGTTCTATCGTGATCCACAAGAGCTACAAAGAGTATAGAGAAGCACGAATCTTGAAGAATTTTCAGAAGAAATGCTTCGTATCAATCAATTCATGTATTAAAAAGTCGCAACGAAGAAAAGTAAAGGTATAAAAAGAGAGTTAAACACAAGTTTCATTGCAATAATGAACGCTAAAATACGAAGCCGCTTTTTGTCAACTGAAAGAGCAATAGAGAGTTAGGAGAGGGTAAAAAAATCTGGAATGACTCTACTTGACTTTCCGAACACTTACGATTAAGAGCATTACCAAGAATTTAAATAAATTTGAATCGATGAATCATTCAAACAAATATACCAAATTGAAGTTCAATCAAATGTACTGATTAAACGCTGCGCACTTTCAAGAATTTCTACCCATAGGCCACAATGTAAATGAAATCTTTGTCGTAGCCCTGTAGAAAAACTATAAGTACTATACACACCATAATCAATACCGGTCTTACGATGGTGGTTTATAACATGTATCCCAATTGGAGCTCAATCGAATGTACCGTTTAAACGCTAGCGCACTTTCAAGAATTTCCTCCCATAGGCCATAATGTAAAAGAAATCTTTGTCGTAGCCCTGTAGAAAAACTATAAGTCCTATGCACATCAAAATCAATACCGGTCTTGCGACGGTGGTTTATAACATATATACCCAATTTGAGCTCAATCGAACGCCCCGTTCAGGAGCTATCGTGTTCACTCACAAACACACACACATACATACATACATCTCGTAAAAATAGCATAAATGATTTCAGAAGACCTCAAAACGTGTAAAATCTCGAATTCGAATTTTTTCATGATTACAATACTTTCCTTACATGGTACATGTTCGGAAAGTAAAAATAGGATCCATGCCTACGAATCAATACACATAAGTACGCTTGCCAGAAGTCCCGGTTTGCAGACAAAATCCCGGTGTCCCGGCCGGTTTACTTCACGTCCCGGTAAAAATTAAATTTGATTATAGATGACCAAAAAAGTCTAAAAATAATTAACTGTGAAGGATTTTTAAGGATAATTACTTTGTCATTTGTTTCACTGTACTGTATAAAAAGTGAGAACTATCGAAGAGTGGTGGTGTGCTAATAAGTATTGTTCAAATTTTTATTCCTCAATCAAAGTGTTTCTTTTTAAAGCAACTTATAAATATTAACATGTAAGAAATAAAATTTTTAAATTGATATGCTTGTGTCATTTATTAATACCCCTGGTTCAGGTTCTTAATCAGTAACCATTTATTTATGGCATTGAGAATAAACTATCCTTTAAAACACTCCAAAAACCCGCCAAAAGTGTGTACACTTGAGGGGAAAATGTGAATGTAGTGTTGCAGCCAGGAATCTGGACCGAGGGGTGGAGTTTTCCCTCCATGGTGGACTTTCTAAGGGATCCTAACCCGTATTTAGGCGAAGTTTCGTAGAAAACCACGGGAAACTCCGAACTGTTCGGTCGGCGGACTCGACCAGGTATTGAACCAGGCATCTTCCATCTCCCAGTTGAGTGCGCAAATTCGTTCAGATACAGGTCGGGCAAATTCACCCTTAAATACCCGTGACACTGGGGGCATTCCGGTGTCCCCGTTGAATATTTCAGAAATCTGGCAAGCGTACACATAAGGCATTGCTTGAAAAGACTGCGCCAATTTTTTGTTTTAAAAGTTTATAATGTGTACTTGATTATAAAATATTCTAATGCGCTAAAAAAATTATACTTCATTAGACATTATTTCTCTCAAAACCCTTTTCATTAGTTTTTTACAAGAATAATAGAAGAACAAAAGTGAAAAAACAATGAAAAACTTCACTACACATGTATAATTATTCAAACATAACAATACTGATTGAATCACTGTACTTTTTATCCGCTTGATTAAAATGCCAGCTATATTATGCGATCTATATTTTTCGTTTTAGATCAAAAGTGAAGTGAGAGGCAATAGAAAAACCAGTGAAGTTTTCATTAGATGTAGTGATCTATCTCATTAGAAACAAGACAGCCAACCTAGCAATTAAAAAAAAATAACAATAGAAATCAGTTTAATTTTTATTTTTGAAAGAGAAAATTGCCTAGAAGTTATTTTTATTTTATTTTCAGGAACTAAGGTAAGGTACAAAGACAGGATGTATTTTTTTCGTAAGGAATTATATATTTTCAGGGAACATTACATATGTTTGCAGGTGGATTATAAATGATCGTATTGTTTGATGTCTTTAAAAACAAAATAGAATTATTGTTTTTAAAACAACGAGCAAAAGTGAAAAAGCCTAATAATTAAAAAGAAAAAAGAAAATCGTTTATATAAGAGAACGCAAGGCGAACAATAAACAGGAAAAAAGCCAGTCGCCTTTTATCAAAAGCGCATCATTAAGTAAGAATAAAAAGACGAAAAAAATAATAATTACAACATGCCCTATCACAACGGACAGAAATCTCAGCCAAAAATTACAGCATTCGAGCTGCGAAACATTCAATTAAATAACACTACCCATTAAACGTCTTCCCGGGACACAGGCTGACTGCTATTTATCAGCACGAAAAATTTTTGTGCTCTTCCATTCAATTAAACATTTTTTGTTTATTTACTTTTGGTAGGGAGAAAAAAAAAACAACTTCAACAGTTTTGAAAAGAAATGCAAAAATTCTCTCCCAAGTACAATTGCAGACGAAAGAAAGACTCAGTGCGGTTTGGGGCACCCCTTTTTTTTTAAAACAGAAAGTGCGAATATCTCTGCTCTCGAGACTGGAGAAAGACTGAAGGGAAAGATCAACATCCGGCTCCGGCAGACGTTTAAAAGTGAGTGATGACGGGGTTATTACGATAGGTGCTCTCCTCCTCCAAGACATCCGCGACACATGAGATAAGGGGGAGGACGTTTGCCTTGTGTCACCCGATTTAGAAAATCCGAAGACGTGCCCGGTCTTATCCGAAGCTATTTTATTCGGGCCCTATCTCGCGAACATTCCCGAACGGTTAAAGGAGCTCTGGTGGCTTTAAGATTGAACCAGTGGTCTTGAAACTTCGTTGACTTACAGGAGGAACCCAGGCCCGGACTGGCTCCTTTGGGGGACCTCTGGTAGCGATTGAAAAGGGGCCCCTTAAATTTAGAGGAAATAGAATAAATACTACGATAAGTGATATGTAATACTTTAAGGTTAGGCTTAAGTGCCTAAAAACCATATTTAACTATTTTAAGTAAAACTGCTGGGGCCAGTGGCGTACCAGGGGGAGATTAGGGGGGTCATAACCCCCCCCATGAGGAATTTTTTGCCGTACAAAATGTATATTCTTCACCCATTATCACACACCCGTATACATATATGAGTTGCAGTAGTCGTAACCCCCTACTCCCACATGAAAAATTTCTGGCTACGCCACTGGTTGGGGCCCCTGATAGTCTTCGGGGACACTTCGCGAAGCATGGCCTGTGGTGTCCACCGCTACCCCACAGTAAAGGTGTAAGATTACAAGGAAATAAATAATCAAATTTACTCTGGTATATTACTCAGATATAAGTCAAATTACTTTAATTATAAAGTAGTATATCCGTTTTGGAGAGCCCTCGCTGGGGCCTCCTTAGGCCGGGGGCCCTCGGTGATGGCTGAATAGCCGACCTGGCCAGATTGAGCCTGCTTAGAACTGTAATGTTCTTTGAGGGTGAACCTAATTCTACTGTTAAAAGATATGATACGAGCAACACATGACTGGGTCGTACCTAGGGGGAAAAAAATCGGAGAGGGCCCAAATGCTTGAAAAGTAAGATTTTTTTAATCACAAAGAGACTTTATCATTATCCTTTTGTTAACAAAAATAAAAATTTCCATAGAAAGATACCCCAATAGCATTCAATAGCAATAACTTTCAATAGTTCGGTTATTTCTCGCCAAATATAGGAGATATCTGAAAGATTGATTTAATTTGGGAAACTTATTTTGTAGGTTAAATTTAATGATATTTCGCCAGAAGTCATTAAGCTTGGCTACAGTTTGCAAAGTTTTCGGCAGAACTTAAAGGCTCATAGACTTTTTTGAAATGTTTTTTGCGTGATCCTGTAAATAAACTAGGGACAAGGGCTCTATAGTAAATAAAAAAGACAAGATTTTTTTTTCCTTTTCTTAAAAAAAAAAAAGAAAAAAAAGAAAAAAAAAAAAAGAAGAAGAAGAAGTAGTGAAGCTACTAAAGCACTGCAATCTTTGAGTTAAAAATAATTGTCGTACCAAGGATTAAACCCGCCGACTTTTGATCAATGGGTATTAACCAATTACTGCACGAAGTTTAACTATAAGATTTTCTAAAAGTCTGTATAACTTCATCTGAAACTCGTGCATGTTCAAAAAGATTTTGAGCTTTAATTCATCGATCATTCCTGATCTTAAAGTCGAGATTTCTTAAGAAAAATAAAATAAAATAAAATAAATAATTTTTATTGATTACTGCACCTGTTACTGGTGCACATCATGTTCTCAACAAATCATTATTTCAGTAGCTCTTCGTTCTGCGAACGAAAGGGTGATTATAGATGCTTCTTACGATGTATTTATTTAAAGTGTTTTAATTAATTAACTTGAACTGCACATTTACATATCGTTGGAAAACGGATTGGCGTTTCGGCTATGAGTGTTGAGGAAAATATGATAAAATACATCAATATTTTCTTTCACTAAAATTTTACAGTTCGAATGTCTGAGGCGGCATTTTGGCCGAACCAGTTAAAAACTTTTTTTTCAATCACCTGAGAGGAGAGGCATTTTATATTTTCGTCCGGACGTGGCGATAAGACTAGAGTGGGTCTAATCAACGCCCCCTAGAGAGGAAAGCCGCGGCGCTTACTTGTGACGTCACACCGAGTAGGTAAAGCAAAGCATTTCCATTGGGTTTCTCCTCTCTCCAGAGGAGAAACCCAATGGAAACGCTTTGCTTTACCTACTCGGTGCGACGTCACAAGTAAGCGCCGCGGCTTTCCTTTCTAGGAGGCGTTGGTCTTATGCGACTAAAGAAAATTTTCGGAAAATCGAGTGGTAACACTAACGTCTCATGAAGGTCCAATTGCAGTTTCTGCAATTTCATTATAAGAAAAGGCAAATTTTGACATCATAATTCAGGGAAATACAAATAGATAATACAGGCAATTTTATGAATCGCGTATACGTCTAATAAATCTTAGATTTTAAAAGAGATTTTAATTTCTAGCAAGTTTTTGTGTTTCAAGACTTTATAGGGCGAATAAACTGAGCTGCATCTGCCTGTTCTGTTTCAGTTAACATATCTTATCAAAGATATTTAAAGTAAGCCGGTTCAATAATCAGACAGACTGCGCTATCAATCAACTTTTTGATTATTATTATTTTTTTTTTCTGATGAAGAAAGAAATAGATAACGCGCGCGCGACAGGCAACATTTTGAATGAACATGACACTTAAGCCATTCATTCAGAAGGAAAAAAATTAAACAAATCCTTGCAAAAAAGGAAAACTACATAGCATGCTTGCATTTTTTAATGAGAAATAATAATCAGTAAATTAATTCCTGAAATTTTTATTCTACATATTAATAGAGAAACATCTTTTAAATTGAATAAAACCCCAGAAGATGTAGTTCATTTGTATTTCTTATAAGAAAGATTATTTAAAGATTATTTTATTATTTTTTAAATAGTCTTTCTTATTTTTTCTAGCTTTATTATGGTTTTAAATAGTTCTATTTAATAAAATAATTTTATTTGTATTATTTTTAGTTTTGAGAAAAGAAGAATTTCGTGACAGTGATGAGAGATATTATACAGATTCTTTGGTGGCTAACATATTTCCTAAGGCATTTTGAAAAGCTAAAAAAACTGCTTAGTATACTCTATATAATTTAAAGATTTCTCTTTTCTTTCTTGCTTTCTTTATATCCCTCTCTATCTTTTTTTTTATAATAATGTAATCCCTAGTACATTTCTAGTAATCATCCCCATATAATAATGCATCCAATATTTACTAGAAAGCTTTAAATTGGTTTTGGAACTGTACATTTTGAAATGAGTCACAGTACACATCATCAGTAAGTTATATCACAAGTTACGCAAAATTAATGATCAGTTCTCAACGTGAAATTGATTTTTAAAAAAATTTCCGCTTTTTAAAAATATGTGTACATTTGTAGTAAAAACTTTATTAGGAGATCGTTGGAAATATCCACATAAATTTAATTTAAATGAAACTTATCAGAAAGCATACAAGAATGAGGAGGTGTTTGAAATTTTGCTGTTATTAGTATGGTACAATGAGACATTTTGTCCAAAAGCTCAAGTGAGAATGTTTATTATTTCACTTATTTCTTTTTTAGTATAAAAGAAAAAAAAAAGTTACTTATCCGATATTCTTATGTAACAATATTTCTGGATATACTTCAATGAAGAACTAACTCAGCAAGCGACCATTTCGATTCAATCAAAAGAGTCTCCAATTAACGAAGTACAATTATCTGCAGTCTATATATCCTGAAGTCATCATTTTAACAGGCTATTACTACAAAATTTTAGCAACAATAAATTAATTTTTGAAGCTTTCATTTAAATAAAACGTGGAGCTGAATACTCATAATATGTACGATAATCAGATGGAAGATAAGAGTATAAAGAAATTCTGAATGATATTTATCGACTTAACAATTACAATATAGAATCTTAACAACAACTTCCGGTAATTTCACATATCTCGAAGGAGATAACAATCGATAAAATAGTTTCAGATTTAGTTTTATGGCTGAACACACAGTGGGATGCAAAACACAACTCATTTAAACATAATACTTTTCTACCATTAAATAAATCTTAATGGGCAATTTTAAAGACTCACAAAGGAAAGAAACAGCGGGAAATTGTATTCTTAATTTAGAAACATCAACGGTGAAATTGGATTAATGAGCTGTCTATTAACATAAATGACTAAAGCATGGAAGAATGCGTACAATCACACAATTACAAAGTTTATCGCACCTCCCTAGTTATTAGATACGATTATGGTAGGTTCTTTGTCAGATTTGCATATATATATCCTAAAAATTTTATCCTTACTATTCAAATAAGCACGAAAAATATTGAAAAAAGTCAATGATAACACCTGCTGTTAAAAAAAAAGGAGGCAGAATATGCTTATATTAAACAAAAAAATTAATCGCACAAAATTATCAAATATTTCAGGTAATTCAAGCAAAAACTGATTATGTATATGAAAGACTGGCCAAGACTCTAGTGGTTTATTCTCAAGCAACTCAAAGACAGTAAACCAGAAGTTTGAACAATCGGCAAAGCTCAAACAGAAGTCAATGATATGCCAATAGATATGTTTTTCTAAAACATAGTATTACGTGCCCTTGCATCGGAACGCTAACTGCCAATTCTTTTAATTTTAGTACTGGTTGAATGAAGACTAGTATGTTTGAGGTAGTGTTGATTAATTTTAAAAAATCTGCTTATTATAAATGAAAAAAAAATTATCATTCATTTCTCGCTCAATTCTTCAAAATCACGTTTTTAAGGCTTACATGTTTTAGAGTGTTACATGGGTCATTCCATATAAAATCAACAAATTTTAAGAAATTTTCGTGTCGCACTGTTTTTGATTTCCACAAAATTTTGTCGGTGATATGTAGCTATCTTCTGTATCCCAAAAAAGTTTTTTTTTATTTCTTTAAAAAATTTTGTTCTCGAGTTATAGCCTTTTTTTTTGGTTCGCAGATGAGTAAAAATCGCCATTTTAGGCTCATTTTCTAAAACCTGTAGAATTTTTATTTGAAGTAGCAGGCAGATCAGATAGGGCTTATTGGAAAGCTTAAAGAATGAAATTTTAAAATGTGCATAATAAAATAGATTTATGTTAAGCTTACAGTTTTTTGGAGAACAAATAGTCGTTAAGAAACTAATGTTTTTTTTTCCACTTTAGGCATTAAAAAACAATGACGGACTTTCGGTGACAAACCAGTTTTTTTTCCTGTTACACTTACATATTAATACAATATGCAAAAAAAGAATTGAGCTGATACTGGTGGTCCTTCATATTGAAAAAGTTGCTTAAACATTCAAAAAATTGAAAAGGTGCTTTTTCACCTCAAAAAATGTCATGTGAGGCGGGTGATAAAAATCTAAAAATGACTTGGTAAGAATCTATTATACTGTACTTTAAAACAAAACAAACACTGTCTTGATATTCCAAAAGACAGAGCATATACATGCTTTTGAAGTAATACAAAAAGCACTCATTGATACTGAGAATAGGTTAACTTTTCACCCCCAAAAAAGTCATGTGAGAGAAGTGATAAAAAATCTTAATGACATGATAAGAAGATGATTCTTATACTGTACTTTAAAACAAAATAAAAACTATCTTGTTATTCAAAACAAAAGACAGAGGAGACACGCCCTTTTAAGGAAACGTCCATATTCCTAATGTGATTTAACATATAAATAATACTCTTTCTTCGAAAACACAAACTTTAAATGATAGTATTTCTCTGAATGGCACTTGTTTTTAGAGAAAAAGATTAACTTACAACCCCCCACCCTCCGTTATGAGAGGAAATTAATAATTTGGTAAAGTTAACCCTTTGAGGCGCAACCCTTTCCCAATGCTGAAAAAAGGACAGCCATTGCCATATCTCGACTTAGCTACCAGCAAGATGGCGGACGATCAAAGCGTTCATCGCGTGCCACAGTTCTAGAGACCCTTTTTTGACGCAGCTTGCACAGCCAGCTGCGTCAAAAAAGAGTCTCTAGAAGATCTGTGGCACGCGATGAACGTTTTGATCATCCGCCATCTTGCTGGTAGCTAAGTCGAGCGATGGAAACGGCTGCCCTTTTTTCCGCATTGGGCAATCTATTCAGCTGTTCTCGCATTCTTCCATTTTTCAGCAGATGTCAGTGCTGTTAAAAATAATCGTGACCATTTTTTTTACGGGAAATGACGTGCTAAAAAGTAAAGGATTCTCGTGGAGCTATGTCACCCGCAACTATTTTTATAGAAATCAAATCTATTCTTTGTGACTGGCAACAGTCAAAATGTCAGAGTTCGGTGTTCCCAGAGTGGGAACACTGCGCGTTAAAGGGCTAATCCAACACTCCCAACGATTAGGTGATACAGCAATGAAAAGTGGTTGAAACTGAAGACAACACGCAGAAAATATCTTTGATGGCGTACACAGCAGTAGCCGTCGATAAAAATTGCCCATTACGAACCGAGCTGGAGGTAATTTCTTTGGACAGAAACGTTCGTCTGAAAATGCATTAGATTTTTCTTTCACAATAATATCTTGTCATTTGGCTGCGGCAGAGTAAAAAATAACGACAAAGGAGAAAAAGCATCTCGTCTCGACATGATACTTTTAAAAGATGTCAAAGCTAAACGATTTCGTGTACGTGGGGGGAAGGGGGTGTTTTTCTCCTCCAAGCACATGGCGCATGCCATTATACATCTATTTATAGATTATGTTGCTTGAAAAATGGCAACAAAATATAAAGACACGGCGGAGGACCATTTTCTTAAATTTAGCTACAACGCTTTGGAAGTGCGTTCGATAATGAAACAGCAAAGTTGAATAAACGATTGATTGATGAGCTATTTGGCGACTCATAAAATAAGAAAAAATAATAATCGTGATGTGTTTAAATTAATTTTTCAGTTTTCCAAAATATATCATTATGTCGCTACATTTGTCCGACGAAATTTTCTTTAAAGTGGAGGTACATTCAGAAAAGGTTTTTAAAAATTAGCTTACCTGACAAATAGACATAAAATACTCACCTGAAAAATAAAAGAAAATATTAATGGTTGTTATAAAAAATGATATAATAATTATAAAAGTACACATAATATAAAAGAGTAAAATCTAAATGTGAAGATCTTCCTACATTTAAATTAAGCTATTAATGAAGCTGAAAAAAAGAATTCATGCATGCACATTCATGCTATGCTAAGCTAACTGAAAGCAAATTAAATAAATAAAATCAGAAACAAACAAAATAAGTGAACTAAATGAAATGTAAAATAAGTAAATGAATAGTATGAAACCATCTAAATCCACTGCAGTTGTTAAATGTAAGATTATAAATCAGAAAAAGTGTTTAAATGCAACTATTTTCAAATATTTAATTTCATTAAAAAAAGTTTCGTTTTTTTTTTCCTTTTAGAACAATTTTTAAAGTTCTATAGCTTTCTTCCTTTAAAGGTACATATAGTTACATTCATATTTTAATTTCTTTTCAGTATGAACGTTTGTTAAAAAAATGTATGAGCTGTATGCGAAACCAGTCTAGAAAACTACTATTTAATATATGGGCCGCGGCCATCGAAAATTAATAATATTGTAAATAAATTTAACATTTAAATACATTATTTACGAAATTATTTTGATAAAAGATAAAGGGCTTTAAAATGCGGCATTTCATTAATTCTCGAAATTTATTACTCAATACATTATAAAAAGACAAACATGCACCTCTATTATTTTTTGCCTTTCAGTTGCTACACTGAAATTATTATTTACATTTAGTTTAACATTTCGGCTATTAAACTGCTTTTCATATTATTGTATGTACATAATGATGAAGCGCTTGCTTCCAATTATCTTGAGAGAAGTTTTAAAGGAAGGGCGGGAAGTAATACGAAGCATATTATCACAAAAAGATTATTCTTTTTCTACGCTTCCATTTTGAATGCTGAACCCATGTTTAACCTGTTCGTTCTCATCATTTAAAAGATGCAACGGAGGGGCCCTTATTGGTCAAACAAGGAGAGTCTTTTACGTTGCTTCTTTTTAATGATAAGAGCAAACAGATTAAACATGGGTTTAATCCTACAAGGCTCGACTTTTTTTCATGTGTCTTAAATAAATATATGTGATGATATTAGTGATTAGTAGATGGGGGGAAAATAATAAAAATAATAATAACCAAATATTTTACCTGAAAATCACTCATTTATTTCAGTTTCATATGCTGCACACTGGGCCTTAGCTATACTTTTTTGAACATTTATTTTGAAATTTTAGTATTCAAATTATTTCTTTGACGAAATTTTAGGTACAGTAATTTTTCCGGGTCAAAAATCTTTTCTAACTATTTTTTGTTTGTTTGTTAATTTTCTAAAATAAACAAATGACTTACGAAAAGATTACGGTTTAAATTTCAATCAATTTGGACAGTAATGGGAACAATAATGACATCTACACGCTATAGCCTGAATTATATCGTTATTATCTATGTATAATTACTCTTAAAAACCGATAGACGTCTATATTAGCCTTTTATAGACGTGGAGGAATAATTAAAGTGGTTGTACCACATATGGTACCAGGCGCTTTGTAAGATTAACAGTGGGACAGTGGGTCTAAGTTAGCTGGGGGGGGGGGATTGGTTCCTTCACTGACTTATCGCCTCTCCCTTGAAACATTATTCTGGATCAGCCACTGTTTCTGGGCAGATACAGATCTCGACAACCATATGAAATATTCATAAAAGCAAAAAATAAAGTTTGGCGTTCCCGATTGATTCTGCCTGTTTCATGGGGGCGCAACTTCCCACTCATCTTTAACTGAATTTGTGGCTGCTCCCCCGACTTCCATCATCTTCGGGAAGCAGAAGCAGGGGCGCACATTTCCATCCCGCACCGGAAAACGGGGGGAATCACCGGATGTGACGCTGCCGCCTCTCGCAATCCATTTTTCGAATGGAATCGGGGAGTGGAATTTTGGCGATCGCACGTTCGAGCGCCTTGGAAGGAGAACCTGACCGTAGTCTGAATTTCCACCCTTATATTTCTCAGATTTAGAAAGCTGCTTGCATTTTAAATAAAGCAGGAACTTCAAAAGCTCAATTCGTGTTCAGCTTTCGCGGTTCGACAACCGTGAAGGAGAGAGCATTAGATTTAATTTTCGCTTTTGTAAATGCGTATAAAGCCTCTCGTTTGCTTTGCGATTTATTTTCGGAGAAAGCACACGTTCAGAATATTCAATTTTAACGGGTTTTAGCAGATGGAAACAAATATGTTAATTTTTATTTCCATCTACAGTTTGTTAAGAAATGAACACGAATTTTACACAGAGAAGTCCAGATTTTGTAAGTATCATATTCCTCCCCTATAAATTATAAGAAATATTCATGTTTTTAAACATTTATGTGTAAGAAAAAGTCACTAAATAACAACAGCCAACCGACTTGGTGCAACAGGGTTCGGCTCGCTATTTATTGGATGCTCCTTATTACCTATTCGGCTGGTGTTTTCTACTAAAAAGTCGAATACATAGAAACAATGAGATAGCATTTGTATGTGGGAAAGATTTAAGGGGCGGAAATGTGATGCATAGTTTCAAAAAAATACTTTACATTGTAGGTATTTTTTTATTGATTTTTTAAAAAACTGCTTATAATTATAATATTACATTGATTTTTTTAAAAACTACTTATAATTATATAATATTACACCGATTTTTTTTTTAAAAACTGCATGCACATAATATGCTTATACTTAAATATTACATTAATTTTTTAAAGACTGCTTATAATTATAATATTACATAGAAATCCATTTTATTTTCCATATGGTTCATGTTCGTTAATTCTCTACTCAAAAAGTTTAACCACCTTAACGGCTAGTACCACTGTTCAAGCATTACTTATACGTATAGAAGAGGCTCGTTTTGGTGCACATGTAAATCAAACAAGCTAGATTAGTCAGATTAAGCATTTGATGCTTTTAGGAAGGAAGAATTGAAACATAAGCACAGTGCCTTAAATAACCAGTAATTGATCGTCATATTTTGCATTAGGTACATGTTTCTCTACATAAATATTAGCATGTAAAAATTATCATTCGACAGCAATCATCGTTTCCTCTTTTAACATTCCTTTCCTGTACATTCAATTACAGCACTAGACGGAATATCATTGTTATATTTAATAAACAGATTTATCCAAATTAGTTCGCCTAGAAATGCAACAATCATGAACAGAGTCTTCTGAATTCAGCCAAGTTCTGGCCAAATTGTGAGCTTTGTTCTTCAGAGATTCGTGGCCTTTTAAAATAGAAGAGGCTTGGCAAGAAAATTAAACTGTTAGATTAAGTACTATTTTTAAGGTTTTAGATAGAAACTATTAGATTTTCTTTGTTAGGGACAGGTGAATTAACCCTACAAGGCTTACCTTTTTTTCTAAGTCTGAAATAAATATATGTGATGATGATGTTAGTAATTATTATTTGGGGAAAAATAATTTAAAAAATAATAACCTAATATTAAACTTAGAAATTCACTTTTTATTTCAGTTTTGTGTGCAGTACACTGGGCCGTAGCTACAGTTTTTTGGTATTTACTTTGAAATTTTAGTATTCAAATCATTTCTTGATAGGACGAACTCCAACATACTGTAATTAAACCCGGTACTCGGGTCAAAACTCTGTGGTAACTATTTTTTGTTACTTTCTAAAATAAACAAAACCACATTCGAAAGATTACTGTTTAAATTTCAATCAGTTTTGGCAACAATATGAAAAGTAAGTACATCTTTACGCAACAGCCTGAATTATATCGTTGCTATCTATGTATACACACTCTTAAAAACCGACAGATGTCTATACTAGTATTTTGTAGACGTAAAGGAATAATTAAAGTGGTTGTTCCACATATGGTACCAGGTGCCTTGTAGGATTAACAATACGTATTTGAATTAGTAAATGTGAATTTGACATACGCAGAAAATCACGTCAAAGAACAATGTAACGGACTTAAGTTAACGGAGTTAAGAAAACTCTTAATCGGCCGTATTCACCAAATACTTGAAACCCGTGTTGATTCTTTCAGACGTTAAATAGACATCAAATATATCCATTCGACGTCTGACCCTCGTTTCACGGGTGTCAAGTACTTCGTGAATAAGGCCGAATATCTTTTTAGTTTAGCTTAAAAGTTAACTCGCTAAGCATTATGTTAAACGTTAATTAAAGATTAACGGAGTTCTGTCCAACTTCGATAATAATACAGAAAAATATTTTTTTTTTTAAATTATGCCGAAATGTAATGATTGGAAGCCTTATCACAGTCATGACAGAACTTCTCGTTTGACAATCTTACTCCTCCATAAATATGGAATGACAAATATTGATTATACTTAAATAATTTCCTATCTTTAAAAGCTAAAGAAAAATATAATAAGTCTACTACATGCATTTAATTGGAAGGGTCGAAATAACAGCAAAGCGGTTTTTATAGTGTCCAAAAATAAAAGGAAAATATTAATTTGAAGAGTCTTAAAGTATGAAAGAAATATATTAAAATAGTGATGCAATGTTATGTATACATATCGGTAATTTTAAGTTTCAAGATCTATCTAACATAAATTATTTTGTTCAAATTCATTTTTAAGTTAGAAAAAATAACAAAAATGATCCTCAATGTCCCATAAGATATCCCACTAACGTTCAATGTAAGTAAAAAGTGACATAAAGAAATTATTTAATTTAAATGGTTGTATAATAAAGTCATAAAAAATTCTATTCCATAATATCATTGATAAAAAGAAATAATATCTATTTCTGGTGTAATAAAAATAGTCATTTAAATATCTGGAAATGAAAGCTGAAAAGGACAACTCTTATAAATGAAGGGATAATTTCCAGCTTCTATTTTGAAATTATAGCGTTTAGGAAATCTTATAAGTTTATAATGATATAATAAATACATATGTGGACAAAAAATACCTCTCAGATAAGAAGTTCTCAACTTAATGTTTTAATGGAAATTTTAATTGCATTTTCAAAGAAGTAGCAATTTCAAATTATTAGCATGAAAGGTATTTAGAAAGCATTTTTATATAACAGCTTGAAACTTGTCACCCATTATTTACATAATATGTATTTTCTGAAGAAATACTGGCCTGTTGTTTCATCAAAATGCTATTTCTTTTTCAAAATATTTTAAGACACTTTAAAGGCATATGTATTTTAAACCCTTAATTTTTATTTAGAAGACAGATTATTACACTAAAGTACCCTTAGGAGTCTCATCTCAGCCATGGGGGCTATATTTACACTTCCAGATGTCAAGAATTAAAAGTGAATCTTTCTTAAAAATAGAGAATTGTCACAATTTACTTTGAAGAGTCTCCAAATTACGTCGAAAAGATCTAAATTAAATAAATGAATGCAGACTTTGAGTATTAAATAAATATCCACAAAAAATACGGATTTGTACAAGTGCAAAATGATCTTATCGATATATTCCCTCCCTTCGTGAATATTTTGTCTGTTTCTAAATCACAGTTCTTGCGTTTCACTGCTTTTTCGACGTACGTATAAGTAAGTATAAAAAGCATATCCACAATCAACAGGTGTTATTACTTTTGTTATTATTACAGCATTAGCAGTAAATATCAAATGCTGCCTAAATTTTTCAGTAATGTTCCATTCAAATTGTTTTCACTCAATTTTTTTTTTCTTTATTTTAATAGTTGCAAGTACACTTGGGACCATCAATGTTAAACTAGCTTTCGTCTGTTTTCAAATAATGGACCTTGAACAAAGTCAAATACTTAACAATCCTTTCATTCTTGTCAAGGCCGTACTCTTTTTCACCGCTTGGACCCCCTCCGAAATTTTTTTCTGGGTACGGCCCTGATTCATGTACCAGATTTGTTTCGTTCTAAGCCCGAGTTGGGGACCAGACGGCTGCGCGGCTGACGTTATGAGGACAGTTTGGTCTCGGGTTCCCGTTAACCCTTGACCAGATGTGTTTGTCGAAGTAGTGTGATGTAGAATTGCACTTTGAAATAGAGATGATTTTGCGTGTGTAATTAGGAACAACTGAGATAAAGCCCTAAATGAGTCATAGATCTCGATAAACTCTCAAATCCCCAAGCCCAAGTTCTAACAAGATATTTATTTCAAGTGTCTGATGCATTTTTGTTGTATTTTACTAGCATTGGTTTTATAAAAAGATAAATCTAAAATTAGTCCATAAATGATAAATGGATTCTGTAAGCGATTCCAAGACATATGGAAATGAATATCAAATATGAGTGTTTCGCGGTATTTATAAACACCAAGTATGAGGTACAGGCCTGTGGATATACCTTGGTCGAGGCTTTAATGGAGAATTGGCTTGTATTCACATAAATAAACCATCACAGTTCGAGATAGCCAGGTAATGTAACTTTGGCTGATTCGAATATGTATAACCTTTTACAGACCGATTTCAGATCCAAGCATATTTTAAATTAGTTTGTTTGCATATTTTGCCTTCTAATGCTTTAGTAAAAGGATATTAGTAATTTAAACGAAAAAAAAAATCATACTCCCCAGTTTTCATTGTGTTCCCACTTGGGAAAATTGGTCATTCCTCACTATATTTTAGGGACTATACTTTTACGGGTAATTAAAACAATACGTGAAGTATTAAGAATAAATAAAAGATTTATTTTTAATTTTAAGTAAAGATATGAATTAAGTTTGAAGGTGGAAGGGGTGTATCAAGATAGCTCCGTAAAAATTTATGAAATTTGTTATTTTTTATCCATTTTCCCACTGATGATAGAAATGCAAATTCTATTTTAAAGAATCAAGTCATCTTTTAACTATAACAGCTAATTTTTTAGAGTCCCTATTGATAGAATTTAATTTTTCAATAAATTTTTAATTTGATGTTCCCAATTGGGAACATTGGCCTCTAAAAGTATAATCACGTAGATCTTCTGATTTGAGCAGCGAGTGATAGCCACTCAGCCACAGATGGGACGCTTATAGAGAAAGCGAGACAGATAAATAGAAAAAGAGAGAATGATGATTTTCTTTTCTCAGAAACGATCGTATTGAAACCTCAATTACCCATTTATAATCTATAAAAGTTGGAATAGACAAAGCCAAAACACCGGAAAAAAAACTTTGATTGTATTTATTTCCTAGATTCGATCCAATTCTGTACACAACTGAAAAGGTTTTGCAATCTTCGAAGATTTCTTTTATCTAGACAAAAAAAGAAATCGACAAAAGACGGGTAGGCCAGGCTGCTGGATGTTTATCTAGCTTGAAAGCAAATTACCTCTTTTGGAAAGAGTTCCGAAAACAATACACATCTCTTCCCAATAAACTCTGTCAGTCTGGCCAAAGTCCCCCCCCCCCCGTCCCTTGTCGTCAAAGAGAAGGCAGTGGGCTATTCGGTGTGAAACTATTCTGGGAAAGTACGTCCTTGCAGGTGAATGCCCCAGTCTGGCAAATCGATCCGATGTGACGTCACAGACAGCCCAGAATACCCTGCCGATCGATAGGTCACAAAAGCCCGGGCAGTGCCGGGGCTGAAAACACAATAAGAGACTACTACTGTGACACAGAAGATTTCGAGAGGGGGCAAGTGACTTTCAGCTCTCTTGCAGGTATTAGTTTCGTTTTAAGGGGGAGGAATAAGTACTGGGAGTATTTACTAGGGATTACTGGTGTGAATTTCAAAAGCTTTCAGGGAATCAATAGCACTAAAGGTATTTGCAAAATTGAATTGGTAAGTTGGCATTACATCCTTTTTTTTACAAGAATTTTGGGATTTTAGTACCTTTAAAATAAATACGAAGCGACTGGAAGAAAAGAAATACTGTTTATGCAGAGATAATTCAATACTAGACATAAAAAGCCGTATTTGGTTTCATTTCGATTTTTACTTCCTTGTTCTTTTAAAATAAAATTCTCTTTTCTTTCATTTATTCTGAATGAAAACTATTTTCTTCAAAGATAAGCAAAGAACAAGCTAAAATTTTATATTTCATAAGAATGATTTCTAAATTAAGAAACAAAACACAGTTTTAATCTTTGTTAGGTCTTGTTATTTTTCATTTCAGAATACATTCATTTACGAAACAAGAACTATATAAACAGCACAACTACAAAAATTGAACTAGCTGATAGAAAGTTTTAAATATAAAGCTTCTATAGCTTTATATTAAAGATGACATATTTTATATAATATTATAAGATGAAATTTTAAGTCTAATTATTCAATGTTAATGGTTCTAATGTAAAATCTAGAAAAAGGGAAAACCCATGTTAAACGTTTTTTTTTATAATGTTAAAAAGCTTTTTGTAAGCTAGATAATTTAAGAAATTTGACTGTCAAAATAGGCAATAAATATATTTCGGGAAGTATATGAATTAAAGTACCAAAATATAGAGGCTTTTGATCAACTCAGGGTTTCATTTTTCACAATAAATCAGTTTTTATTTTCCCCATTAAAAAAAAGTCTCAATATTAATTTAACACATATAAAAAATAATATTTTTTAATCTGCAAATATAAGTTCTTAACAAAGACAGAGAGAGAGAGAGTGAGAGAGAGCAAACATGAAGCAAATTGAAAAGTCAAGTCTGTAGTGTCCATATTCGAAAAGTAATATTTTCTTGCTGATTCTGAATTGAAAGAGCCTTTTCTTTAAGTTTACTTAAACACGCACATATTTTATTTTTCTTTGTAACGGAACCCGTATTGAATTGGCGAAGTGCAAGCCTACCAAAATTGGACAAGTTCGCAATTTTTAAGGAATTTTAAAAGGTTTCTTAGAATGCCAAGTGTGGACGTGGGTGCGGGCAAGACATTTCATATAAAAGTCGTCTATTAAAGTATCCCCTTTTAAGGCTTTCAGACAGTCAGCCTTATTAAACACAGAAACTACTTTAACCTTTCCTGTAGTTTTTAATACCTCTTTCTTCGCAGTGAATTAAAACCATTACTATAAATGTAACAAAAAGTCAAGGATTTATGTTTAAATTAAGCTTTTAAAACAATGGCGATCGTAGAGTAAAAGCATTACGTACATAAGTACATATGTAGTGCATAAGTACATATGTAGTAAAATTTTAATCTGGCTTTTTCACTTTAAAAAAGAAGAAAAAAAGAAAAAAGGATTCATCTAGAAGAATTAAAATTATTCTGAGAGCTATGGATGGTTTCCCAAGCAATAAATTTTCGAATTAACCAATAACAGTTCACTTCTTTTTTTAAGGGTTAATAACAACTTTTAAACCAGAGGTTACCAACTGAAGCTCTCGGTGCCCCCTTTTTTTGCGGCCTGCAAAGCCTTCTAGGAAAATAAATTTACAGCTCCAAATTAGCTCTTATATTTAAGGAAAAAAAGAGTTTTTGTGAACATTCACATCACTCTCTGTGGTTATGGGCTTGAGTTTGACTCTGATTTGGGCTTGGTTGTTAGTTCGTCCGTTCCTTCATATGGGGTAACGTTCAGAATACCAACTTCTTTGAATAGTAATTCAACACTTGTTTATATTTTTCATAACTTAATGGAAGTTGGTCAGTTTTAATCAATGCGTAAATCTTCCGAATCCCTAAAATGTCTTGAGTAAGGTCTTGATTACGTTGCGACAAGCTTCTAGACAGGTGTAATCGATTGAGGCTCAGGAGTGTCTGTAAATTGGATGTTCTAAACCATGCTATAGAGGACAAAAGTCCAAAGTCTTGTGCGTTTGGCATCACATACCCAATGCACAAGAATACTTTACTGCAAGGCATTCAAATTAAAAAAGAAGAAAAATCAAACGTCATTTTAACATTCACTAGTCGTATACGGTTAATTCAAAGAGTGAAAAAAAAAAATCGCTCAACGTGGGAGAGAAAGGAAAAGTTGTCGGTTTCGACCTTTTCACATCGAAACCTACAGTATTAAAGCGAAAATGCTCTTTAAGTACTCTTTTTCCGAGAAATCCACGTCCCGCTTCCTATTTACCAAAATATACTGATAACGTTAGCTTAGAGTATTTCGCTCCGCTCAGTGATCGAAAAGGTGAAGTGCACTTTCAAGTACGGTAAGGAACAAAAATTCGCTCCGACTGATCGAGTTTCGCTCGTTTGAATTAAGCGTGGCACGTTTTGTGTTGACAAAAGTTTAACAGCTTTAGCTGCAAAGAGAGATATTTATAACTATATGAAAGGAAATTGATAGTAAAGTCTTCATATATTTAATAAGGAAACTCTTTGATGCACAGGAACAATGTTCACATTTCGCGTTTTTCAAAAGGTGTCGTGCCCTCACTCATTGTACGTCTTTCTATTAGTGCCGACTTGCCCTTGCCCTTTAACCCTTTGAGGCGCAACCCTTTCCCAATGCTGGAAAAAGGGCAGCCGTTGCCATCGCTCGACTTAACTACCAGCAAGATGGCTGTGCCCGCACAGCCAGCTGTCGTCAAAATGGGTCTCTAGATCTGTGGCACGCGATGAAGATTTCGATCGTCCGCCATCTTCCTGGTAGTTATGTTGAGCGATGCCAACGGCTGCCCTTTTCCAGCATTGGGCAATCTATCCAGCTGTTCTCGCATTCTTCCATTTTTCAGCAGATGTCAGTGCTGTTAAAAATAATCGTGACAATCTTTTACGGGAAATGACGTGAAAAAAAGTAAAGGATTCTCGTGGGACTATCTCACCCTCAACTATTTTTATAGAAATGAAATCTATTCTTCCTGACTGGCAACAGTCAAAACGTCAGAGTTTGGTGTTCCCAGAGCGGGAACACTGCGCGTTAAAGGGTTAAAGAAAGAAAAAACAAGTCTTTTATCCATCCTAGTGAAATGTCAGGAAAATTGCCCTTTTTCTCAACAGAAAGTGCCTTTTTGGATAAATTTGCCCTGTCCCCTTTACTTACAATAATAAGTCGTTACATGATCATATCAGTACCATATTAAAGCAACACTTAGTTCAGTATATTTCTCGCATTTACAACTTGAAATTGTGAAAACAACAACACTGAGTACGAATTTGTATCTATAGTATAGTAAATATACCTTCGTCCTCTTTCACTATAATGCTTGATTCTCTTAAACTGTTGTTATTGAAAATTCCCCTCATTTATAAATTTCGGTTTCCCCTCATGTTCGACATTATAAATCCTTCGGAAGGAAACAAGAAAAAAATATCGCAGGAGATGTGCATCATTTAATATTTACTGGAGCGAATATGGGGTCTTTCTAGTATAAGTTAAAAAAAAAAAAGGAAAAGAGAGTAAAAGAAGTAAATAAAGGAAAAAGCCGATTAGGTGAAAATGAGGGAATTGCAGAGGATCATTTTCACATGTAACAAAATAGTTCCTTTGTGTGCAACATGAACTTTGATGAAAGGTAGCCCGAGGTTATATCACAATTTTGAGAGTTTCTGTGGTAAAAATGACTGTGCTGTGTAGTAATAGAATATAATGCAGAATTTCATTTAGAAAATACTATAATTATTTAAAGTAATTAAAAAACTTTGTAAAAAACACACATAAGAAGTAAAAGGAAATACTTTTCCTTTTACTTCTTATGTGTGTTTTTTACAAAGTTTTTTAATTACTTTATCGTTTAACACCAGTATTTTGAGTGTTTTTTCACTATAATTATTTATTCTCACGCAGAAAGATGCAACTTCACAATCATTATCAAAATGTTGGATAAAATAAAATTATTAAACGTTTTTAATTAAAATAGTTTCGTTAAAGTAGTAGTACTGAATTAATCTACATGGCTCGTACGAATCCCGGATTTGCTAAAATTCCGAACTTTTGAAATATTGTCGTGGAATGGATATTTTAATAGTTGTCCTGTTTTATATAAAATACGGAAAGAAATATCCAAAAATAGTAGGAAAATTTTCCAAAACTTCGGAATTGTAGCAAATTTAGGACCAGTGCGGACCCTGAATCTAATACTAAAATTCCGTTAACACAACAAAATGAATGAATAAAAAAATACCAATATAAATATTTATACGTAGATTGAGTGGAAGGTTGCTGCTTTTCACTAATTAACAATGCCATCGAATCTAAATTACCAGTATGAAACGTTAATTCACTGGGAGAATTGAAAAAAATGTATAGATTTAATTGAAAGCTTAAACAATTGATGCAATTGAACTGAGAGGGAATATTATGCTATGTTTATTTACATGGTAACTAATTATTTATAAAGGATTTAATTTTCAAGTAATACGTTTTTGAGCAGTAAAACATTTTGTTAGTGTGACTCATGAACTTGAATGACAAAAATTCATATAGTCTGATACTTAAATTATTGTAAAATGAAGTTTCATCGGTAAACTTGTGTTTAAATATCCAGAGTTACGGATAAGCGTGCAAAAATAAAGGAAAACTTAATGCTTTTTCAACAGAGAAGGAAATTATTTTACAATCTTTCTCAAATATTCTGTTACTCTAAATGTTGATAAAAATACAGTACAAGAAAGACAAATTTACTCTGTTATCACCTAGAACTATTTTCCCATTACCGACCTCAGATTGCTTGTCGTTCTGATGCTCTTACGTTTCACTCTAAAGATAGGATTTCTGAAAGTCACTTAGTAACTAAAAATATTTTTAGGGAAGAACACGAGGCGAGACGAGACAGGATTATTTACCATTACCGTACAGGGATATTGCGAGACGAGATTAAGCTTTGTAGATAGCCCTTTGTCTCTTTTCGTAGGCATCTCTAACAATTTTATCGATTTCTCACCACATTCCAAGAACGTAAACAGAGGAGGGGAGTTCCAGAGTCTGAGATGTCGCCAAGACTTGTTTTCCTTGAAACGAAACAATAAAAATCAACATGCGCTGATTATTGGAGAGACAAACGAGGTCCCCACTCTTTTAAAGGGGGCCTGGAATTTGATGGGGATGTGAGACGGTAAAATAACGAAATGTAAGTGGGAGACAATAACATATCGTTGTTGTCAATCCAATATCTGAAATGGGCAAAAAATATAATTTTGAGACATTGAATAAAAACGTTAATATGTAAAATTTTATATCGAGTATAATGCTTAGTACCGTATAATGCTTCAAACAACAGTCTTTTCATACAAAAATTTGGTTAGTAAACTAGTCATAATAGTCAACATTTCAAAATCGCCAAAAAGTGCGCATAGCAGATATTGGTTTGACATTGACGATGTGCAGAATGTTTCCAGAGTGCTCAGCCCTTTTATTTATTTATTTATTTTGGGGGGTGAGTCACATAGGGACAAAGGTTTTAAATACCTTTCCAAACTTTGAAAAAAAAAAAAAAGATTTTAATTCTATTTGAGCTGCTGAGAAGGAAAAAGGAATAACTCCAGTTTTTGTCTATTTGAAATAAATATAGCCATTTTTGGGTTGAATACAAGACTCCCAAAATGAGTGGAAGTACAAGCAGATCCTCCGTTTTTTGATGGTAAATGTAAGACATCGGAACAAAGTAAATATAAGACATCGAATGAAAGGACGGAGCAGTTTTTTTGTTGTTTTCTCAACAAAAAAAAAAAGAAGGTTGATGGAATTTCCCTTTTTCTCGCACCGGCTTCCTTCGTATTTTTAGAACCATTTAGAAAAGACGTGGAAGCACATATTCTTCCATTTGTGGCAAGCATTACTTACCTCTTCCCTGCAGAACCCGGCGACGTGCAGGCAGCGAGCAAGTTTAGCCTTAGAGCAATGTAAAACTAGTTCGCTGTTTTAGAATGGGAAACCAAAAATATAGCATACTTCATACATATGTGAAATAGCTGACGGAATGAGAAATTATTTTAGTGAAAAAACTTCGCATTTTCAAGTCCGAGTCAGTATTAAAAAAATCTGATGTGTCCAACACATGACTTCCTTGCACGTCTATTAGATCAAAAATATTTTCGACGCACTTCCTCTAAACTTATTTCTTTGAAAGAGATAAAGTATCAATAATAGTAAGATTTAGCGATTTCTAGCCAAATATTTCGATATCGTCAAGCTGAGTTCAATTTGAAAGATTTCCTTCTAACACTTTATTTGGCGATATTTCAACAAAAGCCGACAAACTTGAGATAGTCTGCGAGATTTTGGGGATAGCCAAAGTAGTAATTGAACACAGACTTTCAATGAATTGAATGCATTCATACACCTCAATGTATTTAAAGTCATTTGGCAAACCCTGTAAATAAATTCTCAGTCGATTGCTGTCAAAATAGATATTGAAAACAGTTAAATATTACAATAGTTCTAAATACAAAAGTTCAAAATTCTACGGGTTAAAGTTTTACAGTTATACAAAATACGAAATAATTTTTGGCGCCAAATTTGGCGATATTTCGGAGAAACTCGTCAATTTCGACGACATTTGGCGAGATTTTAAGCATGAACCAAACAATGACAGATTATCGCCAAATATGGCGATATTTCGCCAAAACTCGCCAAGAAAGATGACAAATGGCGATACTTTGGGCATGGACCAAATAACTGAATATCGCCAAATTTGGCGATATTTCGCCAAAACTCGCCAAGGCCGAGGACAGACGGCGAGATTTTGGGCATGTACCAAACAATGACCGTCTACAGTTGTATTATATTGAAGATGTCCATAGACATTAAAGTACTGAAATTCTTTTCGGTGGTTCTGTAAATAAACTCTCCAGTAGATTGGAACCAAAAATCGAGATGCACAACTAGATGTTACAACAATCTTATATATGAAATTTCATAATATTTTTTGAGATTTGAGAGTTAAATATGCACACCGTACACCAAAAGTCGCCAAGCTTGGCGACTTTTGGATAGTTCTTGAGGGAGTCACGTGACCGTGGTCGGACCATTACCTAACTTATGTGGTAGGACGGTATTGTGCTTGAAATGGATGAATGCCCCTAAAATTGCCATTGACCGTAATGTACTGGAAATCTTTTGAATGTTCCTGTAGCTGAACTATAAATGATAAAGACACTTTTTTTAATGGAGAAATTCATTTTCTAACGATTTACAGCATATATCACTTCTGAGTCGTTTGAAATAGCCCAATACCTCTAAAAAACGCTTTGATGAATTTCGGCCCATAGAGCGTAATGTATTTCGAATCTTTTGGGTGGTTCTGTAGATAAACTATCCAGTCGAATGGAACCGAAAGGGGAGGTGCACAACTAGATGTTACAACGTTCCTAAATATAAAGTTTCAACATTCTACGCCTAATAGTTTTTGAGATATGCGAGTTTAATGAATTTCGGCCCATTGAGCGTAATGTATTTCGAATGTTTTAGGCAGTCCTGTAGATAAACTATCCAGTCGAATGGAACCAAATGGGGAGGTGCACAACTAGATGTTACAAATATCCAAAATATGAAGTGTGGACATTCTACGCCTAATAGCTTTTGAGTTAGGCGAGTTTAATGAATATCGGCCCATAGAGCGTAATGTATTTCGAATCTTTTGGGCGGTCCTGTACATAAACTATCCATTCGATTATCACCAAAAGGGGAGGTGCACAACTAGATCATAGAACAATCCTAAATATCAAATCTCAACATTCTACGACCAATAGTTTTTGAGATGTGCGAGTTACATACATATGTACGTACGTACAGACGGCATGGAAAAACTGGCCACAATAGACTGGCCGCTGGTCAAATTGAGTTGCAGACGCATTAATATGATCGTGCATGCTAGCCTACGATGAGATGCATCGAAAAAAAATTTTTAAATTCAATTTAGAGGTAGTCAAAATCGTTTTTTTTGTCGAAATTAGGCCCCCAAAATTTTTCGGGATCACATTACTTCCTTATACTACGTAAAATCTGATGTGTCCAACACATGACTTCCTTGCACGTCCATTAGATCAAAAATATTTTCGATGCACTTCCTCTAAACTTATTTGTTTGAAAGAGATAAAATATCAATAATAGTAAGGTTTAGCGATTTCTAGCCAAATATTTCGATATCGCCAAGCTGAGTTCAATTTGAAAGATTTCTTTCTGACACTTTATTTGGCGATATTTCACCAAAAGCCGACAAACTTGAGATAGTCTGCGAGATTTTGGGGATAGCCAAAGTAGTCATTGACCACAGACTTTCAATGAATTGAATGCATCCATACACCTCAATGTATTTAAAGTCATTTGGCTCACCCTGTAAATAAATTCTCAGTCGATTGCTGTCAAAAAAGATATGGAAAACAGTTAGATATTACAATAGTTCTAAATACAAAAGTTAAAAAATCTACGGGTTAAAGTTTTAGAGTTATACAAAATACGAAATAATTTTTGGCGCCAAATTTGGCGATATTTCGGCGAAACTCGTCAATGTCGACGACATTTGGCGAGATTTTAAGCATGAACCAAACAATGACAGATTATCGCCAAATTTGGCGATATTTCGCCAAAACTCGCCAAGAACGATGACAAATGGCGATACTTTGGGCATGGACCAAATGACTGACTATCGCCAAATTTGGCGATATTTCGCCAAAACTCGCCAAGGTCGAGGACAGACGGCGAGATTTTGGGCATGTACCAAACAATGACTGTCTACAGTTGTATTATATTGAAGATGTCCATAGACATTAAAGTACTGAAATTCTTTTCGGTGGTCCTGTAAATAAACTCTCCAGTAGATTGGAACCAAAAATCGAGATGCACAACTAGATGTTACAACATTCTTACATATGAAATTTCATAATAGTTTTTGAGATTTGAGAGTTAAATATGCACACTCGTACACCAAAAGTCGCCAAGCTTGGCGACTTTTGGCATAGTTCTTGAGGGAGGCACGTGACCGTGGTCGGACCATTACCTAACTTATGTGGTAGGACGGTATTGTGCTTGAAATGGATGAATGCCCCTAAAATTGCCATTGACCGTAATGTATTGGAAATCTTTTGAGTGTTCCTGTAGCAGAACTATAAATGATAAAGACACTTTTTTTAATGGAGAAATTCATTTTCTAACGCTTTACAGCATATATCACTTCTGAGTCGTTTGAAATAGCCCAATACCTCTAAAAAACGCTTTGATGAATTTCGGCCCTTAGAGCGTAATGTATTTCGAATCTTTTGGGTGGTTCTGTAGATAAACTATCCAGTCGAATGGAACCGAAAGGGGAGGTGCACAACTAGATGTTACAACGTTCCTAAATATAAAGTTTCAACATTCTACGCCTAATAGTTTTTGAGATATGCGAGTTTAATGAATTTCGGCCCATTGAGCGTAATGTATTTCGAATGTTTTGGGCAGTCCTGTAGATAAACTATCCAGTCGAATGGAACCAAAAGGGGAGGTGCACAACTAGATGTTACAAATATCCAAAATATGAAGTTTGGACATTCTACGCCTAATAGCTTTTGAGTTAGGCGAGTTTAATGAATATCGGCCCATAGAGCGTAATGTATTTCGAATCTTTTGGGCGGTCCTGTACATAAACTATCCATTCGATTATCACCAAAAGGGGAGGTGCACAACTAGATCATAGAACAATCCTAAATATCAAATCTCAACATTCTACGACCAATAGTTTTTGAGATATGCGAGTTACATACATATGTACGTACGTACAGACGGCATGGAAAAACTGGCCACAATAGACTGGCCGCTGGTCAAAATGAGTTGCAGACGCATTAATATGATCGTGCATGATAGCCTACGATGAGATGCATCGAAAAAATTTTTAAAATTCAATTTAGAGGTAGTCAAAATCGGTTTTTTTGTCGAAATTAGGCCCCCAAAATTTTTCGGGATCACATTACTTCCTTATACTACGTAAAATCTGATGTGTCCAACACATGACTTCCTTGCACGTCCATTAGATCAAAAATATTTTCGACGCACTTCCTCTAAACTTATTTGTTTGAAAGAGATAAAATATCAATAATAGTAAGGTTTAGCGATTTCTAGCCAAATATTTCGATATCGCCAAGCTGAGTTCAATTTGAAAGATTTCCTTCTGACACTTTATTTGGCGATATTTCACCAAAAGCCGACAAACTTGAGATAGTCTGCGAGATTTTGGGGATAGCCAAAGTAGTCATTAACCACAGACTTTCAATGAATTGAATGCATCCATACACCTCAATGTATTTAAAGGCATTTGGCTCACCCTGTAAATAAATTCTCAGTCGATTGCTGTCAAAAAAGATATGGAAAACAGTTAGATATTACAATTGTTCTAAATACAAAAGTTAAAAAATCTACGGGTTAAAGTTTTAGAGTTATATAAAATACGAAATAATTTTTGGCGCCAAATTTGGCGATATTTCGGCGAAACTCGTTAATGTCGACGACATTTGGCGAGATTTTAAGCATGAACCAAACATTGACAGATTATCGCCAAATTTGGCGACATTTCGCCAAAACTCGCCAAGAACGATGACAAATGGCGATACATTGGGCATGGACCAAATGACTGACTATCGCCAAATTTGGCGATATTTCGCCAAAACTCGCCAAGGTCGAGGACAGACGGCGAGATTTTGGGCATGTACCAAACAATGACTGTCTACAGTTGTATTATATTGAAGATGTCCATAGACATTAAAGTACTAAAATTCTTTTCGGTGGTCCTGTAAATAAACTCTCCAGTAGATTGGAACCAAAAATCGAGATGCACAACTAGATGTTACAACATTCTTACATATGAAATTTCATAATAGTTTTTGAGATTTGAGAGTTAAATATGCACACACGTACACCAAAAGTCGCCAAGCTTGGCGACTTTTGGCATAGTTCTTGAGGGAGGCACGTGACCGTGGTCGGACCATCACCTAACTTATGTGGTAGGACGGTATTGTGCTTGAAATGGATGAATGCCCCTAAAATTGCCATTGACCGTAATGTATTGGAAATCTTTTGAGTGTTCCTGTAGCAGAACTATAAATGATAAAGACACTTTTTTTAATGGAGAAATTCATTTTCTAACTCTTTACAGCATACATCACTTCTGAGTCGTTTGAAATAGCCCAATACCTCTAAAAAACGCTTTGATGAATTTCGGCCCATAGAGCGTAATGTATTTCGAATCTTTTGGGCGGTTCTGTAGATAAACTATTCAGTCGAATGGAATCGAAAGGGGAGGTGCACAACTAGATGTTACAACAATCCTAAATATAAAGTTTCAACATTCTACGCCTAATAGTTTTTGAGATATGCGAGTTTACTGAGTTTCGGCCCATTGAGCGTAATGTATTTCGAATCTTTTGGGCTGTCCTGTAGATAAACTATCCAGTCGAATGGAACCAAAAGGGGAGGTGCACAACTAGATGTTACAACTATCCAAAATATGAAGTTTCGACATTCTACGCCTAATAGCTTTTGAGTTAGGCGAGTTTAATGAATTTCGGCCCATAGAGCGCAATGTATTTCGAATCTTTTGGGCGGTCCTGTACATAAACTATCCATTCGATTGCCACCAAAAGGGGAGGTGCACAACTAGATCATAGAACAATCCTAAATATCAAATCTCAACATTCTACGGCCAATAGTTTTTGAGATATGCGAGTTACATACATACGTACGTACGTACAGACGGCATGGAAAAACTGGCCACAGTAGACTCGCCGCTGGTCAAAATGAGTTGCAGACGCGTTAATATGATCGTGCATGCTAGCCTACGATGAGATGCATCGAAAAAAATTTTAAAATCAAAATTTGAGGTAGTCAAAATCGGTTTTTTTGTCGAAATTTGGCCCCCAAAATTTTTCGGGATCACATTACTTCCTTATACTACGTACAAGGAAGTAAAAAGTATAGCTAAAAGCGATTTTTGCTTATTGTTTAGAGTACATCATTCCTGAGAGTCATTTAAAAAGTTAAGCAACTACTAAAGTTAAACTACTACCTTTTTTCAATTTTTTCTAATTTAAACATCACACACACACACACACACACATATGTATATTTTCAATTTTTCCTATTTAATTTGACTATCTCAAGAAACTTTACGAATTATTACATTAAACTTTTCAAATCGTTTTAGATTTGAAAAGTTTAATGTCTTTAGTTTTATAAAGAAAGGCATTTTAACTTAAAAAAAAAGTAAGTATTGAATTTAATCAATAACAATAGAAATTAATGAAAATTCAGTTTTTAGTTTTAGTTTTTATCGGATGACAGGTTAAAGGGAGGAAAATCAAAGTTTTTTTTTTATGGCATTACATTTTTCTCCAAATTATGCATGAAAAAGTGTTTTAAATTTGCCCGGATTAAAAATTAACACGCTGGAGTGAAACAGGATATTTTTTTTATTTATGCACTTACATTTTAAAACATTAAAATTCGTAAATTTATCAATTTGATGTACTTTCAACCCTAAAGATTTTGTTACGTAAACATTTACGATAGTAGATCAAATCTTAACACAGTTTAATTTTTAAAAAATCTTGCTTAGTACTAATAAAGCGTTCAAATGAATTTTAGCATTTTATAATGAAAGAAAATGTCTCGCTGAAATGCAAGTTTATTTCTTCGTTTCATTATTACTATTTACAGTTATCGTGTGCTACACTTTCATCTCCAAAAGAAGTATGCTCAACCACACCTATCTGATAAATGAGGAATGCAAACTTTAAAATTATTCCAAGAAAAATGCTTCATGTATATCTCCCATAACATAACGCTCATTGTATTCACTATCGCTGCATTAGTGTTAGCAACTGCTACTTGCAAGTTACTGGAAGTCAGGATAAAAAAATCTTTTGAGAAGAAAGAAAAGAGCGAGAGAGAATTAGGAACACATTAACGTTTTAAAAGTAAAATGTTGGTAAAAGTGTAAGTGTGTTTGGGGAAATAGATTTGCGATTGTTATAACTAAATTTTTAATATACATATAATACAACCTTAGACTCACTTTTTGAAAAAATGTACAAAAATAATACCGGTCGAAACAACCTAAAAAAAAATTTGAAAATACAGACATAGAAATTATTTTTTTTAATAAGTTGTACTGGGTAATATCTGTATTATCTCTGTTGTACAACAAATGAAATCAGTTTATTTTCTGGAGCACTGACTAATTAATTATTTTTCATTAATTAGCTTCAAATGATGGAATTCTCCAATTTTAGATAAAGTTAATTTTTGTGTTAATTCATTTTGTCTCCTGTTAAAGAAGCCGTATTCACGATTTTACAATTTTACAAAATTTGTTTCAGAAAATATAGTATGTTATCGGTAGTTTATGAAGCGCCTGTATTCTGTCGAATAACTAAATATTTTATATAAAGTCTGTTGTTTTTTTAGACAAAGTATAAAATATGAGAATTATTATGTACTTAAGCATGGTATATGGTACTTAGGAACCTTTTTATTTAAAAAAGGGGCTTTATGACTTTCAAGTTCAAGACTCGAAACGTTCATTCCTCAAAAATATAAATATTGTTTTGAAAAAAAAAACTGCTATTCAAAATACGTAAAAGACTGAAATTTTACTAAACAAAATGTATACCTTTCTCATTGAAAGAAAACAAAATAAAATGTGAACATACTTGTTGCATCAAGAAAAGGTGCGTGATTGCTTTTTTATGTCTATCAATTTTAGTGTGATTTTCATTTAATTTTATGTCTTTTAAAAAGTGAAACAGAGTCATTAAAAGAACTTTACAAAAAATAAGTGTAGAAAACGTGATATTCGAAACGTATCTGAAGTGTATTTCATACTTTGTCGGTTTGTTATTCTATAGAAAGTCTAAGCAGTGCGTGAAGTGTTTAATAGTTTAAAAAGACTGCCACTCATTTTTCGACATTCTATAGAATGCTGGATTTCAAAATTTATTGGCAATATACACACTGAATAAATATACTGACTATTGGAAGAGAAAAAAAAAAGATAGTGTTCACATAGTCCCTTTGAAGTTTTAAAATACTCTTTTAATTTATCGGAGTACACAGGTATTTTTAATTTACCAAAGAATCAAATCAGTTTTCATAAAATCCTCAAATGTGTATCATACCTTTCAATGATTTATAAATTTTAGTTCTGCTTTTTATTTTAAAACCCCTTTGAGTTTGGCTTATGATAGTTTATGTGAGAAAAGAAATACTGTTTGGACGATTACAAATAATTGAAGATTAGCAATTGTGTAGCCTGGCATTGCATGGGTGCACCATACTGTTTAGACGTTTAGGGCATCTATTAGAATAAAAATATTAGGATTAAAAGCTGGTGAAAACGCTTCCAGTCTTGCCAACGTTTATCAGGAAAGACTTCAATACTTCTGACGGTCACTGTTATTATTTATTTTCGCATTCACGCTTCATGAGCTCTTGATGAAAGCGTAGCTGCGATTTTTGCGTAACCCTAATGTTGCCAAGCAAGCGTGGTGGCCGCTATTACCTACAACTATAGATATATTTTAATACAAAGGGTAAAATTAAGCAACAATCAATTGTTGCATTTTTATTTGCATTTATATATGTCCGAACTTTCATTAAAAATGCGCTTCCTTTATGTTTTAGCAAATTCTCAGTAATTGCCATACGTATGATTCTGAAGTAGCGTGGCCATCCTTTAGGCACACGCTAATAGATAACGAAATGACTGGAAGATACTGCCATTACCAGCAGTGACGGGGCGTAGAAGAAAAAAAAAACATAACGGCCGGATACACAGATGCCAGGTGGTAGATAGGACCATTAAGCTACGAGACCATATGAGTCAGTTCAGCCCCAATATATCTGTCTAGACCGCATTTCCACGACTTAAAAAAAAAGCTAAACAGCTGTTGACAGGAATGCTTAAATCGTATAAGTGAAAAATCACTGAAAACTAGAGAAAACTGAAAGCACTAAGAGCGACATGGCACAGAATGTGGAGATGCGTATTGTGTAAAATAACATTTCATAATCGGTGTTAAAAATGGTTGTAATAGTGCATATCAAAATCGAAAAACAGCGTTTATAATCATAATAACAGTGCTAAGTTGTTTAAACCCTTTAACGCACAGTGATCCCGCTCTGGGATCACCAAACTCTGACGTTTTGACTGTTGCCAGTCAAGAAGAATAGATTTGATTTCTATAAAAATAGTTGCGGATGACATAGCTCCACGAGAATCCTTTACTTTTTAGCACGTTCATTTCCCGTAAAAAATTGTCACGATTCTTTTTAACAGCACTGACATCTGCTGAAAAATGGAAGAACACGAGAACAGCTGGACAGATTGCCCAATGCTGAAAAAAGGGCAGCCGTTGACATCGCTCGACTTAACTACCAGCAAGATGGCGGACGATCGAAACGTTCATCGCGTGCCATCTTGCTGGTAGTTAAGTCGAGCGATGGGAACGGCTGCCCTTTTTTCAGCATTGGGAAATAGTTGCGCCTCAAAGGGTTAACTCCAGTAAAGAAAGAAAAAAAAAAGATTTAAGTTTCGCGGAATTGTATAATACATATTTACTTCACTCTGAATGCCTTCGACGTATTAAAAAGTGTTGTGTTTTAAAACCACATGTTTTAAAATTATTTACGTAAGAAATGTTCAAAAATTGTCCAAGGAAAAGAAGTGAAAAATGAATTAGTCATTCACTTCACATATCGAACAGAAAACCACATATTTAGCTTTACAGAATGAGATTTAAGCAATGAAGCGTTAAGTTTGCAAGCCAATCCAGTTGTTTATTCTAATTAAAACAAAATAATTAAATAATGCAATAAAAGCAAATAATTTTCACAAGAGAATGATTTCTAAAATGAATGAGGAAGCAGAAGAAAAAAAAAATGTGATTATACTATAGTCAAGTGGTAAGAAGTAGAGTAACTCTGATATCTGTGTCGGATGCATTTCTGTATCTTCAAATTAATGCAACAGCTATCGATAAAACATTTACAATCTAAAAAAATCCCACGGACAAAAGAAAATAAAAAAACTTTCTGATTAAAAAATAATTTTAAAATTCTTAAAATGGAAAACATATGACGGGGAAAATGGCAACTTGTTTTTATTTTTCTGGGTTACACTGAAACAAAAAACAAAGAAAAAAAAATCTCTTTCCTTCAGTGACTTGGATTGTTGAAGCTTGATATTTGATTTTAAATTCTAAATTGTCTACCTATGCTGAGTGAAAGATTCTTCTAAAAATACAAAAAATAAAAAATATAGAAGATAACGATTATCTTGAAACATAATATAGCTTGTTATATCGGAATGGAGAATGATCTAATTTATCTACTTAAAATAGTAATAATAATGATAATAATGTTGTGTTTTCAAAAAATATTTTATTATTATTATTGTTAAATTTGTTGGTTTTAAGTTTTCATTAAACCTTTTTTTTTTTTTTTCGTAATAAAATTTGTCTTATTTTCCATCTTAAAGATCCGTTCTAATATCAACTCAGAACTTTACCTTATCAGAAACACGAGCAAGCACTTCTCACGATACTATTTTCTCTGAAAATTGTGACAGGTAAATTTACTGTTGCCATACAGACAACAATACGGCCACTACAATGCAGCATCAATAAAGGAAACATTCATGACGTCACACACAGGCAAACCGACCTAATTGTTATCATCCGGATTCGTACTGTCATAACTGCTCAATGTTAACGACGCATGCAAGCCGCATTCGGAATCACATGCATGCAAAATTGCGATTAGTATTCTATGTGGGAGGCTCCAAAGCATATTGTGGTTGTCAATCAGTAGATATGAGAAATAATATATAATTATATTGTCTAAATATTACGTGCCTACATCAGATTAATAGCAGACAGTTAAAATTGATATTTTTAATCGAATTGCTTCGATGAATGCTATTGATGACGATGTCGTCAAAATTATTATATTAGAGATACTTTTATGTGAAACATTAGGAATATTTCTAGGATTATCTTTGTGCCGTGTGTCATCCCAAATTGTAGATTTCCAGTGTTCCATTAGCAAAGATTAGTCAAGAATTTATACAATGCAAGCATGCAAACATCTTGACAAACAATTATTTTTAAGTCTGTTGAAAAAAAAAAAAGCAATCATAAGAAACTGATTCAAAAAGCCAAAAAATTAGGTTGCCTTAAAAATAGAACGTACAAGAATGAACTTTCATTATTTCTTATTTTTTTTAAAGGAAAATAAAACTGCATAAACTATAATCAACTAAAAATAGATATTGGAAATAGCTTTTGTGTTTTGGTTTACCTTAAAATGGAAAATTAATATTTCCAATTTAATTTTTATTCAATTAGTTTTTTGTAATACTCTCGGATTTTCATTTGACATAGCTGGAATTTTTTTTTATTTAACGTAACTTTTGTAATAGAAATAAATTTGATGAAATATATATTTCTCTAATAGCTAAATAGTGATAAAAATGAAGTATAGATATAAAAGGATTTTAATTTTTAAGAATGTCAACGAGTCCTTTTTAGTTGGTCTAGAAGTATTAATTCTTTTCTATTGTTAAAAAATCTCCAGTATTAATATATTTATGCACATTTATGGTTAATTTTAAGGAAGGAATAATTTATTATGATGTTCAAAAATTTGAAAATAACACTTAAATTTCTCGGAACAGCCCAATTTTAAGGATTTTAAATCAGGAATGGTTGCGAGAAGAGACGAGGCACAGAGGCAGGCGCTATGCAAGACGAGGCAGCGCTTTTTCTAATCTCGCAGCCATCCCCATTTTAACTCTTTGGCTCGCGGTGAAACCACTTTATTTAAGCCTTTTCACTGTTGGTCGCAAAAAAAAAAAAAGTTAAATGGTTCCAAAGCTGAAAAATTGCAGCTGTTGCCATCGATTTATTTAACTACCAAGAACATAGTGGTCGATCGAATCGCCCGTCTAGCGCCACAGAGATAAAAGGAAGTTTTCTGACACACATGGCTGCACGGTCGGTAGTTAAATGGATCGATGGCAACGGCTGCACTTTTTTTGCTTTGGGCAGTCTATCCAGTTGTCTCATACAAAGATGTGAAAATGGGTTAAATGATTTAGTAAAAACTGTCTGTAAACGAAGAAAATGTCGATGTTAGAAATCCTTTTATGATTGTGCAATGCTTGTGAGTACTTTAATTAATGTAATTTGAACCTTCAGTTTTCATGCCTGTGGCTGATAGGTTTCTTCGGTCAACGAAAAGAGCTTGTTGCAACTTGACCTACAAATATAAATGCTGCCACATTTCAATATTCGATTTTAAAATATTGCGCATAAAGAGGGTGAGAGCAAGGCCGACACTCCCAGTGCATATGGCTCCGTCGAATACAATACATGGGAGGGTTCAGTTCCCCTGACGGTATCATATCAAATAATTGTTCAGATCCCTTCCTGTCTGTGGATCTATCAATTACGGGATTCGAGATGTGGGAACTGCGCAATCATTTATGCAGTGCCACAAAAGGAATATGGCAGATGGCATGAGATGTCGCCACGTGGCACTTAACGTGGGTTTAATGGCTGTAAATAAGGGGTGCACAAGCAAGGGGTTTTCGAAAGGGGTAGTTGACATTGTGAAACTGAATACGCTGAGGCTAATAGAGAGAGAGAGGGAAGCTGCAGAGTTCCATTCCTTGTTCATGAACTGTTGAGAGGAATGGCGTGGTATGGACATTTATTTCCCATTTTTATAAGGAACAAAAAGTTTTCAGACAGTCAGAAAATCTATTAAGTGCATCGCTGATAATTTCTCACAATCATTAGTACATCTACAGTTTTAAAAAGCTACGGTAATATTTAACATCGTTTACATTAAAAACAAGCTTGGTCTACGAAAATTAATAATAATGAATGTTAATCAGTAAGTAAGCCAGCCGGTCTAGTCTACTTGTGATCCTCCACGAATATGTATAACTTTTCATAAAAGTATTAGCCCAACATTCTGGATTTGACAAATTTCAATCGTTCCGATAAAACAAAACAAGATATTTCAACCGAAATTAGCAAAAATAGCTTTATGATAGTTCTAAATTTCAATGCCTCTTGCCGAAAATCAGTGATTTTGCTTTTATGCCATTTTATTTTATATAATTTATCAGACCATCTGACCCATCTACAATGAACTTATTGACCAATAAACATAACTTAAATCCTCCCATCCTTGAAACTCGTGTATTTTGCTCCGGATAATCGTGCCAATTTGTAGAGCTGCGTGAGTTGTTTGCAAGCCTTATTCGAATATGATGTTTTCTTTTCTCTTAGTTGTTCTCCAAACAGTAGTTTAAGAACATTTCCAATCCACATGTGATTTTCCGTACCGCGGATTTTTTGCTTACGCATTCCTTGGACAATTTTCTAGCAGGTACATGATTCCAGATTTGGTTTGGATCTTCTCCTTAGATTCGAGCATGAATCCTATCTTATTTTTCCACATAATTTTGATAATAGCACGTTTTGAACAGTTTTTGACAGAGAGTAGATAAATTTCTAGTACCATAAAGTACATTCAAAATTCCCAAGTAGTACTAGTTAATTAGGATGTACGAAGTTTTATAAACATATAAATTACACGAGCACAACACTAGCTTTCTGCTTAAAAATTGGACTCGGACTGGAAGATACGGAGGAAATCAGATTTTCAGTTCAGGTGATCGCAGAGTCATTGCTTCTTTTTACAATATATTAAATACTATTTGACTCAAGGATCTCTTTCCGTTATGATGAGATTTTTATCTTGTTCTTTACACACAACCATTTATCTTTCATAGTTTTCTTATAGATGCAACTGTGCTTATTTTTCTAGGTTTAGAAACAACGATAAAACAAAAACACAAGAAATTCAGAAATGAATCATTCTGTAGAGAGTCAAACCATTTTATGTTTTGCAGCAACTAACTGACCTGCTGGCGTTCTCAGAGTAGTAAAGTAATTTTCTAAGTTACAGTTTTCAAAATATCTGGCGGGTATATTTTCAAAACAATCACACTGTAAAAAGGAAGTTATATTAATAAGTTCGTTAGATGTTTAAGCGTTTTTTTATATATATATGCAGAGATACGATGGTCAGATGCGTGATTAAAACGCTTGCCTACTGAAGTTGGTTGCAGAATAAAATGGGAGCAGAATCATACTATTTGAAGGTGGTCTGTTGGCAAATGTATTGATTTAAACAAAGTTGATACAACTCCAGCATTTCTTTAGAGATGCAAAACTATTTACACAGACTTTAAAATAATATTTAGTATTTTTACAAGCAAATATGGAGATTTTTAAATTTCAATTTGTATGTACGCAGAAATTTTTAATGAATCTCAGATTTATATGTATAAGGGAAAAAATGCATTCGTGAGACATACTAGTTGCCGGAAAAAAAGAGAAAGAGTCCTTTGGGAGTTACTAACACCAACTTCGACCTTCAACTCTCGAAACGGACGAAAGGCAGCAAACAACCAGGCAAAATCAACTCTGGTATTTTATTCAGGCATTATTCTCTCGTATGCTTTTTAATTTAATTTTTTATTACTTTCTCTCTGCACGCTCGGCTAGTCACCGAGGTCAAAATTTGATACGGATGGCGTTGCAAACACAATCATTTTATGTTTTGCAGCTATTTGTTCAAGAGTAATCCAACACCCCCTTCCCCTCGTCTTTTTTTTTTTTCTTTGCGTTTTTATTCACATAGATTCGGTAGTAATAGCTACCAATTACAAGATTCTATTTCAACGGTTACTAGACCCTTTAAGCATGATCGCCTAGCTCATAATAATGATGCATATTTATCGAAAATATTGCACTCTAAAACTTAGCATACTTAACACTTATACGTATGTCTGCTTATTCAGTAGAGCCAAGAGCACGCAGATATATGAGACCTGACAAATCTTTTTTAATCCTTGTGGGACTGCTCGAGTTACTTGTGAATATGCATAAAAATTAACTATTATAACAAACTAGACTAATACTACTCTTTTTACTGGAGTGGATGCATGAAGAAAGAAAGAAAAAAAATGTAAAAGTTAAAAACGAATCGTTATTGAGGAAGTTCGCTTAAGTCTAAAAATCGGGCAGAAAAGCACACATTAATCCAGCTCATGATAAAATTTTCTGTGTCTATTGGATAAGACGAGTCTGTATATTTAAAATGATATTTTAAGAAATATTTAGTTTGGTATAAAGTTTCAACAAGGTAAAAGAAAGTTACAGACCCGTGTTACAAAAAAGTACGTAGTTTTCGATGATAGCAACAACAACAACAAAAACCTGACCAAAATAAAAAACGAAAGGTTCACAAGTATCTTTATAACTATCCGATTTGCTATACTTGTAGTAGAACGATTTAATAAGCCTCAGAGATATGAAAAACAATACGCTCTAAACACGAATTTAATATTTATTATAATCTTGTCTGTATATCTGTATGTAATGTATAACAGTAGCACTATAAATGTAATTTGAAATTTGTTCGGTTTTTATTTTCATAAAAAGGTTCTAAAATTTTTAATATTGAGTTTTTTTTTATTTGTTAAAGGTTGATGCCTATTTTTTTCTCTTTAAAAAATGAGTAGATTACAGCTAAAGAGATGACATGTTTTTATCTTCAAAACTTTACAAAATCGTGGGAAGAAAACTTACTATTAGAAAATTTTTGTAACTTATTTATTATTATTATGATTTTAATTGGCAATTTGGAATAAGCATTTAGGAAAATTTAACACTCACGCTAGATGATTTGATATAAATTAAACCCACTATTTATTAAAAAAAATAAATGATAGTCAGAATCAATAAAAAATATTAACGGTGCGCGTTTATGAGATCTTTCTGTACAATGAACTAAACTAATTTACTACTTGAAAGAGCAGATCATACACAAAAAGATCGAAAATTTGTAATGAAAATTTTTTTCTTTATCTTCTATCTCTTTATCTTTATCGTTTTTCAATGAAAATTTACTTTTGTAAAATTTAATTGAAAAACTTTTTAATCAGATTTATCTTATACAAAAGTAACTGAAAAATGTGTTCCATAATCCCCCCTCCCCTTCCCCCCCCTTTTTTTTTTTTGGTACGATGTAATCTTAAAATATCAATTGTGTAAGCGACCACAAATGTTCAGAAACTGTACGGAAAACCAATGGCGGAAGTTGGCTTTTAAATTAAAGTGTCAGCTAGCACTGACAGAATACGGAGTGAAACATATACCATAAAATTTATCTTTCACTTTCATCGACTCTATCACATGTTACTAGACGAAAAAGAAGCATTAGCGCACCGAGACAAATGTAGTGTGCAGATGAATTTATAGCGAGGACTCATTGAACTACTCAACCGTCCCAAAATGTAGAGCGCCATCTAAAACAAGCAGAAGATGGTAAGAGGGGGGACAGGGAACACATTTTTTTCTTTTCTTTTCTTTTTTTTTATCTCCCGGATTTCCTTTATCGAAGGCGATGATGATTAGGAGGAGCACGTGGAGCAGTCGAAAAAGGGCAGGCAAGGACTTTGGTAAGGTAAGAGGAAGACAAGACACTTCATCAGGTTTCTGTCATCGAAGGGATGTATGAAAATGGGTAGGCTCTTGGGTCTCATTGCAGTATAGGCTCGTGAAAGCCTTGCCCTTTTCGATTTCCTTTTAAGGGGGGTGGGGGCTATAAATCCTTCACTTTCTTTACATTTTTATCCTTATGATAAAACTACGACACTCCGGCTATAGGATAGCTCATATCTTCAAAATTCGTATGCAAATTCATATTTTCAAAGTGAAACCTGTATAACTTTCTTTCTTATTGTAGAAATCATCGGAGGATCCAGAAAAAAATAATTCTGGAGGATGCATAGAACATTTTTTTGTCGCATTTTCTTATAAAATCATTTGAATTTACAAAGCAAGTCAATCTTTTACAGTGTAAGAGTTCGTCTGTGTGTGTGTGTGTGTGGGGGGGGGGTGAGGGCATGTGCCCCTGTGACCCTCCCTCCTTTTGGATCCGCCAATGGTAGAAATTCGAATGCAGTTAGATCTAAACTGAAAGCACAGCTTGAAAATAAGTTTACTTCAGTGGCGGATCTAGCAGAATTTCAAATGACGAAACATCTTGGCAAAGACGGTTTTCGTTTTTCCTTCTATACATCCTTAACTCTGAACCTCTGGTTTAACCTGCTTGATGCCGTCATTGAGCTGAAACGGAGAAGTTTCCTTTTTTGTGTGTTTTTGAGTGTTCTCCCAGAATCCGCCAATTGAGCAAGCGCAACGCTGGGACTCATTTGATTTTGGTCAGACATTGGTCACAGAAAGCGATTCTTCTCCGCTGCATCTTTTCAATGACGAGAGCGAACAAATTAAAAACTTAGTTTCAGTTGTGGGTTAAATTTCTCAAAATTATATCTTTAGACAGAATTTTAGTTTTAAATACGTTGAAGAAGGAACAACTACATCATCGAACCCACCTCTAAGATACGCCGCGGTTTTCTTGAAATTTATTCTTAAGATAAAGCCACAAAAACTATGACGTTTGAGAAACTCTTGCCGTTCGTAAATTCATACTTTAGAGCAGGGATGGGCAAACTTTTTCGGTCGCGGGCCAAAAATCGAAAAAAAAAAAGTTTGGCAGGCCAAGATACATTTTTCTAAAATTTTAAAAACAATATATAAGTATTGCAATTTAAATATGTTAATGAGATGAATAAAATTGCGATTTCATTTTCAAAAGTTCCTTATATTGAGGTTCGAAGTGAGATGCCCTGATTCTAAGGAACGAGGCTAAATGCTTATCTGTCAGTCTACTTCTGAAGGAATTCTCTCTAAGGTTCATAATTGAAAACACTTGTTCACATATATAAGATGAAGCAAACATAGCACTGATTTTCTGGGCGTGAGATATTAAATTTGAGAAACTTACTTTCGATAATGATTTGTAAAACTCTAACTTTGGCATATTTAGAAACAACTGCTTGAGATGATTGTTAGATTGCAATTCAATTAATTCAAGCTGCAAATCTGACCTCACTGTTTTACAATTTACGTTGAAAGGCATGGTAAAAATATCCAATTCTGTTTGAATGACATCAAAATCTTGAAATCTGCGTTCGAATTCAAAGTGCACTTTTTTCAAGCCATCTTCATAATTCTTAATATCGATTTATAATATATAAATATACATATTCTTTCAATTTGCGTAGGACCGGCAAATTAAAATTCCATCCGCGGGCTGGATTTGTCCCGCGGGCCGTAGTTTGCCCTTCCCTGCTTTAGAGGGAAGAGTGCTTATTTTTCCCTTACTAAATAAATCTGAATGCTTAAAATGAAACCACAGCTTGATTGATAATAAGTTTTATTAGATAGTGTCAATTAGATTAGACATAGAATTAGATCAGACATGCGGACTAATACAGTCAAGGAAATTCTTGTTTTCTGTCTTAGTGAAGGGGCAAATCAGTTCGTTCAAAATGATTTCTACACCAGAATACCTTTAAGTAACTGATGCAAATCTTAGGAAAATGCTTAAGCATTATAAATTTGAATTAAATAGAATACCTATTTTTTTTTTCATTTTTAAAAACATACTATGTAATAGATGCATTTTCTTAAAAAGATGTATGCAAAATATTAGACTTAATTTGCCCTTGTGAAAAACAAGGGTTTTGATACCTATAAAATTCTAAATATTTTAATGACTGAGGAGATCGAGAGAGAATTATAATAGAAATAATATACATAGCGTGATAATACATATTGCAGAATCTTTGTGTAATTAAATAACTTTTTTAATAACTAAATACGAAAATGCTATTTGCAATCCTTATAGTACTGTATAAAGGAAAATATATAAGAAAAAAAATACATATAAGAAAAAATATGTATAATTTGCATGAAAGTCGTCTGTTTTATTAATACTCATGGGTATAGAGTAACTATCTATTTTCTGTGCATGTAGGAGGGGTAGGAGCTATCAAACTCTTGAGAAGAATTGCGAAATTTCTCTGAAAAATAAATAATAAAACAAAACTTCTTTTCTTTAAGTTAAAGGGACACATGCAACAAAGAACAGGGCAATAGTCTGTACACCGTCAAAGCTAAGCATTATGTCTGCAGTGAGTCAGCATTCAGGGTCATCTCAGAATGAAAATTAGAGAAATATGTTTAAGGAATTCAAATAAATACTGCTATTTTACGATTTGAAGCCCGATTATGTATGATCCTGTTCTACATACATATAAATCTGTGCATCTCATTAAAAAATATCTAAGGAAAAATGGGCTGGGAAAGTTGCTTAATAAATACAGGGGTCAGAAGATCAGTACTTAAAAGCATATTTAAACTGAAAACAGAAATTGTTTTGCTGCGTGCTAAAGAAACAACAAAAGAAAATTAGGAAAGAGAAAAAAAAAAGGAATAGTTTTGCGACGCACATTATTTTTTCCATTCTGATGAAAGCATATAATCATGATCTGTTAATAACACACATTTGCATTGATATAAAAGCGTTCCAATGTCAAAGGTATTTTTCTTTTCATATTTCTCGCAGTAATAATAGCTGGACAGATGTCTAGTTTGGTAGTCAACCTAATTGTGGTGATTCATATTAAAAAAAATATGCAAGTTTTTTCTTCTGTTTTGCTTTGGATGAAGTAGGCAACTGATGAATTAAATCAGTCTCATACTGAAGAAAATATTGTTATACCCCAGTTTTGAGGATTAAAAAGTATTCCTATATTACCCCCAATTAGTCTTATTTACTTTTCTTCTTTATTTTTTTTTCTTTTTCAAAAGAATATTTCAATTTAGCTGAACCAGTGAAATTATCATAGAAAATGTTTTGAAAATGTTATAAGTAAATGCTACGGAATTTGATTAAAATCAATTCTACCTTTATAATGAGACATATTAAATTAATAAAGAACTTTGTAAATAATATACAGATATAAAAATAGAACGTATTATACTATATAACATGTATAAAAAATAACATTCCCAAAAATAGTTCTATTTCTTATATATGCGTTGTTTACAAAATTTACTTTGATATAACTTTTAAAAATCAGTTTTTTTTAATAGTTTTACTAAAAAGATATACATTATGCATTTTATTTACTTAATTGTCTAGATCATTATAATTCTAGATTCAATGAAATTATCCTTCCCAAATATCGTGCAAAATCGGCTTCATTAAAACTAATTATAATTCTTAAAAGAGAAAACAGAGAAGTTAAATTTATTAGAAATTGATATTCCAGTTTAATATTTTATTATTAATTTATTAAATAAATAACATGTCTGTGGAGATGTTTTCAGTATAAACGCTTAAAAATACTTTATCCTTTCCTAATATTTGGAAAACAAGTACAGGTGTATGTTGGTAATGAGCTTGATATGCATGAATTTTAACTCGAGAGCTATCAGAAATTTACAAATAAATATTACACTCAGCACCGAATTATCCATTAGGCTCAGTAGGTTTTAGCCTAAGGGCCCTTAAACAAAAATCAAAAGAAAAAATATATCGAATGTTTAAAGTTATTTTCGTATTTATCAACTTGCATTTTACCTTGTCATATGAAACACTTGTTTGTATCGTTAACCTTTTCTTTATTAAAATTTGAATTGCTCTTGTTCGGAAAAGTTTCAGATTGATTATATAGCTGACGTTGTTTGAGTACATTTGATCTTGACCTGAAAAACTTACGATTGATTATATTGCCTAAGTTTTTTGAGTAATTTTATGGTGTTCATTTGTATGACGAATTATGATGCATTTTGCAAAATTCAATAAAAGAATCATTATCTCTACATATACCAGAGATTGTATGGTGACCACAAGAAGTCATTCCGACAAAAATCCTCAAGGGGTCCTATAAATGAATTTTGGTTTACTTAATAATGATAAGAAGAAGCATAAGACAAAGTTTGTGTAGAGGAAACCTCATGAACTTCATAAGCCTTAGGACGCTCACAAGGTTAAATTCGACTATAATTAAGTCAACATGTTCATAATCCCAATAAGTACTGAACACACAGAATCATTTAAAAAGTATATTTTTTTCAAGCAACATGAAATACAAAGGAGCTTCAGCTACAGTCGTCTACAAAAAATGTTACGAAATAAGTTTCTTACACGCGGGGAAAATAATCAAGATCTTTTTAGTGACAGCTTTACCGAACAAAAGCTTCCGAAAGCTTGATTACATCTCTCCGGAAGTGTTGTGCATCAGAAAGGTTTCTTTTTTTTTTACAGGTGTGTCCTTATAAACTAGAACTGCGTAGAGCACGACGGTTAAAGCAACTATTAAAAAAAGTAGTATTATAATGGATTAAATCTTTAGATGAAAAGGCTAATCAGATGCATGTATGGGAACTCACGGAGATGAGTTGCTACTACTACCTTTTGTATTTCATCTTTGTCATCAAACAACATTTTGTACTGCATTTTTTTTTTTCTTTCTTCCAAATTTGGGAAAAAAGTGTTCCGCCTTTCAAAAATACTTTTCTTACTACATACTAAACTTTTAACGAGGGCTTTCTTTAGAAATGGAGCATAGCACAACTACTAAATTTTGACAAGGTAAGAAAAAAAGGCCAAATAATCTTGTATTAGTTTAATTTTAGGATTTTAATCTCTTTAATTATTCTGCAAATATTCAGCACACATGGCTCGTCTAAAAGTTTTGAGAAGAGCTAGTTTTATTTTTAAAATTTATTTTACAGGAGTTGTGACAATCTGAAAATATGCTATAAAAATGCAAAGTGCACAATCTGAAAATCTTGTGTTGATGACCAAATAAAATTTATTTAATTTTCGGAAATCATTTCTATCCGAAGATCAAGGTGATCTCAGAATCTGAATTTTTCAATATTATCAGAATGTGTACAGATATTGTTGTTTTAAACTAGGGATATACTCTGCTGTAAGGCTATCTTGTAAGAAACAAGACTTATGAAAGCGCAATTCCTGTCAGTGGGACAATTTCGGCTGTTTTTCTTTTAATGAAATGCAAACTAAAAAATACTCAACCATTTAAGACCATTATTTTGTGTTTAAGATTTGAATCGGCATATGCATGCATCTTGGGCTGAAATCACGACCAAATTATAGGTCGTGATTTAAAAAGTTTTCTTTATTAGGAAGAATTATACTTCAGCAGTGAATTCCCACTTGTATTTTAATTGACAATGTGAATGCGATTTCGTTCACGGAACTGAAATTTCAGAAAAGAGTTAACTTTCCATTTTAACCCTTTAAAGCGCAGTGTTCCCGCTCTGGGAACACCCAAACTCTGACGTTTTGACTGTTGCCAGTCACGAAGAATAGATTTGATTTCTATAAAAATAGTTGCGGGTGACACAGCTCCACGAGAATCCTTTACTTTTTAGCACGCCCTTTCGCGTAAAAAAAATTGTCACGATTATTTTTTAACAGCACTGACGTCTGCTGAAAAATGGAAGAATGCGAGAACGGCTGGATAGATTGCCCAATGCTGAAAAAAAAGGGTCTCTATATCTGTGGCACGCGATGAGCGTTTCGATCGTCCGCCATCTTTCTGGTAGTTAAGTCGAGCGATGGCAACGGCTGCCCGTTTTTTCAGCATTGGAAAAGAGTTGCGCCTCAAAGGGTTAAAAAGCCGAAAACCAAGAAAATACATTTTCACTGTATTCCGTCGCTGATGAGTCACCATTCATTTGCCAACATCACAGCAAGTCATATGGCTTAGCTTCAGAAAAATTATCGGGCGCAGCGCTCAATTGCGGAGGCGGACGCGAAGAGATCTTTGTAATGGTGTGATGGAAAAAAATGCTCTTGATGATGCAGCCACGGCTAATAATTCATTGGGGCTTCTTACTCATCTGGGCTGAGTTGTCTGCAAGCTGCTGCTCCAACAGACGGAAGGACGCCCCGACTTGGCGACGCCGGAAACAAGTCATTTGCGTACGGGGGAGAGACAGTTCGGGAAGAGATCGATTTCTGATAGTGCCATGCAACAGTGCCGACTGTTCCATTCCGTCCAGATAAGTGAAGCAGTTGGTTCAAAAGATGGAATTTTAATACAGCTGATGCTAAAATTAAAACCGAGAAACCGTAGTTTCGAATTTGTTAACCCTTTAAAGCGAAAGCATTTTCACATCACTGTAGAAGATCAACTGGATAGACTGTCCAACGCTGAAAAAGTGCAGGCCGTTGCGATCGATCCACTTAACTAAAAACAACATGGCGGCCGATCGAACAGCCCCATCTGGCGCCATGTTGTTGGTAGTTAAACAGATCGATGGCAACGGGTGCACTTTTTCAGCGTTAGAACCGTTTAACCATGGTTTTTGAGACTACCAATGAAAGTGCAGAAATAATGTGGTTTCACGGCGAGTCAAAGGATTAAGATGCATAAATGAACCACCGCTCATTTGAAAAACCCCATAGTTCAGTTGACAGCAGTTTTTGGAAAAGTGAAAAAAAAAACAACAACAAAAAAAAAAACTTGTTTTTAGAAGTGCAAGGTTTCTCAGCAAAACAACAACTTCAGATTCTTCAACGGATGTGTATAAGCGGCTTGAAGATTAGGTTTTTTTTTTTCGTCTAAACGTGCGTCTACCCCAAATTATAGGTTTTTGATGCAAACTCGTTTTCTTCAAAATAATGACTAATGGGTTTTTTCTCAAATAAGCGGTTCAAATGTGGTAGATCCATTTTCCATTGATGTTCCAAAAATTTTCCATTGATCTTCTAAAATAACTAAAAAACGCAAAATGTAAAACTCAAACACCTGTGCAAGATCGCAAAGCAAATGAATTACCAAAAAAGAACTTTAAAAAAGAGATTAATTATCTAAAAGAAAAAAGAGGTTGTTATTGCATATGAAAATAATCAACTTTTCCCCCATATGTAGTTTAGTTTCAACTCCCCTGAGCCGTGTGTATGCTTGGGCTCCCAAAGCAAATGTAAATGAGTTTAATACAAATATCCTCGATGATCAACAGTTCTGGCGACAAATTTAGCTCTGAGTATTTAAAAACTTTGTTCCTTTCAATATCAGATGTATTTTAAGGTTAAATGTTTAACTGTAGAATAATTACAAGAAAAGTGATTTATTTATTATTTTTTTGTTCTTATTGCATTCTTAATTCAATTTTTAAAAGTAAAGAAAAAAAACTGCTGCTACAATTTACCGTTATTACGAAAATTTAAGGTTTTCCCCTGAGCTGAATAGTTTTTGCTTATGAAAGTTCACATCATTATTTTTTCTGTCACCTTAAATCTTATTTCAATTCCTGTCGTATGGCAACAAATTAATCTGCATTTGTTTCTTGAAATAACAAGAAATTCATTTTGGAATAGAGTAAAAATGAAAACTAACCAAATAAAAATAGATTAAATCCATTATTTGTATATGCTTATATAAATACAAAAATTTTCATGAAAGAGAATTGTATAAAATATTTTACGACATAATATAATCGACTTATTCTTTTATTAGTTACAGTTTTTTTTTTCACAATATCGTGAAATTATCATTTGCGTGTTAGTAATAATTCTTAATGACGTTTGCTTTTGCGGACATTTTTCATCTAAGATTTTATTTTCTTTCTTCCGTTGTTGCGAAGATTAAATTTTGATTAAATTATAAAGCTCAGAATCACAGGTTCGTTTAAAAATGGACATTTCAGAAAAATGTGCCAGCAAAATAAACTGATGAAATGACTTAATTATGAATAAGATATAAATTCAACAAAAATAATTAATAGGGGAAAACTGCACGAGAATTCTTCGATTCATGGGATGGTGAAATTATTGTTTACAAAAAATAACACATAGTAAGGTATATAATAAAGAAGCAAAGTGCTAGACTTGAGTTTTCCATAAAGCACCAGATAAAACTGTTAACTCACCTTAAATAATAAAAGAAATTTCATTTAATCGAGCTTACCTGTAAAGAGAAAAGATAATAAGTAAATATATATTTATACACACGCATTATATATTCACACTGAATAAAATAACAGACATTATTATGCAAACATAAAGAATAAACACACATTAATTCAAAGCTGTGTTAATCGCAAAAGTTTTGTTTTCAGATAAAATAGCAATCTGACAGAATGTTCTTTGCATCTCCGTATATTCTTGACCTTTTACAAGTTGGATGAGTTTATTTTTAGAGAATTTTTGACGCTTAAATTGGAATGTTATTTTAAAGTGGAATGGAAGTTGAGCAGCTGAAATCGTTGTTCTTTTTTATATAACACATGTCTCATTACGGATCGGAAATAAAAATCTAACCCCCCCCCCCCAAAAAAAAAGTGTTAAAATATAAAATTAATTAAAAAGGAAAAGTTTGTAAAATAACACACATAAAAAAGTTACTTATAAAAACAATCGTTTCGGCTCCAGTTTTAACCCTTTTTGCTCGTGTGGATGGTGCAACTTTTTTGCAACGGAAGAAGGATAGATTCTTGTACCACAGGAAACGATGTTTTGATAAGTAACTTTTCTGTGTGTGTTACTATAGAAAGTTTTAAATAAATTTTAAATAATGAATATTTTTTTCCCAACTGAAAAAAAAAATTTTTTTCAACACTTTTCAATAAATCGCCTCTTGAAAATTACAGCTTTCATCAGCACAATGTGAAAAATTCGTATTTATTTACGTACGAAATTTTCTTTCGTCACTGCTGACGATATTTTTCTCGCTAAAACCGGCGCTTTCCTGAGCATAGTAATAATAATAATAATAATAATAATAACAATAATAATAATAATAAAAGAAAAGAAACATAAATAAATAGACCTCGGTGGAAAACCATTTACTTCTCATATTTATTTTCATTCTGGTAAATAAAAAATAAAAAATCTAAAGTCTTGGGGTAAAAATCATTCAAAACGTCAAAAAACCAGATGAGTCATTCAAAGAACTGAATTAAACTGGAATTCCGTTGCTATTTGAATGGCTATTTTTATTTGCATAGCTATGGCATCTGAAGTATATAATTATTTTTAAAAAAATGAGAAAAGATGAAAGAATTATTCAACCCGTTTACCAGATGCAATCTCAAAAAATTATTTTCCAGTTCTTTTACTCCATACCATTAATACTATTTTCATTTATTATTAATTTTTTTTCTTTTTTTGGCAACGACGTCGTTTTGAAAAATGAGGAAAATATATTTAAAAAAATAAAAATTAAATAATTCATTATCCAGCTGCATGTAGAACGAGAAAAACTTTCTTCAAAAGAGGATAATAAAGAATGTCATTTTCTTGGAATACGATACCACACACGTTGCCAACTGTTGAGAATAATGATTCACGTCTTTTCTGGAATTACCAAAATGTCGCCCCGCAGTAGTAAAATTAATTCAAAGAAAAGAGATGCGTTTTCTCAGAAATAAGCGATTTAGCGAAATTTTTCTTTTATTATCCCACCGCAATTTGTTCCAAGAGTATTTGCTTACTAATTAAGGTTTCCTCTTTCAAACAACTACCGACGTTTATTGAAGGAGTTTCATTCCACTTATGATTTTTAAGAAACAACAAGTCTAATCAAAGTACTAATGAAATCTTATTATTGTTATAATTTTGAAAGAGCACATTTTCGAAAATTTTCATTGATTGTTATTTTTCTATTGAAAAAATTGGGACATAAGATGAGAATAATTGTAGCACTCAAAATAACTGGCATTTAAACACTAAAATTAGTTAAGAACTTTGTTAATACCACATATAAATAAATAATATATCCTAAGACGATCGTTTTCGAGTGGTACAAAAGGTCTACCCTTCCTCAGCTGCTAAAAGCTCCCCCATTCATACAGGTAGGAAAGTTTGAAAGGAAAGGCTTTCAGTTCTAACCTTCCTGCTACATAATTTATTATATTTTGTTAAAATTTGCGTGGGGTTAATTTCAAACATGCATTTTTGTCTACTCCCCCCCCCCCCCCAATAAAAAAAAAACTGCCGTATCACTTTTTAAGGGTATTCATAAAGGTGAAGCATAGCTAGAATGTGCCTCAAGAAGATTCTAAAGCAGTTTTAGTACGCAATTTTAGTATAGATTTCAATACTGAAGAAGTGCTTTATGGAACAAGGAAGACAAATGCGGCATACTCATGGATTATCATATCCATACGAACGTAATGACACAACGAAGGCAAATAAGGATGAATAATGAGTTATGAGCAGCATAATGACACACGGAAGACAAATGCGCCAGTGGATGGATAATCACGTACGTTCCAATGTAATAAAGTAATAAAGACAAATAGGACCAACGAAGTGTGGATTATGATACGCTTTAAAAATAGTACTTTAGTGGGAGTTTAAAGTATGAAAGTTTTCAGATGAATATATATAGTTTAGTGTATAGTGAAAAATGGAGAAATGTTAATAAAAATTTTACGAAATAAAAAGCTGAATTAATAAGCTAATGCTAAGTTATGTAATATACGTAGTAAAAAGTATGTAGAAAGTATTAAAAAATCTGTAAAATAAAAAAGGAAAAAAAATCAAGAATTTTCAGAATGTGAAAGGCCAAGTAAAAATGATCAGAAAAAAAGCTCTTTGAAAATTCTATTTGAAAGAAAGAAAGGAAAAAAAAAAAATTCTCTTTAGCTGATTAAACCAGGGTCGATCCAGGATTTTTTTTCCAAAGTGCCATCCATATTTGTGAAAATTGATTATTTTTGTGAATTTCAATACTTAATTTTGTGAATTTCAACACTTATTTTTCTGAAATTTTATGACAGTTTTCAATAAAAGTCATTTATTTGGTTAAAGTAATTTATAAAAAAAAATTAAAATATAAGGTAGAATGTCAATGAAGGACCGTTTTAATTGATTGTATTTCTGTAAAGGGTCAGTTTTAATCGATTATAATTTTGTGAAGGGGCCGCAGGACACACCCAATTTTAGTCTGATCGACTCCTGTAAATCCAAATAATTTCTGTAGTATTAAATACATATTCAACATTGAAAATATCTTACATAAAAAGCTCGGATATGGTATATAGTTTCTAGAATAATAAAAATTTGGAATTTTCAACATCTTTGGGATTCTGTTTTACAGTGAAACTTAATTAGTATTTTATCCTAAGCATGCCTTTTTATTATTTATGTATGAGTTTGATTTGCTAAATTCGTACTTGATGAATTTAAGAAATTGTTTCTGAATTATATTCATAATGTGTAACTGATCACAAATAAAATTTGATATTTAGTTTGCAATTTCCAGGGTTAATTCAATACCTTTTCACAAACGGATAATTACAGAGTATTGCACCTTTTAAAGTATACTTATTGTTAGCTTTTTTTATAGGATTTATATTGTTTCACTAACGTATCTTCATCGAGGGATAGAAATTAAAATAGTTAGTGGCCCAAAGGACCAGTGACTCCAGGACTTTTCTGGATCGTAACATTTGTCGCTGGACCGTATACCCGCTTTAAAAAAAATGAAATTATATGAGCAATATATATTGATTTCCGTCAAAATCCGAATTAAAAAAATGTAAATACCTATTATAAAGAATATTAAATATTTTAAAATTATATGATATTTATTGTAGAGCTAAATGAGGAACGTTTGCAAGAGAAAAATGTGAATAAAACGTTACTGGTCGGACGGACCAACAAATTTTGTATTCATTCAACTGGTCCGTTTTATGTTATAGCGGACCTTATAATATTTCTCAATATTATAAGGCCATTAATTTCTAGCCTTATAATATTGAATGTCTCTGCTAAAAAGAATTCAACACAAATGTATTTTTAAATGTTCACTAAACTCACAGAGAACAACATCATTCGAATCTTTAATATCAGGTTGTAACGAAAGTTTTCCGCCATATCTGCCTGAAAAACTAACTTCTAACTCCTTAGATAACTGTTTTTGAACTTTCGGTACCAAACCTGCAAACAGCCCATATGATACAACAATAGTACTTAAAGCTGTACTCATAATTCGTTGATATTATGTAGCTGACTTTTTGCAACACAACTGGAAGTAAATGATGGTTCTAATCCTCTAGAGTGATAGTTCCATTTGAGACACCTTATACTTAATGATAACTATATTTTTTAAAGATTTCACAACACAATGTAATAAAGTAAACCTCTTTCTTTCAAATGCCAAAAATCGTTTGACAAAATATGAACAAATACGCCAACGAGAACTGTGTGCTGACGATGTTTGCGGTGGCGGGAAACTTTCGTTACAACCTAATATTTAATGTAACGATGTATTTTTTAAAAAAATGTGATTTTGGTACATAAATACAAAAAAACTAATTATGTCTTGCAGCTCAAAATTTTTAGAATGCCTCTTTACAAGCTGTACTGTACGCGGTAATAAACGATAAACCTGTAACAGTTATAAAACTTTCAGAACAAAATCTTAAAAATCGAACATTTATCAGGATGTGTGTCACTCTTCGAAACTTTTTACTGTGCGATTTCATGCTGAAGAATTTTTCTTCAGGAAGCTTCATAAAAGGCAGTGTTAATTCATTTATTAAGGTGGGCAGTACAGCTTAGAAAGAATCATCCTGAATTTTTTTCAGGATGATTCCGTTAACTCTTTAACCGTTTCCGTTCACTTTCTGAAGCGCAACCATTTCCCAATGCCGAAAAAGGAGCAGGCGTTGCCATCGCACGATTTAAATACCTGCAAGATCGCTGTTGACACAGGATGGTGGCAAAATGGCTTTTGACACACACAGCTAGCTGTGCGGCGCCACACAGCCAACTGCATCAAAAATGTTCTGTGGCACGCACTGTGCGATTTGATCGACCGCCATCATGCTGGTAGTTTAAATCGTGCGATGGCAACGGCTGTATTTTACCGACAAAGGACAGTCTATCTAGGTGTCCTCCCTGAGTATTTAATTGAAATCAAATTTATTCTTGCATCACAACAGCCAAAATGTCAGAGTTGTGTCCTCACAGTGAGGACACTGCGCATAGGGTTAACCCTTTGAGGCGCAACCCTTTCCCATTGCTGAAAAAAGGGCAGCGGCTGCCCTTTTTTCAGCATTGGGCAATCTATCCAGCTGTTCTCGCCTTCTTCCATTTTTCAGCAGATGTCAGTGCTGTTAAAAATAATCGTGTGCATTTTTTTTTTACGGGAAATGACGTGCTAAAAAGTAAAGGGGATTCTCGTGGAGCTATGTCACCCGCAACTATTTTTATAGAAATCAAATCTATTCTTCCTGACTGGCAACAGTCAAAACGTCAGAATTGGGTGTTCCCAGAGCGGGAACACTGCGCGTTAAAGGGTTAAAAGAGAATTTCTTTTTAATTCCACGGAAACACACATGCATTATGATTCATTTGTAAAAGAAGCGGAAAGTGCTGTATTAGAATAAAAAAAAATAAGTTTATAAAAAAAGACAATCAAGAAACAAAATTCCTCATCCAAAAAAAAGAAATGAAAAGAAAAATTATCTCAAGTTTCTCCCTCTATTCAATTCGAACAAACAACAAGCGAGAAATTTCTCACGAAATGCGTCCTGTAGACAATGAAAAGAATGGATGCTCTTGAAAACAGGAGGCGGAAGGAAGAGAACTCGAGTTTAGAAGAAAGAAAAAAAAATTAGAAAGTTCATATGAAAGAGGGGAAGCACATGTGCTTGCGCGCACAAGGAGGATGATTCAAGATCGTCTGCCGGGTCGTAGTCACGCGAATGACCCTACCATGATCTATCTGGCTGGCGGTGGTCTGGGATAGCCCGCAGACGGCCAGACGGTGTGGGTGGAGAGGAAAAAAATACCCCGAGCAAGCATTCGAAGAAGGAATTCCGAAAAAACAAGCGTGTTTGGAGAAAAATTTCAAATTTATAAGCACGTGTTCTGGGGCGGCCCGACACGGTAAGTAAGGTAAGCGTCTCATCGGGGCGCCATCTTCGAAGGGGTGCCATTTCGAACTCAAAAACTGAGAAAAACTTGTTCCTGAGCATAAAATAATGTGCCTTTTTTACGTTTGCAGAGGGGCGCCATGTACCTTAGGGCCGTCCCCGCACGTGTTTACTAAATACGCAAAAAATAAGCGGCACTTTAACAATATCGTCGATTTATTTATACCCAGGATCGTGTAGAGCGGTGCTTTTTAACCATAACGTGCAAGAAACCACTTGAAAGATTTTCACGGGAAAAAAAAAAAAAAAACCGTGATGTGCATTTATTCTTCTCTTTCTTTTTTTAAGGGCAAACTTTACTTATGTGTTTTGGAAACTTTTCATAAATGTATGTGTAAAAGAAATTTGCTATCGAAAATTTTGGGGACTGAGAGGAGAGCGCTTCGTAGTTTAAATAGATCTCTGGTTGGCGAGCTTCGTAATACAGTCGAGAGTCGATAATTCGGGACCGACACCGACTCGGATTACTGAAAACTCGGATTATGCGAACTGCATTATAAAATCGGTTTCATGTTCAGTACGTGCAGAGGGATCAAATAGCGATAAAATAACGAGCACACAGATTTGTAAGCATGAAAAAGTGTTTTAAATAGCATCACACTTACTTTATTTAATGTTTAAATAAATTAATTTAAAGTTGTTTATTTTGGGGCAGAAAGTTTAGACCTAAAATAACGACGAGCAGAAACTTTCGGACGAACAGCTGGCGTGTGCACGCCGGCAACAGCCAGCTGTCGTCCAAAAAAAAAAACGGTCTCTAGATCTAGAGCACGCGATGAACGTTTCCGATATCGTCTCGCCATCTTGCTGGTAGTTAAGTCGAGCGATGGCAACGGCTGCCCTTTTTCCAGCATTGGGCAATCTATCCAGCTGTTCTCGCATTCTTCCGTTTTTCAGCAGATGTCAGTGCTGTTAAAAATAATCGTGACCATTGTTTTACGGGAAATGACGTGCTAAAAAGGTAAAGGACTCTCGCGGAGCTATGTCACCCGCAACTATTTTTATAGAAATCAAATCTATTCTTCGTGACTGGCAACATACAAAACATCAGAGTTGGGTGTTCCCAGAGCGGGAACACTGCGCGTTAAAGGGTTAAGAGGACTCGCATTAGCGGGACTCTACTGTAAATAAAATAAATAAATGATAATAATAACAAGAGTCAACACTCGATAACAAAAAATTGTTGGCATACTGCTTCTGTCGTTTCTCTTTCTTAAGACAAAACTAAGACTTTTTAAAATGACTAATTTTACATAATCTTCCTCGGAACGGCCTAATTTTAAAGTATTAAAATGTCATTGCTGATTTTTCTTTCTGAATGTTCGTCTGGTATTTCAATTCATACGCTTACAAAGAACTTGTGCCCTGTTGATTGAAAGCTGTACAAGCATCGTTAAAAGTTTAAAACAGTTATAGGAAATAATGATTATTTTTGACCAACATCGAAATTATCTCCCAGACTTCCTGAAAAAAAGACAGCGCCGATGACCGGTAGTTGCAATGAAATGAGGAAGAAACACGAAAGAAAATACACAAGATGATTCACGCAGCTGGTCAATCAGCGATACAATGGATGACACACTTTGACTAACGTATATATTTTTGTTTTCTTTGCCAGTTCCCTGTGATGTTGTTTAAAAAGTTAGACGGGAAAACTAGTACTTGTTTACAAGGTATAAGGAAAAAAAAAAAGTTAGTTTTCTCCCATTAAATCAGTCCTTTACTGGTTTATTGCGCTGCATTTAGAAAGTATGACACACACAGTTTATAGACCGTGTCTCTATAAACCAAATTTCATGTCGTTATATTGATAATCAAACTGACAGATCACGAACGTCTAAGAATCAAGATCTGATGATTAAGCAGAATGTGATTCCTGGTATACAGAGCTAATTTTGTAGTCATGTTTCCACAGCGGCGAATGCAGAAGAATTATAAGGAAGGGGTGATCAACTGATCAGTAGGACGAAGCATTTGTCAGAGATCGGTTATTCTTTTTTTTTTATCTGCTCATTTTTAATTTTGTGCTAACTTTCGCGAATGTTAGTCGCCACGTCGCCACTCGGCAAATGGTGATTAGTAGACCACGGATTATATGCAATCGCATATTTGCATATGCAATTGCATATTTCAGGTGTTTTTGATGATTTTGCATAAAATGACGCATTTTCACTGTTGGGTGCATATTTCAATCTCTTTAGCTTTGAATTTGTAACTTTTTTTACCTCCCTTTCAGTATTTTTTTTTCTTTAACTCTTTAAGTCCCACGCTTTGAAAAATTTATACAACTTCAGGTTCCTAGCAAAATAGCATATAAGCTTCCAAATTTTTTTCGTGTGTATTTGCAACAATTTAAATTAAAGTCAGCCTATATATTAAAATTTCAGAAATTGCTAGAATGAAAGCAAGCATGCCAACCCTGATGCATACGTGGATTTCGGATTATGGACAAGACTTAACTCCAGAAAGGATGTAGTTAATGCTTTGGACAGCATTGATTCTTCTTCTCTTTTCATTGCGGAAGAAATGCTTAGTGATATGTCCATACGAAAAGGTCTATCGATAATCGAAACAGATTTTTCCTTCTTAACATCAGACATCACAAAATTAGAATATCAAAATCTGCTTCTGAGTGATGTAATGAGTCAAGTTGTAAAAGTAGGAATGTAAGTGTGGTAAGATTCCAAAGTCATTAGAAGAAGTAATCAGTGAGAAACTAAATTTCATTTTATATAAAAATTCAGGATTTTTTGCAGTGAATAAAATAAATAATTTTATTAATGGCAAGGGGAGTGAATTGCCGGAAAAAGTAGAACCATCCAAAGCGAAATATTATAAGTACTGTCCAGTGACATGCGTTGATGTTGAAAGAGCATTTTCAGCATATAAAATGTTTTTAAATGATAAAAGACAAAGCCTTACTATTGAAAATTTAGAAAAACACTTAGTTGTGTATTGCAACAAAAATTACTGAAAGCAGTTTTAATTCATATTTCATATCACTAAGATTGTGAATAAAAATTTCAGATTCTGTCTTTCATTATGTTTTGAAGTTTCAAACAGAAAAAAATGTGTCATAATTGCAAATTAAGTGATAGAAAATACTTTTACAAGTAAATACGTTTTTATTTTCTGCTAATATGTGAATATTTTTTCAGTTATTTGGTGCTTATTTTTAGATTTTTAGTGCATATTTTTAGATTTTTAGTGCATATTTTTAGATTTTTTGATGCATATTTTCTCACTTTTTAAGTGCATATAATACGCGGTCTAGTGATTAGAAAAATTCTTACTGATGTAAAAATTCAGGTCTACTCGATATAGTGGGGAGTGAATGCTACACTCAGAGTTAAAAAAATAATGGAATTGACTTAGTTCCTCTCAACACAGCTCCATGTGGACGGGGATTTTCTGAAATAAACAGAGTTAAAATTGCCTTTCGTTCGCCAGTCCAAGAAGTATCGTTTAGATCAGTGTTTCTCTTTTTTGATTGACAGCACACTGAAATTATTTGCGGCACACCTGAATATAAAAATTGCAAAAGTTGTATGATACATAAATTTACATAAGTATAAAAAAATTACTTATTTGCAAAAAAATATTAATAAAAGGGCTGAGCCGGTTTGTCATGGGTGTTGGCTGCAAACAGCTCTTCACAAAATTGGCAGAACGTTTTTCCATGCTATGAAATAAAAGTTTCACGCTTCATACTGTATATAGCTCAGTGAAAATGAACAATGCAGCCCATGATAAATAGAAAATGTCATGTCGCTGATATGACACCACGCAGTTTTAATAATTTTTCAATAACCCTCGCGGCGGCTCACAGGTTGAGAAACACTGGTTTAGATGATCTAATGAAGATGAAATGTAATGGAGTGTCCATTAACGAGTATGACCCAGGTGCAGCTATAACCCTGAGGTAGATAAGACCCTGAGCAAGAGCATGGCAGATGGCTGAAATGTGAAGGTCCAGGGTTCTGGCTTACACCGTAAGTGTCGATGTTACGGTCTGGAGTTTTGGGCGGTACTCTCCAGGTGTAACGCGAATACGCATTAGAACGCTTTAAGGAGTCCCCCCCCCGCCCCCTAGGCAGATATCCCTCGTGTAGATTTGCCTAAACATATTACACTCACACATATATATTCTGTGTTGGGATGATACGAAAGAAAAAGAGGCATAATACATATACGCATTATGGAGAGTATGTATTATTTTTGCTTTTTTCCCCCCATCTTCTCTTTTTTTCATCTTTTTTTTTCTTTGCATATAAAAAATGTAAATGCCATTCATTATCATTTACTAATTGTCTGGCAGTAAACAAAATTAAGCTGAATGGATTTAAAATCCTATCATGAATTACTCAATTTAAAATCCTTATTATTTATGAAATAAAGATTTTCAGTTAGGCGAGGATTATCTTGAACCCATGTTGAACCTACTCGCTCTCATCATTAGAAAGATGCAACGGGGAGACTCGCAACGCCAGACCCCAGCGGAGCATGCACAGAAACACGCTGGGAAGCAACATAGATCGTAAAAGGAGAGTATTTTCCGTTGCGTCTTTCTAATGCGCTTAACTGCAGAAGGGAGGCGATCTGCCACTGTGTTTTAGTTCTGTTTGTTAGTTAGTTGTTTTTAATTATCTGAACATGCAAAAAGATAGTTTTGGCTTAAATTTTATGGCTTAAAATAAAAACAAAGTAATATAAATTTAATAAATATGGGGATAATCAAACAAACTTCGTATTTTAATTTTTAAATGCGCTATTATTTTTATTGTAATATGTACTCTAATTGCACATATATGGTTTAAATGAATTTTTTAAGACAAAAAAAAGTTTCGATAAATTATTTGTGATAATTTATTAATACTTTCCGTGCATGCACACGAACACACCAGTAAAAATATATACATTTAAATAAATATATATTTGACAATACACACAGAAAAATTTTTACTTAAAGAATTCAATGTCTAAGCAACAGGATTGAAAATAAAATATTTCAAGGGCCTTATGAATTTTTAAGAAGAGGTTTAGAGTTTTCATTCAATCATTATAAATATTTAAAATGCTTCATCTTTCGTTTTTTCCTCTGCCGTTTCTGGAGGAAAAAATCCTTCGAAATTTGCTTTCGCAGATTGCTTTTCTTGGTAGCATAAAAAAACTATAAATAGCTGGCTTTTCTTTGGATTGCAGAAGTTAAATTTGTGTAACTATTATTTAAACACAAATAACAAGAACAAAATAAAATATAAGGACTCGTAGGTTTAAAGTATATACCTATTATTTCTATACTTAGTAGTTTTAAATTTTTGTCGGGCTTTGCTATAGTTGCATAAATAATTAAACAAACACGCTTTTTAAAAAGTCAAATAAAACATTTTATTCATGCAAAACAGGAGAAAGTACTATTAGCAAGTAGGAAAACATTATTAGAAAAAGATAATAAAAACGAAAATGTGTGAAACACAGGCGTGCCGTTTTATGGAATTGTAGAGAGTTGGTGATCCTCAAAAATTTGCTATTTATTTAACAGATTATAGATAATTAAATTTTTATCTTATGACTCCGATCCAACAGTTAAACCACCAGTAAAGTCGAGTTTGACTTGTTTGCTCTCATCGTTGAAATGCAGCAGCGGAGAGAACTCCCCTTCAATGACCAGCGTTGCTTAGGAGCAGGGTGTTTGGGATGAATTAAAATCACACTGTTGGGCTTGCGCAGTTCCAGCGGAGAATTCAAAAAGACTCATGCTCGGAACTTTTCCTGTGTTCAAGATAGAGATTAAATCAACAGGGAAAAAAAAATGACTCTTCTCTGATGCTGATGAAACCCCTTCTCCCCATTGAAATTTTTCTGCATCCGCCACTGTAAAATAGAATGAGATGATCCTGAAATTTGAGTTCATTATGTTTTAATTTAATCTGAACTTAAAATTTAAATGCGAATTACAACGAACAGAACAGTAATTACTTAAATAAATTATTATACGCTTTATAATTTATTTTAAATAACTTCTGATAAAAAAAGCTAATTTCATCTGAAAATGTTTTGGAAGGGGAATAGCACGAGATTTCGAGCTTGATCTCAATCAGTTGAAGATCAGTGGCGGACTCAGAAATTTGCCTTTTTTGGCAAGGGCTAATTCGTAAAAAGAGTTTATTTGACCCAAACAAAATGTAGAATAAAGCAAAATGTTTATGAAGCAACTTAACTTTTTTTCGGAGGCGCTATTTTATTAAAAAAAGCTCATTTGACTTAAATACGGTGTACCAGTGTACAATAAAGTTAATGTTATCCGTAAGCGATGTTTCTTTGGAGGGGGGAGGGGGTGAAGCTTCCTAGGTCCTCCTCTGGATCCAACACTGTTGAAGATTCGTTTATAGTGAAACAACAACAACAACAATAACGCTAGAGCTTCAATAACATTCCTTCCTCTCTCCCTCCTGCCCAGCATGGCTAAATGGTTAAAGACACTGGCCATGGTAGACGGCTGAAATGTGAAGGTCCCGGGTTCAGCCATCAATCTAACGGTCTGGAGTTTTGGGCGGTTTTCTTCAGATGTAACGTGAATACGCTTTAGCAACCCCTCAAAAAGTTTTACGCTCAAGGTACCCCTCCTCAGGCAGATAGCCCTCGAGTAAATTTGTCTTAAGGCGTAATCCCATCCAATCTCTCCCTCCCTTGCTCTTTAAGTCAGAGGTTCTCAACCCCCCCCCCCCCCCAAGAAAGGCTAACTTACGGTGGCGCCCCCCACTCACATTTTTCAGCATACTTTCAGTTTTTTAATCTTTAACAATGAACATTTACTCGAATTTTCTACAAAATAATGTTATTAGCAAAGTTAGAATGAACATTTTAAGCGAAAATGAATATATTTTTGAGTAAAAATGAGAATAAATAAGATGATTTTTTAAAAAAATGCATCACTACTTGCTCTTTGGGTTTTCTCGCGCCCCCCCCCCCCCCTGCAAACGCTATTCGCCCCCCTTGAGGGGCGCTCCCCACAGGTTGAGAAACGCTGCTGTAAGTCCTCCCCGCCCCTTCTGAATGCTCCAGAAATACCAGAGAATCTCGGTCTGTTGAAAAGAATGCTAACTTAACCATTTGACTTAAAAAGTCCGTTTCTTCGAAGACAGCACGCGAAAGACTCATTATGCAAATGATGAAAAAAAATAAAATTATAAGCAGCAGTCAATGAGAGGAGGCTTGTTACGAGTGATCGCCAATAATTACTGAAGCATGGACTGTTTTGTCGTCCTTGACGCATTTTTGGACAGTTGCATCATGCCGTGACGCATGCTCCTAGTTTATTGACTCGTTAACACATTTGAGTGCCACAGAATAAGTGTGTGTGTCTGAGGATCCAAACAAAATGATAGTGAAAAAGAGAACGCACAGCGAAAAAATTTTTGTTTTTAATCAAAAATAATTCAACTGTAATAGCTTCTGGGAAGAAATTATGAAGGTCTTAGGTCACACCCCTGAACGATAAGTAGCCCTTTGTCTGCTGGTATTTGAGGAGCAAAAAGAAAAAAAGAAATAGTAAATTATTTTTTAATTATACTTTATTAAAATTTCCGTAGTACCTATGAATGATGTTCTGAGTATATAAAAGGCATTTCTAGAAAATTCTAATGCTTACTAAAATTATTACTATTTTATACTAATTGCTATTAATCTAACTCAGGCATATGCAATCAAAAATAATTATTCACATTTATTTTAATTTTAAAAGAAGGTACTTTTCCTGACACTTGAGAAAACTTCGGGAAAATAAACCATAACGTACAACAGTATATTTCTAATCTAATAATTTAATCCATGTGAAAGTTTGCAAAATGATTCATTTTCTTCTTATTATTATTAATGCATTTATTTTGTAATACAATAAATGTAGAGAAAAAAGCTTGACTTCTTCGTAGCAAGATAATAATCATTGCTTATTTTTTAATTCTCTGACTTATAGACTTTAGTGTGGGAAAAAATTTGAAATTTGTTGTACAAGCCTGTAGATATCTGACAACGTATGAATTCAGCTAAGAGCACTTATTTTCAGATTTCGTTGTTATTCTTTTTAATTTCAGAAAATTTTGAATTTCATTTTATCGAAAAATAACCAGTGCAAAAGAAATTAATGAAATGAAGCCCTATTTGAGAATCTTGTGCTCAAATTTTTAATCTTTTTTGGAGTAATGGCGGTAAAAGTTTTAAATTGGAGTGGTTACCCGGAATTTTTAAAAAATCAGCGAATCAGTGATCAGGAACTATGTAGTAGGATGCCCATTTTAGACAAAAATCTACAAAATTTTCTTTTTATTAAGGAAAAATGAAAGTATAGCCAATTGGCTATGGTATTCACTGTACGGTTAATTATGTAATTAGAGACTCTGTATTTACGAAAAAGAAAATTGAAATAGAAAAGTTAAGAATTTAATGAAAAAAATCTCATACATTGTTTGAAAATACACAGTAAAATACTTCCAGAATTCATTTCTGATAAATGCACTAGTATGAATAATATTTAGAAAATAATTTAATAAATTTTTGTGCTTATGCATAACAAACTGATATATTGTAAACAAAGATGAAAAGTTTATTACGTGTGTGTGTTAATTCCTAAACTTACATACTTCACAGATAGAAAAATACTCTATGTTATTTTAAAAATATAAAAAACGCAGTTCGTTTCTATTTGTGAACTGTTAAAAGCCTAGGTGTTTGTTTCCATAAAATTTATGTTATTTTGATTGGTCGAAGCAGAAATAGTAAAGATATAGGAACGTGATCATCAGTTCAAAGTGAAAGAAGCTGGGATTTTGTATCCAAAGAAAACTGGCTTCCCATGGGGATGTCTAAAAATAGACTGTAGGCAGTTAATTCTATAAGCCTTCGAAGTAGTCACGTATTTAATGTATTCTCTCTTTGAAAGAAATGTTTTAAGCCCTTAACAGTCGTATTATTTTCAAGAAAACAGTCATGAAAGTGCCCAATTTTTTTATTCCACAATACTGTATAAAAATAAGCGCATGTACAATATATGTACTCATTTTAAGAAGTTGGACATTTTTTTTAGCGAGAAAAAGAGAAAAAGTTAAATTTCTAGGAAAAGCCAACATTAAGGGTTATGATGACTGAATGTGTGTTTTGTAACAAGCAGGGAATCATTAAAAATATATGTTTTAAACACTGAAGGAGAATTTTATCAAACTTACTTCGTAAAATAAATAAATATTCGTAAAGTTTTCTTTGAACATAAGTAAAAAATGGGACTTAAGATTGCACAATGCATATCACAAATGGAAGTATTTGAGTACTGCTACCATCTATTCAAAAATGAACTATCTCCGAAGTTAAAAGTAGTCTGGCATTGCCATCTGTTGATATATAAATGATATATAAAAAAATCCATACATAATTGAAAAGCTCTTAACTTTCTGGCGCATAACGTTTGAGCACTATTGCCGGAAATATGACTGCTATGAGAAACAGTCTGAGAAAGCTTAGCTGGTGATTTTGAAGCGAGCGAAGCTTATGGGGGTGGATCCGAAAAACATTTCATGACTTTTGGCTAAAAAATGTATACAGGGCTTGACTAAGACACTCAGGGGGCCTAGGCCAAACAACTTTTCGAGCCCCTGTGCGAACATACCTTGCTGACACTTATAGTTGCAGGGTACAAATATTAGTTGGCAGTCGTGTACATGAAATGGGGCTGGAATGATTCCAGTCCTCCCCTTAAGAAAAAATTTTTAACTTAAAAGTCCTGAAATTTTTAATGCGCAAAAGTTATGCTTCAAACGACATCATGTCGATAAATGTTTCATGTTAGAATGCTTTGGATCTTAACATGACCCAGAATTTTGTAAATAGACACTTTTGTATGGCGGCATGTGTTGTAAACGTGCATCTTCTTATTTTTTTGTAATTGATGTATTTATGCTAATATTTTAAGTATAAAACTTAAGCTATTTTAATAATTTCAGGGTCCGCCCAAACTCGATGGCCCTAGGCGAGGCTTAGTTGGCCTGTGCGATAATCAGGCCCTGAGTGTATACGCTAAAAAAATTTTCGATTCTAATCATCACCAATTATTTGCAGCATTCTGTTAAATGTTTTAACCTTAAATGTTAATGTTAAATGTTTTAACGTTAAATGTTAAATGAATATGTAATGTTAAATGTTTTAACCTTACTATGAATAATGTTAAATGTTTAAACCTTACTATGAAAAATCTTTCATACTAAGGTTAAGATGAATATTTAAGTATAAATACGTAAATAAAAATGTTAGATGTAAGCCATAATTCGTCATATATACAAGTTTTCTTCTACTAACATTAATAAACTAACTTAAAAAATGATAAATGGTCATGAGACATTTTTAAATTTTTATGATTTTCCTTCCTGTTCTCGTCATATTTAATAATGAGTTGATTTTTCAATAAAGAAAACTATCATCTGTTAAATGCAAGAACACATAACAAGAACATGTGTATTTTTTCATATTAGTTATGGATATGTAAAATTAATAAAATAGCGCAGCTTAGTAAAAAGCTTCATCTTTTAAATATTGTATACACAAAAATCTTTAAAATTATACTAACAATCGTATTAAAAATATCTGTTTCGGCGGCAAAAGAACTTAATAAGAAATTTTTAAATAATTTTTTACTAAAAACTACTCAAATGTATATTTAATTACACATTTTCCCATCTACATTTCCAATTAATTAACCTCAATAGGAAATTCCTTTCCTGTGATATAAAGGCAGACTAAAGACAAGACTGACAAAGGGCATATATGTATGCACACAGACGATTTCTTTGATGAAACAAATATTTGCATGGCAGGGTACAAAGAGATAAATTGAGGTAGTACGTTATATAAATCGAAGTAAAGAGAAACGTGTTTAACTCCAAAGAAATATTAATTATTTCTGATTATTAGCTAAAATTTTTATCAACCTGATATATTTAATGGAATGAAAGCAATAAAAACAATGTAATGTAATACAGTCAAATTTATCTTAAACGTATTCATCATTAATTTAAAACTTATCTTGGAAGAAAAAATTTTTAGTCCCATGAGTTTAGGTTTCTCGGATGTACACTTTTATTCAAGGGGCACCTGGATTTAACGAGAAAGTTTTAATCCTTTTAAGACATACGTTACTGTACTATTATATTAAATTACATAACAACTTTTTTACAAAATATTTTACATCATTACTAAATATCTAAAAGTAAATCAACAACAAATTTTTTAAAATGTATTTTTTTAAATTATCCTGTTAACAGAATCTTCTTTTTTCCTTTAAACGCTGCTTGCCATATGTGTGTTTATACAAAACTATTTATTTTCCCTGACTAGAAAAATAGAATTTTTGAGCATTTTACAAAATGTCTAATAAGACTACGAAAATATGTTTAGTAATAAGCAATTTATTTCAGAGTGATATCACTAAATTTAATTGATTCAGAATCATGATATTAAAGTTCATTTGTTATGTTTTGATAAGTGGTCTTTTTTGAAAAACGCCGACTTTTCTACTGCAATAGTCATTGTTGAATGAAAACAAGAATCTGAGAAAGGCAATTAAGTGTTTTAAAAATCTCAATTACACTTTATACAAATTTCCACGAAATGGGGTGCATAATAGAAGGCAAGACACATTTTAAGACGAATGAAAATAATTATAAAATTTCAAAAGCATAACCTAGTTTCGTTATTTCAAGATATATCAGAGACATGCCCGTAGAGATGAGTTCGGGCTCATTTTTTGAAGCCCGAGACCGCCCGAGCCCGAGGACTTTTAATCCGAGCCCGCCCGAGCCCGAGCAATATTATTAAATTTGAAGCCAGAGCCCGAAATTTCAGCTAAAGACAAATAAATTTAACTACTTCATTAATAGGATACAATAAATTTTGGAGCTTCACACACCTTCTAGTCCCCCGTGCCGCTATTTTTTAAAATAAGTACGTCTATTTATCCCATGAATCACTTTTTAAAATCTGTTTCAAGGAGTATGTTCAACAAAGGAGAAATTTTTCACGAGCCCGAGCCCGCTCGAGCCCGAACGCAATCGTGAATTACAGAGCCCGAGCCCGAGTCGGGCCCGGGCTCGGGCTGAGCCCGTCTCATCTCTAATGCCCGGTATTCACTAGAAAAGTTGAAACGCTGTATTTGTTATAATGATGACATATTTTTAATTTTAAAAAGCCAATTTTGAAAAATGTCTAGATGGAGGTGGATGGAAAAATAATCCTTTCAAATTACAAAATTCCAAAGAAATCAAGGAATAAGAAACGCAAGGAATAAGAAATGAACAGAATGCTGACACCAATTGATTCAAATAAAATATTTTAGTTGCATTAAATTTTCAACTTCTTAGACAGTCGAGTGCTATGAAAAATAAACAAAAATTACCATATCAATTAAAGCACACTAACAGACATTGGAAAATATTTTATGATTTTAAAAATTGAATTCAAATATTTTAATAAGAACTTTCTAATTAATAATTTCTATGAAGAAATGAATTCAAAGAATAACTCAAACTGAGCTCTTTCAATCCAGTGAACATGTCACTTGCTAAGTTAAAGATAAACAATCTTTAATTACAACTTAACGAGTTTGATTTTTAAACGTTGCATGAGATTGATTTTTACTTGCATAGTATTTTCCTTCAAAGAGAAATAAATATTAAACGATTTGTGGCATTTTCTAATCAAAATTTTCTAAAAATTTAAGTTTGTTGATTTTTGTTTTCAGTAATCTTAAATTTTTCAATCATAGCCAGTTTACTAATGACAGTGAAAAAAAAAATTGTCTAAAATTACTTTGATAAAAATAATAGGAGAATATTATGCTATGAAACTAGAAAATTTAATTAATGACGAAGAAAATGTTTTTAATTTTAACATTAATTAGTAACTCTAAACAAAATGTTAATTAATCAACATTAGTGTCATTATCATTAAATGTACTATATAAATTTTGTGTGGCGTAAGAAAAGTTATAAATTTTTGTAATAGAAGAAATAGAAAAACTGTATCTTGAAATAATGGTTAATCTATTTCATATTTATTGCATGTTAACTTTAACAAAATTCAACAGAAAGTACACTTTTATGATTTGAAAATAACAATTAAGTATGTGCCAAAAACTTTTTTTACGAAATAATTTTTTTCTTTATATAACCTAGGATAACTAATTGAAATAGTGAATGCAGAAATAAGAATTATTTCCTATTTCTGAAAAAAGAGTACTCTAATTTAATTCCTTTTTTTAAGTCCCTAAGCTCCAAAGGAAAAAAAAAGAGCTAAATTGGATAAAGTAGTTCAGTCAAAGCTCAGCTAATGAGAGTGTCACAAGGTAATACTACACACACAAAATAAATTCATTTTTTCTCATCAACATTGCTATTTTATAAAGACAATAAAGCTTACACTGAATAGTAGGTGCAATTAAAACAATGCATTACTACGCAGAACAATTGGGTTTTGAGAACAGCAATAAATAAGAATTTCCAATTATCTTTGTTGGAAATAAAACTCCGTATCGATTGAAAAGTAAAATTTTTCTGCTAGTTTTTAGATGACTGGAGTGTTACGGGCACCAGTTTTTACAGTCAATTGAGCTGCTGTTTATTACTACTATTACTGAAAATTTAATATGATTTGTTCATTAACATATACATTTAATTAATTTTTTATCTCATTTCAGACATTATTTAGATCATATTTTATTAATGCAACATGAGCATGTTCATGTTCAATAAAAAGTGTTTGTTTTATTATTTCATTTTAAAGACTAACACAGCAAACTAAAAGAATATTTCTCCAGAATGAGATAAAACTTGCGATTTTCATGAAAGAAATAACGTATTTTTAAAGGTACTTAATAGCCTCACAAATCCTGTTACTGCGTTTTTTCAGATTGCTTACAATCGATTATGCAGCAACCAGTTTTGAAACTCTTTCATTCAACTCTCATCATCAACATTTAAAGTCTTTGCAAATGTGCAACTGTACATTATATGATTTCGTTTTATGAATTACTAATATGTGCTGTAAAAATACAGGGAGGGAAGAAAATAAAGAACAGAAGGAGGATAGTTTTAGTTCAAAGTGGTGTAAAATCAAAGGAACAGTACTGTTTTATTTCAGAAAATATTTTCTAATATAAAATGTGTAGTGTAAATTTTACTTTAACGAAATATTAAAACTACTATATAACTGCATATTAAAACTGAACTGAACGAGATCTCAATAGCAATCCTCGCTTTTCACTGATTGAATTTTATTAATTTTGAAAGATCAGAGAATAAATGAAAATTCACTGTAATAATAATATCCCCTAATATTATAATAAAATTCAATTTTAGCTTCTAAAATAATGAATGTATTTCAGAATTTTTATAACAAAAAATATTTACAAAAAGCTCGTAAGTGTTTAGGAATACTAATATAGTCCTTAAACATAGATGTTAGGTTTCACTCTAGGGTAATGGAGCTTTAAAATTGAGGTAAACAAGGTATAAGAAAAAAATTAAAATATCTTAAAAATTAAACCATATATAAATTTACCAACAACACCCCCCCTTCCCAAAATTAAAAATATATACAATGAATACTGCATATGTAGGTATAAGCAGATTACTTCTGTGATAAATTAAAATTCAAGATGCTGGATTTTTTAATCTTTTATTCTAGGTGTCTCACTCAAAATGTCTAGGTTTAGTGTTTCAGAAAATAAAATCAGAACTACTCAACTCTTGGACTTCCATAAATAATTACCGAGATAGCTTTTGGAGAAACTAATCTCAGTTATGATTATTCATAATGCCTCATTTTAAAGGAAAGAGGTTTAATATATTTATATTCAATGCATTTTTTTGATTTGATAAATCCCGCAAAAGCATATTCATTGAAACCTCGCCAATTCTTTCGGCATGATAAATGAGTGTACCACGCACGCAATCCTTATGCAAAAGTATACCCATATCCACAGGAATCTAATAAATGAATCCTACCAGCCACTGCTTCTCTGCTCTTGACGTCAAATATAAAGGAATGCCCCCTCTATTGCTATAATCCATCAACGAAAGCGCCATTAATGTCAAGCGAAACAAAAACACACGTACAGATAGAATGCTAGATAACAATGGACCCAGAGGAGATATTTACAAGAAAAGCGTTCTGAGTCACAACCAGAGTAATACAAGAGGTTAATTTTTTATACTTGCGATCGTCTCTGGCATTTATTGAAGTGTGATAGTATACTGATAAAAAGTTAATGTTTGTTCAAAGGTCAAGGAAATAATTTCTAGAAATAAGTGATTAGACTTAGAAGGTTTCGGCTGTTTATAGTTTTAAATAAGCGACAATTTTTTTCTTCTCTTTTTAATAGTCGTGTCAGCGGCCTACTGTAGGCTTGACAGCAGAGTGCAGCAGATATTGGGCATTTCATTATTGGAAAGCTTATTAGACAGACCAACTTTGTCCTTTATGTATCATCTCCTAATTTTGAGCCAATTCCAGATCAGAGACATAGCACCTGGATTGGCGCGCCCAAAGGTATCGTCTGAACAAGAAGGACACTGGAGCCACGTCAGATTTTACTTGAATCAGCTCCCTTTAGCGTTCATAGTTCCACAGCGGTCCAGCCGAGAGAGGCTTTCATCCTCCCAAGCATTGGCTTGGCCAATGCTGCTTCACTTTCGGTGTTCTTATGAGAATGGAGCTTAGCGACTAAGCCATTGCGGGACAGCAACAAATTGAATCGACCAAAAATGTTTGGTAGGAAGTGAGTGTTCCATTTACTGATACAAATATTTGAAAAATTCGTAGAACTACGTCAATACGATGAAATTTAATTGGAATTATTGCATGTGCGCTTGCGAAATTTAACAGCAATTTTTCCTCTTATTGACAACGCTAAAAAGATAAAAAAATTAAATTATTTTTCTATACCTGATCCTACTCTTTAATTGGCTTAATTTTCGACGCCGAATGTTCACAGTCGAATGCATCTTTGAAAATCACGTCAAATATCATCAAGCTTGACGACTTTTCGCAAAATATCGCCGAATTTTGAAATAAAAATGAATTATCAAAACTGAACCCAGCTAAGTGATATGTACTATATTTGGCGAGAAATCGCCAGACTCTAATATCATAATTGAAAGCATAAAAATTAATAGAACTCGCTTCTTATTAACCAATCTACTAGCAGAATACTGCAAACTTTGATTCATTTAACGCGTAGAAATCAGCTTAAAACTAAATTAAATTTTAAAAGAGCAGAAAATTACAAAAACTCATTAGTTTGTTTGATCTTTGGTAGGAGGCCAAACGCATAAAGTGGCTAGCGCCCGTAATAGACTAATTTAGCTCAATAGCACTTTACATTACAAGTACATTTCGTGAAATTTTGTTGATATTTAAAATAAAAATATCATATGGCGGTATAAAAAAATTTCATGAGAAAACTTTAAATAAGGTGTAATTTCTTAAAGATTGAATGGAGTGTTATAAAAATAGTATTCTGATGAATTATTTATAAATGTATATTATTTTCATATTGCTTACATCTTGTTTCTAATATTGGTAAAATTATTAGTTTACGATGCTGCTTAATATATTTTAATTCTGCATACATTATTCAAACATTTATCTAAAATTAAGAAATGCTTCAAATGAAAAACCAGTAAATTATTATATAAGACTAACTTCCATAAGAAGTCGAAAATATATTAAACACTAAAATTAAAGTGTTTACATTTTTGAAATAATTAGCTAAAATTGGTTACAATTTTGGGTATAGCTAGAAGCACTAAACTGAAATCAGACTATAGAATGATTATTACTTTCTAGCAAATTGATATGCCTGAAAAATTAGGTAGGACTTTTTTAATTTTTGCTTTCAGAGTAATAGGGGAAAATATTCATTTTAACCTTCAGTTTAATTATTTTAAATAGTTTGGAATAATGGTCTGCATTGTAAGATTAAAGAACGAGAAATCTTATTTCTACAAAACCATTCAAAATCATTTTAGTTCTGATTAATTTTCACAGCTTATCTTTTATAGTTTTAAAATTTCAAAGATAATTTTTACTCTACATTTAATTTTTCGTTTAAATATAAAATGCAAACACCTCTTCTAGCAATCATTGATAAAAATATGTGAATTGTTTAATCTATATTTTGTAGAGAAAGATATGATTTAAGAGCTGCATAAAATCGCAGATAAGAACACTCTGAGCATTAGTATTAAGAGATATGAAAATAGAAAGATTCTTTTCTTTTTCAGCTGAAGAAAAAAAAATCTCTTTCCACATTGATCAGACCCAAAGAAAGAGAAAAAAAAAGTCAATTCTGTAACTGAACATGAAGCAAAGGCAAAGGGAAAAAAAAAAATCATCCACCTCAAAAGTTTCTTTGATGGGAATAAATCGTTTGCAAGATTAGGGTTTCATTTTCAGCCTTTGTAGTTGCAGGCAGGCAGGTAAAGCATAAAGAAATCAGAGTGTTTCGTGGAAAAAGCTCAAATTTCTTTGTGCTAGAGAATCTAGAGACGAGATGGCTGAATGAAGAAAAATATTAACACGCAACTGGAATTAAGGAATACGATAAGAAAATATGCGGAGCTTGTTTTTTTCCCCCCTTTTTATTTAACCAAACGAATATTTTTTCCTTTTATGAAATCTAAATAAGTTTTCGCTAAAAAAGATTACAGGAGGGAAATAACGGCTAGCAAAAGATTTTAATCTCCATGCCTGCAATTCCTTGAAATGTCTGTTTTTGTTCAAATGCTTGAAACTACTGTTGTGTGTGCATACGTACCTTCCTAAATGAGTTGATTTGGAATAAAAAAGGAAGCATAATTTCTTTGAAGAAAACAGAAGGCAGTTAGAGAATACAATTACACAGATAGCCCATTGAATTATTTAATTTTTTTTTTTGACAAATCCTCTGTTGCAGTATAGTATGTTTCTATAGCTTTTTGCTTGAAGCAAATAAAAAGCTACAAAAAAGCACTGGATAGCTAAAAATTATTTCGAATATTTTCGTATAATACTTCTAATAAATAATTTGAATATGAATGTTAGAAAAGAGCTTAGCGAATGATCACTGAAGATGATAATTAAAGCTCACCCTTCCCACAAATCTCGAATAATTTTGAAGACTGCAAATAGAAAAGTTTTTTTTTTTAAATCTGGGTTCAAAGAACAGTAGGAAGCAGCATTGGTGACAGAAGAGGAGTCTTCTCCGCCGTCGCTTTTCAATTATGAGAACGTTAAACTTAGGTTCAAATTTAAAAATTAATTGAAAGAAAAAAAAGGTGAGAAAATAACTCATCTCTGATAAAACGCTTCGACATACTTATAGACCCTTTCCCCCACTTAAAACTTTTCTTAATCCGACATTGAAATACTGATATAAAATGACAAGAAATCGAGGAGGCATAGCTGAAAATCACAAACAAAAGAACCTTAAGTAACAATATACAAATGAAGCGAAGTTTTGTTAGATTGGCGGAATATAAAACGTGAAAGAAGAGGAAGTAAAGAAAATGGATCGTTTAGAATGAATGCAATCATTAAAAATGGAGTCTCCCTAATAGATGGATCAAATTTGTAGCTTTGAGAAGATAACGGCAGCAGGAATTGACAACAAAAGAGTTAGAATGCAACAAACAATGGCATAGAAATATTTAAATTAAAGAGCATTCTTCACTTAACGAAATTCTGAGTAAGAAATATAAGGAAGGTACAAGAGCAGGGTTGAAAAATCGGCATGTGGACTGCTTTAACCCTTTAACGCGCAGTGTTCCCGCTCTGGGAACACCACACTCCGACGTCTTGACTGTTGCCAGTCACGAAGAATAGAATTTGATTCCTATAAGAAATAGTTGCGGGTGACATAGCTTTTACTTTCTAGCACGACATTTCCCGAAAAGAATATTGTCACGATTCTTTTTAACAGCACTGACATCTGCTGGAAAATGGAAGAGTGCGAGAACAGCTGGATAGATTGCCCAATGCTGAAGAAAAGGGCAGCCGTTGCCATCGCTCAACTTAACTACCAGCAAGAGGGCGGACTATCAAAACGTTCATCGCGTGCCACAGATCTAGAGACCCTTTTATGACGACAGCTGTCTGTGCCGCGCCCTTCCAAGAAGAGGAAATTCTTGGAAGGGCAGACTTTTTTTAGGGGTAACAAGTCAACAAGTCGATCGCAAACCCAATTTTGGACGATCGTTCGAGATATCTCAACTTAAAAAAGACCGATTAGACTATATGACAATTAGAACACCCATTTAGGATCCTGGGTCATGATAGCTATCGGCTATCGGACATACATCTAATTATGACTCCTTGGCTAGAGACATGTAAACTGTCTTAACATAAATGTTCAAAAAATATACAATAAATGTTGAAATTTTTTCTATATTTCGAATTAGCCCTTTCCGTTGTTGAATTTGCTGTTTTTTCATGCAAAACGCCACCAAGTGGACCCCCCCCCTTACCTGGCATTAAACTCATTTATTCTTCATGCTAAAAGTGTTTTCCGTCAGAAACAATGCATATCTGGAAGCTAATCAGCTATTCCCGCTGGAAGTTGTACAATATGGCTGGTGACACGCTGGTAAAAGAATCAGTAATACGTTTATACGCCTTCAATTTTCAACATTAATGCGCTCGATATGTCTTTTCTTAATAAATCTGTGATGCTGAACAACTTTGTAAGTGCCATTTTGTCCGTACCTCCTACCGCTTTTGAGATTAGAAGGCTAACTCCAAATTTAACCACCAGGTGGCGCTGTAAGCGATTTTCTTGTGCAGTGCATGGCAATTTTACTTACCTAGATCCCACTTTTATGACTATAGCTCTTGCTATTTAGAAATTATAGGAGGGGGGGGGCAACGGATTTTAGCGGGCATAGTGTATATCCATTAATCCTTTAAAATTATTTTTGCATCGAGGCATAAAAAATGGATAATCATAAACTTCATAATGCGAAAAAAATAAATAAATAAAATAAACGTCAAGAAACGTTTCTAACCATTAAGAATAAGCTCTTAGCAAAAATAATATTTTTGTCTTTTATTTAATTTCAATACTCATTTTAAATACTAATTTTTATGTTGAAATATTTTTTTTCGTAAAACTTTTCAAAATGCATCCCTTTATTTGGAAATAAAATTAAAATTTATCGATAAAGAGAAAATGAAAAAGCAATCGGAAATTTATGCAGGAAGACAGATTTGAAACAGAGCAATGAATTTTCATAAGAAAAAATTATCTGATTTTGGCTAGCTTAAGCGCATTTTGTAAGCAGCAAGTCCAACCAGTCAGAAATGTGTGGCGGAAAGTGAACGTTCATTAGCTAAATTGAAATGCTTGAAAAATAACACGAGCGGCGTCTGAACGACGCCGTTAATACTTGGGGATTTGTTTGAGCATCTTCAATTAAGGAAAATAAACAAACTGCATTTTCTTTTATCGATTGAAATTCTCTGAAAGGATTACTATGGATTACAAAATAAATTATATTTAAGAGGTTTAATCAACAACTTATTGCAACATCGTGTTTCGATGTAGTACGCGTGCACATGAACTTAACAACTCTTGATTAACAAATGAAATATTTTCTTAATTATTCTTATTATTTTGTCTAATTGCATTTTATTCATAGCAACGTAATAAGTTTGCTAAATGGTCAAAATGTTTGAAAATGTTGTAACTCCCAAATTGAAAGATAGAAGGAGTTTAGTGAAAATTTAAAGCTTATGACTGACTGCTATTACTAGGTACCGGATTAATATGCACTCAATTCTGCATTTATCTTGAACTGCAATACAATACGGAGTTAGCACTTAGTTTTCACATTTTTATAAAAGTATATTTGTGGTATTTGCATTTTAATAGTAGCAATAACAAAGAATTGGATGGGAATTTCACAAAGATTTATGTCAAAAAATGATGAAACACTCATTCATACAGTTGTGCTATTTCTTAAAGGTTTACCAATAATGGCTACCAATATTTTTCAATATAGGGATAAATTGAAAATGTTCTGAATACACTGTAAATATTTATTCAATATTTATTTCTATTTAAATGCTGATTAAGAAGCTACTTTTTCTTTCCCACCCCAGAAAAACACATTAAAATATATAAGAAAACATTGTGAATAATAGATGTCCATTTCGTAAAATTTTTTACATTAAAACTATAAAAAAAATTCTGTGTTCTATAAGTGAAAAATCTATTTAGATTTCATTATTGAAATTAGTGATTTAGTAAATACACCAATGTAGAATTTTAGTAATTTTAAAATTACTTACATAAATTTGACAGATCTACCTTTTTCAGCTTATTTTCGAATTTATAAATTCATTAATTAGGATCTGTTGAATTTAACAACTTCACAGTACTTAACTGGAGAAACAACACTGACAACTGGAAATATAACATTTACGATTTCTTCAATGGAAATTCATTTCAAATTTTGATAAAAAATTATTATTATTATCGCTTTTGTTTTTATCGTTGCCATTCCTTTCCACTCTTTTATCCTGAATGAAAAATGAGTCTTGATATTTCATAAATTAAAAAAAAAGAAAAATAATTAGAATAAAAAAATGAAATATTCGAGTCTAAAGGGGTAAGCACGATTTTTTTTTTATTTTTTTTTTACAAAATACTACCTAACTAATCACATAATACTGAAAAGTTAATCGAATTCAATAAAAACTTTTACATTGAAATTGGCTTATCAAAACTTATTATTATTTTTTTTAACCGATTGCAACTATTTAATTTCATAAATACTGATATTTTGAACCAATCGGAATTCTATAAATATATATCGTGAGCCACAAAAAATACTTTTGATGGAATGACACACTTGATTATAGTATTAGTCTATTAGATTTAGACTAACCATTAAGAAAAATAAGTATATTTGGTCGCAGTTTTAAGAAACACAGAAAAAAGAGAGCATTAATGTGGTGAAACTACAGTAAATAAGCACGCTGATGAGTCATTAAACAACAATGAAAAAGTGGCACAAAAAAATCAATGTAATCGATACCAGCCATGAGTCAGAATTTAGTCTTACCAGTCACGCGAATGTTTTTTTTCCCCAAACCAGCTCGTAAATTCTCTTTCCATGCTAACGCAGTTTTTCTAGTCACAAGAGAAGTTAGGTAATATCTCCCCCCCCCCTCCATCCCGTACGTACAAATAGGTAGCGTTTCAAAACGAATGGTACATTTTGAGACTTCGAGTAAGGCGTAATTACAACATTGCAATAAGATTCTAAGATCGTTAACTTAACTAGTCTTCAGTTCCAGAAGTGTAAAGGATCATTTGCAGGGAAGAAACTATTACAGCGTCTGGAGGTCGACTAAAGGATTAATGGCTTGGTGAAAACCCTTAGATATTCGACCCCGTTTAACCGTACGAAGCGAGAACCTTTTCCGAACCGAATATACTACCCAAAGCTAATAATGTGCAGCTGTTGCCATCACCCTATTTAAACACCAGCAAAATGGCGGTGGATCGAAGAGCCAATTGCGTGCCACAAAGCTAAAGAACCTTTTTGACACTGCTGGTGGTTAAAATTATTTTTGTTATGTATTTTATCAAGAAAAAAAAAAGGAAACTGTATAAATATATATTTTTAAGTTTATTTTCTCCCCCACTCTTCTCATCAGCTCTTAACCTATTTTAGATTTTCTACTCATAAGTAATTTTATAAGGAAATTGTTTATTTAGTTAAAAATAAAGCATCCTTATAAGCGATTTCTACGAGACTCTAATCCATCCCGTCACAAAAAATGCAAGGTGACTAGAGCTACAGAAAAAGGTTTTTAAAAATTAAATGACTTTTAAAATTTAATTTATTAAAATTTATTAATATTTTTAATATTTTATGCAAGAAACAAGAATACTACTTTAAAAGATCAAATTCCTCCGTTTATTTCAACAGTTTTAAATAATAGTTTTGAAATACTTATTCAGTATAACAGTGATTTCTAAATAACATGAAAGTCTTAAAACACATTATCATTGTAATTTTAATGTTTCACATTTTACTACTGCAATCAATTCATAAATTTCAATTTAGAGTTTTTACACTTCAGTAATTTTTAAGGGTCTTAAATAGAGATCCTAAAATAGAAAAAAAATATTAAATGTTTCAATAATTTTTGCACAGTAGTGCAATTTAATCATATTATCTTATCTTTAAACATATCCTAACTTTCGAAGGATTATATTCCCATTCAATATACACATTTAATTCAGTTACTTTGCCCCATGGTATTCAATTATACATTTCATTATATAACAGAAGAACTTGAACAAGAAGCTGAAATTTTCCAAATGACGAAAAGATTGAAATACTTTAATGTAATTACTTAAGTTCACAATAAGGGTTACTTCCAGAATTTGCATTGTAAATTCAGATGCACGCAACATAATATGTTAATCTTTGCATAATGAATGTTGATAAAGGATGCAGTGCAGTTTTCTTATTTTAACAAGGTTAAAATCTTATGAAAATTTCCAGAGGATTAGCTATTCAAACAGAATGATAACGAGCGGTGAAACAAGAACGTTATGATTAAGGAATAGTAACAAAATTACTAGCTGAAAATTTCTTACGTTGATCTCAATTTTAAAATTCAGAAAAAAATAAGCCTATACTGCACCTTTTTGAATTCTCAACTAATAATTTTGTAGTAACTTTTACTGCAATTTTATTTTTCAAAAAGTTTCTTTCTCACAATTTAATAATGAATTCTAAAAATAGCTCTTATAATGCAAAAGGGAATTTTTAACTGAAACAAAAGGAACGATACAAAGTAGATTTAAATTTTAATTATTTTTACTTTTTTTTAAAGGATTTTTCTACAGTATAAAGAAATCGATATTTATGCTTTTAGTATTTGAAATTGGCTTAGATTTCAAAACGTGCAGAAGACGTATTGTGTTATTAAAAGATGTTTTTTATTAAGATGGATTGAAAAAAAAAAAAAACAAAATTCAGAAAATATATGTTTCATAAACGTTTAGAATTTTAGATTTTAATTGAAAGATTTTTACGCCTTAAAAAGGCGAAAATTTGAAATACACTTAATACATAACTAAATAGTTAAAATAAACTTAAATCAATACATCGATTTATTATAGTCCACTCTTGAAAACCACATATTCATGGCCTTCATATCGACTTATTTACTACAGTTATTAATGTCGACAGAAAACATACACGTAGAACCATAAATTAAAATTTTAAATTCTACTAAATTATTCAACCAGACAGTTTTGAATTACTTCCATCCTTTTGAAATGCTTTTTGCTAATGGAAGCTCGTGCATCATCATGCATCTCACCAGGTCCCATGAAGCCATATCAATTTCTGCAGATATCACTATGGAATAAGCAATTTAAAAATCATTGTTCCGTTCAAGAACTAAGGTTTCCCCCCTCGAATTTCTGAAAGCGACTTTTGTGACGTTACTAGGCAACGGTACTCAATTTCGCAGGTGTCGGATTACCGATAAGTAGTTGCAAATATATGAATTCCAGTTGAGAGCGAAATTTAAAATCGGAACAAACAATTAATTAGGAAGTTGCAGAAAGGAGATTTATTGGCATAACACACAGGGATGAAGAATTGCAGAAATTATAAATCTAGTCACGTTCAAACTAAATTCCGAAGAGGGGAGAAAACTTCTAATTTTGCTCAGGTACTGCTTAATTAAGAGCAATCAATATCTAGTTTCCATATCATCTGTAAAGATTTATTTTTCTTTTAAACATTGGAATACGCAGGCATTTCTCAAAGAATAGTCGATATTTGTTGTAATCGCTGGGCAATTAAAAAATATTTTCCATTACATTTCTTATTGTTGTCAAAACAAAAGATGTTAAGGAGAAATTTAAAGCAGATAAATTAAATGGTTCTTGATTATTGTTCTGCGAAGATTTGAAACTAATATAATTAAAGCACAAATGAAATAAATTTATTTTTGAACTGATTAGCCGTTATAAGTTTTATAATTTGATACTTAAATATTTTTTGACAGGTCTGTTATGTGCAACTTTTTTCAAATAAAATAATAAAAAAGAATTGGATTTAAAACCTGGTTTTGAGTTTCATTAATCGGAAATTCTTTGATCCAGAAAAAATCAAAAAATCATGACAATTCTACTCTTATAAATGCATTTAACTGTAACACTACACGTAAATGAGCAATTTATTCGTTTTTTGGGTAGACATTTTTGTATTCTCATTTAAAATCTAATGTTTGAAACTACAAATTTTAAAATTAATTTATCATAGTATAAAGCAATTTTTACGCTACAGGATGCGGCGGAAGTTTCTATACAAATGGTAAAAGCGGATTAAGCTAATTGCGCATTATGTGTATTTGACACACTACCAACCTTCCCAAAAAAACCTCAAACAGAAGTTGGTGTTTAAAATATGAAATAACTATGTAAAAAAACAAAAAACAGACAACTTATCAGACTGTTAGAGTACCCGTTATGTGTGCTTTTTTTTTTTTTTTTTTTTTTTTTTTTTTAACAAAATTTTAATTATTTCACTATGCGTATTTGGTTAGAACGACTGGGATTGTACTACATTGACATGAAAGACAGACATAAAAAAATACAGCTATAGCATCATACAATATTATTTGTATACGTAAAATAAACATTATTTACTATTTTAACCTTTTGTACCATGGCCGAGTGGATAAGACACAAAACATGTGAGCTGAAGGGTGAAAATACAGCGTTCAGGCCTAACAAGCGGCTATCGATCAAACGGTTCTAAGTTTAGGGCGGTTTTCTCCAGATGTAACGTGAAAACACATTAGATCCATTTAAAATGTCCTCCGCCTAAGGCACCCCACTCAAAGGCAGATGCCTTTCTTCTAGTCTTGCCATAAGCACAAAATAAAACAAACAAACATTTAACCATTTGCATGAAGATTTATGACTCAACTTGTTGATAATTGTATTGATATAAAAAAATAGAAATATTTTTAGTTTTAAAAAGTGATTTGTAGAAAGTACTTGGAATCGCGAAAATTTAGTTACATTAGAGGCGACTAGACACGGTAAACATAGTAAGCATCGCAACGGGGTTCCATCTTCAAAGGGGCACCATTTCGAACTCAAAAAACTGAGAAAATTTTGATCCAGAGCATAAAAGGAAACTGAAAACCTTTCTACGTTTGCAAGGGAGGCCACGTACTCTAAGGCCACCCCTGGGAGTATTATTATAAATAAAAGTTACACAATTAGAAAAATTGAAGAAATATTTATTTCATTTTATGAGTGAGAAAAATCTTTAAAAAAAAATTAAGTTCATTTAATAATTAATTTTCAATATAAAATTAAGTACATTTACCAAAGACGAAAAATATATATACATGATGCTCATACTTAAAGTTTCCCTATTAAAAGCTGTGTACAGCAAGTCAATACTGTTAAATACACAAAAAAGATCTATTAATAGAAAAAATCCAATTGATACGCGAATTTGCACAGCCTCATTGTATGCAAGTTCACCACACTAACATCCTTTAAAGCAATTCATCCAATGCGGATTAAAAGACAGGTTTGCAGTTAACTGTACCTGTAAAACGGTTTTTTTAGTGACACGAATCTTATGGCAGTGAAGTTGGATTTTCGTTTGAAAACAGCAGAATTTTATGAAGCTAACAAATGTGTCTCATCATTTGAAATGATTTGATATTATAAGTTTGACATTATGAAGAGAAGTTTAACAAATATATATTTATTTATGTGAACATCTTTAAAAGAATAAGCATTTTTATGAATTTTTCTAGAGAAAACAACGTAAAACAAATGAGGGCGTTAATTATTATGACAAATTGTTCTGAAACTTCAAAAATTCCACAATCATTTAAGATTACAGTGTTTTTAATATAAGGTTTAATTCATACTTTTAATAAATTTTTCTAATAATAGATTTTGTAGGTATATATGTTTTCAGAAAACAATTTCAAATAAAAAAAGTTAAAAATACGCTTAAGTATGCTTACATTAATTTGATGATTTATGTAATAAAGTTACACATTTGAAATAATTATTTATAAATGATACAAGTTGTAGCATTTTTACACTGAGATATCAATTTTTGCATTTCATTAAAGTATTAAACAGTATTTTATTTATTCCAAACCACCTTTTCTGTAATGTTTTTTGTAAAAATGCAAACGTTAGACTAAGGGCATTCCTTTTTTCTCTCTGAATATCCCCGCACATTGGATATTCCGGTGTTTTGTGGATATTTTTTTTAAAAGATGGATAGTTACCTAGAAAATACATTTTTTAAGTCACTATTGCACTTCAAGCGCGTTGGATATACGTGTGTACGTATACGTATATACGTGTTTATATGGACATTACATATCCTGTTATCACTGGCTATATTATGAGTTTGCAGATAGTTTATTGTTTTATCTGACTGTAGACATGAGCACAGTAACATCAGATTTCCAAATGTTCTGTTAAAGACGATTTCTCGTGGTTCCTTAAAAGTCATAAAAAAGACATCTTGCACATTTTAACACCGGATTATACAATGGCTGTATTATTATCCCTCAGGTATTGATATTGAAAAGCCTTAATATAACCTCTATAAAAAAAAGGAACTCTATCCAAAAGCCCAAAAGGCTTAGAAGCCAACACCCTTTAGTATATCCAAAAAGTGCATACAATTCTTTCTACGAATCGTCTTCAGAATTATTTCAGTCGGCCATTCAACTTCTTGTGTTCCCAAGCGTCAAAAGAATGAATTCCGACTCTGCAACTCACTTTTGAAATCAACGTCGTGTGACGTCGCGCTTTGCTGACCAATGAGAACGTCTGGGTATATAAAAATATGGCGGTACGCACATTAATGGGCCGCACGCGTCACGCGGATGTGAGTAAGGCAATACGCAGGCTTACGCATAACTGACATTTCAGTTCACAGAAGCTAGCAAAGGCTACTTTTTTTGGTGGTCTGGATAATAAGAGGTTTTTAAAAAGGATTAGAGTTTTCACATAACAGGTGATTTTTATAAAACAATTAACTACCAGGCGAGACAAATGTAGAACAAGATAAATTTGAATAAAACAGAAACACGTCAGTTTTTTTTATTCTTTTATTTATCTGTACAGACTGAGATTATTGGTTACGTGATTTGCAAAAAAATTGTGTATTACAAAATGTTTCTTAGTTGACTTCTAAACGTTTATCATTCAGTGATAGCATATTATCAAGACTAAACAAATAACTGCAAACGAGTTAAAAAGAAACATACAACGATGATAAAATTAAATAAAACTAGTAAAGTTAAAATTTATTTTCGATTTTTTTACAAAGTTCTTTATTTTTATGGTTTAAAAATTAATTGTGAATTCTTATCTTAAAAAGCTTAATTTTTTTATTAGTTTATGTGCTTAAAGTCAAATGATTGAACTACCAATAATATTAAACATGCTGGGTACAGCGAGCATAAAATTTAATTTCAGTGTTGGCAACACCGAAAACAAACTTTATATAAACAATATAGTACAAAAAATTACACAGTTTTTAGTAAAAATGTACTGCTGTTTTCAAAATATATGAATGATACTTATAACTATACTTAACATAACGATTTTAAATATCACTACAGAATCAATAACGGCAAGGCTGACTAGAACATGTTAAATAGTCTAAAAATACAAGGGATTCAATAATTTGTAATGTGAAGCCTACAAACATTATCTGTTAAAAAATTATATGAACTGATAAAAATTAAACAAACATTGCTATTGTTCTATTTCTTTTGCGCCTGATAAAATACATGAAAAGATAAGCGACAGAACGCACATTGTGAGCCATATACAAAGGCTTTACAAAAATAACCGTTATTTACATTTTATGTCATTTTTCAGGCCATATATTAGCAAAGAACCGATACCCATTTACGGAATAGTTCCAAAAATGCATTAAATATTTTAATTTTTGTTTTTTCAAATGAATTTTTCGATTTATTCATTTCATTTCAAAAAAGAGGGGTTGAGGGGGGGGGGGGTCTCAAGGATTGTGAAGAACGAAGTATAACAGACTTTACATTTGTCAGTATTCACAAAAGTATTCGAAATTTTAACAAAGGAAAAAGAAAGATTTTGGTTTTAATGATGTAAATGTTGCATAAAAAGATTTTATCCCAAATTGTTCTATATTTTTAAATTCTTTCTCATGTTTATACATCTTTTTGTATAAGGGAGTTTTAAACAAGCTAACAAAGTAATTAGCAAAGTTGAATACACGTAGAATTAAAAGTATCGTAACATTAGACTAAGCATAAATATATTATTATTTGACAAAAGAAAAAAAAAGCAAGTGGAAAAGTATAGTAAATGTTATAAGTAATTAAAGTTTTTAATACTTAGCTAGGGGAGCATTTAATTTTATATATTTTGGAAAAAAAAACGCAAAAGAAGTAATGATAAAGCATAAAAAGCAGTAAATTTTTAACAAAACTCTCAGAATTTCAAACTTTAATAGAAGTTACTGATAAGAGCTTTCACTGCCACATATTGAAATTTCAGGCATGTAAGCACAAAATTAAAAGTAAATTATCAAAAGTTAGAGGCGGAAATTCAATGTGCTGAAACTGCCTTTCAAAAATAAGATTTAATTAAATTTCTAATCTTTGCATATCACTAGCTAGAAGTTAATTATGATGAATTGTTTAATTAATTTATGTTACACTGCTTTTATTGTTTTTATTTTTTATTTTTGTCTCTGTTCTTTATCTCGGTAATGATAAGTAGGTAATCTTACTTATTCTTCTTTATCCTTTGACATTATAACAGAACTTAAAAATGCATTTCAGAATACACTTGTGCTTCTCTTTTATTTAATATGCACACTTAATAAAATAGAAATGTTCATACTTATAAAATAAGAATAACAATAATTTATTTAAGCAAGATATTAAGATAAAAATTACAACTTGATTGTGTTGATTTAACTAGAGCAAGATTTACTTTTAAAGAATTTTCCGGAGTATATAAACTCCTATTTAATAAAAGAAACTTCGCAATTTATTTGGCTTATTGAAGATTGCTTTCGTGCGCTAATTAAAGACATATCAACTTATATCAATGTAAAAAAAATAATATTTTAAACTTTGTTAAGTTAAAAATTGCGTTTGTAATGCGAGTTCGTTTAACGAAATATCTTAGTAGGATTATGAAGGTAGTTTGGTATATTATATTTCGATGCACATCCGCTCGGAAAAGTAATTTCATGCTTTTAGAAGCATGTTAAATTTTACATATACCCGTAGTCGAGAAAATTTTTATAATTTCAGAATATTCATGGCAATTTAGTATTCTACTGCTATAATTCGTAAAACACAATGCTTTGATTAAATAAGTCTGACTTATTTTCTGTTGCTATGAACGATAGCCAATTCTACGAGATTATTCAGTAAATTATAGAGGGATAAAAAGTTCCAGAAGATACTGGATTTTTTGAGGATTTTTTAAAAACCAATAGTGCATTTCAAATGCATTGAAACTATTTCATTCTAGAATATACTGCATGGTTTTAGTCAAATTCGTTTTCAGAAGTTTTTCAATGTAATTCTAAATAATTAAAATTGTTTCCTCATAATTTCAGTTTTTTTCTTTTTAAATTAAGTTCCAAAATATTATTTTGAGAAAGTAATTTTATACTTATTTTGCATGTTTGCGATAAAAGTCTACTTTTGCCATCTAGGGTGCTTACATCAATACATCAATGCATTTAAAGATGAATTTCTGTTTATTTATTTATTTATTTATGGAGGAGGGATGGGCGAATTTAAGCTTGTTCTGGCAGGTCAGAGGGCTTGTATTAATGCTTACTTGCCTGTTTAAGATATTATCATTATTATTATCAATTTGTGGTAAGAAGCTTCGATAAGGATTTAAGATTTATGCAAGCGTTCGACGAATTTTAAAGCAAACTGCATTTTTTTTTTTTTTTTTTTTTTTAGCAACAGGAGTTGTTAAAGAAAACACAGAATACTATTTTAATACAAATCAGTTGGATACTTGTGAGTTTACCGACACTAAACCTAAATAAAATTTCCAATCGGTCTTGGATTTCGCAGCATGAATTTGAACTTTTCATACTGTTCAACAAGCTACAAATATTACACAACAACATTCTACGTTTCCCTTAACTTCACAGCGTTTCTTTTGATGACCGCCTTATACTGTTTTGTGAATAAAGCGGATCAGTGATTTATACGTCAAATCACGACGTCATAAATGGTCAGCATTGAGTGATTAAAGAAACCACTTCTGATTCAAACATTCTTGGGAGTATTTCCTCATCGTAGTTTTGCATGTCGGTTTCCGTCATTAAAAAGATGTAACGGGTGAGATTTTTACAAATGAGCATTCCCCCTCACACTGCGAGATAAAAATTACTAAAAAAGGGACTATTCTGTATCCTAAACAGTGACAATTTACGAGTTTTATTTTTCAAAAAATGGATGTTTGTTTACTTTTTGTTAAAAGAAAATTTGAAAAAAGAAATACCTGTTTATTCAAGGAAATATTGAATAATGAAAGGATTAAATGTTTTTTATCCTACCGGTCACAAAAGTGTAGATTTGTTAAAAAATATAAAAAGGTAACACAGCACATCTACGCGTACATGCATACCTCGAACTAAATTTCCATGTTCAACTATTGACAAGCGTGCCCCCTGTAGGCAATCCTCAGTTTAGCTCGACAACGATATGCGCTTCCCAGAAAAATAAAAAATTCATGGGCTAGTTTGTTTTATGTCTATATTTTTAGAGCGTATTGTGGATACTGTGTTTAAGGCAAACCAGCAAGAGGTGTATCTGTCTAAGGCGATATGTCTTGGGGGTATTTACGTTACATCTGGTGAAAACCGCCCAAAACTCCAGACAGGTTGATCGACAGCCGCGCATTATATTAATTTTTAGATTCGATTTGTTTGACAATAGCGTTTTATGCGTTCAAAGCAGATGTCGAAGGGAAAAAAATCAACAAATTCAGCTTTTTGCCATAACTAACTTACACAACTATAATTCAAAACTCAAGTTCAGGAATGTTAATTGGATTTTCAAAGAGGAGAAAACTATAATAATAAAATGAAAAAGTGTTTATTTTATGAATATGATTTTAATGAACTCTTACGCTTTAGAATTTTATTAAAAGAGAGGGAAAAAAATAGAAATAAAATTACTGACAGTATTTCTTCTCGTTTAATTACTTTTTGTAATTAAGACATGAGAAAATAAACACGCATGGGTTTTAAAGTTAATTAAACATACTAGAAAAAGTTTAAAACAAAATATTATGTATGTATAAACAGGAAATATCGATTCTTGTTTATGTACGGGAAAGAATAAATCTAAGTGATACTATACGCACATTCAAAAAAACAAAAGAACTTGAATTTATTACTTTTGAAATTTAAAAAGCGAGAATGAGTATAGTTCATGATTTAACATTTTATGTTGGTTCATATTTTTAACTGGGTAGGAGTAAAAAAATGCGTGAGTTCTTATTAGAAAGAAATATTTTACTTAAGTATTATAGTACAGAACAAATATTTTACAATATATTAGAATGTTAGTTTTCACCAAAGACACAATATAAAATAGATGAAAAGGTATATGTTTTAAAAAGAGCTTTCAAGAAATATACCTTAACGTGCGTAACATATGCAACGTTGGTCAGTGTTAGAGATTCGCTGATATTTAAAACAAAAATTTTTAAAAATTTAAATTGTGATTTCAACAAAATATTTTTTCCAAGTGATTGCATAAGTAACGGTATTTTAAAGTAAAGTAGTCAAAATGTTAGAACTAATAGAATAAAATAAAACAAAACAAATAAATAAAAATAAAAATAGGTTTAATTAAATTTCATATTGAAGAGAGAAAAGAAATAATAGCATTTGTATTGATTTCATGCATAGGTGATGAACTTTTTAACATAATAGACAATCATCATGGCACAGTAGTTATGTCACTGGAAATGGTAGTCAGGCGAAGTGTGAAGGTCCCCGGTTCGGGTCTCATCGCACGTCCGTCAGCCTAACCGTTCGTAGTTTTCCGTGGTTTTCTCCGAAACTTAGCGTATATACGGGTTAGGACCCCCACGGAGGGCACCCCACCTATAGGACTAGATCCCTCGTGTAATTAACTTAGTGGAACTTGGTATTTTTCAGTAAATTTATTCTAAATGTTTTCTTTCCCAGAAATCTTTATTTTTCATTTGAAGTTCAGGTAAACCAATAAACTGACCTATCAAGTAATGTTTTAAAAGGAATTTTTTCTGGACAATAACTTTTTACCACCGAAACAATGTATCTAGCAGACTTCGCTCAAATATCACCATCAGTGAAGTGTAATCGGTAACGAACTAATGAGAATATTGTTCATACCTCCAACTATGTCATACATGCACACGTGACTTCGTTTTATATAAGCATCACCCAGAGAGATTCGTGCAACTATTCTTTCGTGATACTTGTACTGAAAATTCGCGTGAAGTGTTCCATTGGCGGTTCCTAATTTGCTGTGTAACCAATATCCATCGTAAATAAACACTGTTGAATAACATACCCAGAATTTTGCATTTATTTCCTGCCATCAAACACACACACATACATATATGAATGATAAAATAGTAAATGTAAATGAACAATGCGAAATGATTTATTAGATTCAGTTTAAAAATATCATTTAACCTCTTAAATGATTATTTTACCTGTTCGAGGAACTTTGCAACAACATTTAAATTAGCATACCATCATGATCCGCCTCTGTATTGCAAAACCGACTAAAACTGACTGATCACCATATAATGTGATAGAGAATATTTCGCAAGTATAAATCACTATCAATCATTAAAATGCATTTTTATTCAAAATTACTTAAGTAAGCATATTTCTCAATAATGAATAATACCAGCCCTTTGAAATATATATCCTTATTATATTGATTTACTCTTAAAACATTCATTTTATTTTTAATTTCAGACTTCCAAACTTTTTAAAACTAATTTTAAAGCGAATTGGAACAGAAACGGTTTTATAATAAATACAGTCAGTCACTGAATAAATCCACGTGTTTAATGAAAAATGCATTCATTTCCTTGTGATGAAACCCCTTCTCACATAATTGGGTCTGAGGAAAAGCTGACTGGTTTGGTCCAGGGTATAAGGAAGTATTTTCTTCACAAAGACCAATCTGACTGACGAAGTAAATCACACGAATTTTTGAAAGTAATATGAATGATCTGCAAAGCAGGGAAAAAGGAAATTAAGGCAACTGAGAACAGGGGGCTTTCTAACATTTAGAATGTGAGGATTATTATGAGAAAGACTATTTATGCATTGTATTGGTGCTATTAAACGTTTTTTTATGCCTATTTATATAAAAATGTCAGCTGTGGCCATATTCTTTTATTTGCATGTTTTCTTCTGGACGAAATATCAATTTTAATTGTACAGAATTTCAGATAACTATTAGTACAATTTTATGCAGAGGTTCAATTTTCTTATAAGTGATTTAATTCTGCTGTCAATAGATTCTGCCACAGTAAAAATAGAGAGTTTTCGAAGACAATAAAAAATTCATGTAATTTATAAATTGCTACACAAAGTTTATATAAAGTAGATACGATTTCGCATTTAATTTTGATGGCTCGAAGACTGGTAATCCAAACGAGATATTTCGAGTTAGAGGGCAATTTATGCTAATTAATAAATTAGTGTCTTTCAACACAGACAGGTGAATTAGTAGCTTGCACAATTTTTAATTCATACTTTTTCCCATAGCAAATCAGTTTTTGCTCCCCCCCCTCGTATCGAATTAAGTTATCCGCATAGAGTATGAATCAACCAAATGTAAGAATATTTTACATATCTACATATCTACTTTGAAAGAAAAATAATATTTATTCATAATTAGCCTGCCGTGCAATTTTTAAAATAGCAACAAATTTTTAAATAGAGCATAATTTCACAAATGCAGCTTAGCGCTAATTTAAGTTAAAAGTTAACAACTTAATTAAGTACCGGGGTAAGATACATTAAAGATTCTTTGCTAAGGAAAAATGCATAAAGAAAAATTTTTTGGAAGACTATAATTTTGCTAAAACATACATTATTTGTGTCAATCACCAATATATTTGGTAGTGCAGGTAAACACTGAAATACTGGTCTGAAATACTCGAAATAATACATGTCTCTTCTGGATTCCATTTATGAAATCAGTTCACCAAAGAAGTGAACAAAAGAGAAATTTAATGTAAATCTGAAAAAATAAAAAAAATAAAAAATCAGTAGGAGTTATACGGACCGAGTTCTCTTATTGAGCCCGACCTTGGGCTTAAGGGGTCTTGTAACCTTTAAAAATGGTGGAAAATCTAAAAAAGTTCTTTATATATATGATACTGTATTTACTAAAATAATTTATTTAAATGCAAGAAATTTTGTATATCAATACAATGACCTTTTCTGTTTACATTAGTGTCTTCAAAAGTTTTCTAAGTTAATTAAGAAGAATTAATTTACTCACTGATTAAAAGCAATTATTTTTAATATTTGATTCACTGCGCGCAGCCTAACACACATTTTTTCTAAATATACTCTGACAATGCATAATTAAAATAAACTATTATTATGTAGATGTTGCATACCTATCTTCAGAAAAATAATAATTAATTATTTTTTCTCTAATTAACAAATTAAATCATACGTAAATTAAAAAAATTGTAGACTGTCGAGTATCAAAATAGGTCATTTTAATTATGCATTATCAGAGTGCAAGTAGAAAAAATATTGAGGCTGCAAAATGTTATTTACGTGCATAGGCTGCGCGCAGTGAACCACATACAAAAAATAGTTGCTTTTAATCTGTTAATTAATTTAAATTTAGAAAAAAACCTGGAAGACTTTTGAAGGCATTAATGTAAAGGGAAAAATCCATTGTATTGATATGCAAAATTTCGTACATGCATATAAATCATTTATATAAGTATGGAATAGTATACATGAAAACACTTTTGATTTTCATCACTTTTAACGGGTACAAGACCCCTTAACCCTTTGAGGCGTAACCTATCCCCAATGCTGAAAAAGGGGCAGCATCACTCGACTTAACTACCAGCAAGATGGCGGACGATCGAAACGTTCATCGCGTGCCACAGATCTAGAGACCCTTTTTTGACGCAGCTGGCTGTGCGGAGCGATGGCAACGGCTGCCCTTTTTTCAGCATGGGGCAATTTATCCAGCTGTTCTCGCATTCTTCCATTTTTCAGCAGATGTCAGTGCTGTTAAAAATAATCGTGACAATTTTTTTTACGGGAAATGACGGGCTAAAATGTAAAGGATTATCGTGGAGCTATGTCACCCGCAACTATTTTTATAGAAATCAAATCTATTCTTCGTGAATGGCCACAGTCAAATCGCCAGAGTTTGGTGTTCCCAGAGCGGGAACACTGCGCGTTAAAAGGTTAACCCGCCTTATCTCTAATGTGAACACGCCTGCAAGAAAAACTGCACAGTAATTCCGATTTTTCGTTCGACTAACAAAAACACAATTTCGGGACATTACCTTTTTATAATAATAGTAATCATTAACTGACTGGTTTATTCCCCCTGCCCCTCCCAGCATCTCTTCCTAGAGTGAAGAACCAATTGATCCAGTTTAGAAACCAGATTCCCTGAACACCGACTGGCAGCTTCTAAACAATATCAAGTGTGGTAGCTAGATCCAGCAATGCAGAAAGTCAATGACCGGCAAGAAGCAAACCACCACTCGCCATTCTTTCACGCGATCCATGCCCCCAACCACCCACAACTCTCAATTCGGAGATCTTGTTTATTTACTTACAATTTATCTGGATAATGAGAGCTTTGCTGCCGGACCAGTCTGTACGGCGCACCACCTTCTCCGGAGTTTAATAATAGTTTTATAGGTACGAATTCGAATCTTTTGAAAGACGACTTGCCTCCCATGTTATAAACCTGAAGATGAGAATTTCTCAGAGTGCAAGTTCTCACGAAGATAGCGAATGTAACTCCTAACAAATCTTTCACTAAAAATCCGGTTGTTTTTCTGTTTCTTTTCACTAAGCATGAGGCGTTTCAAAATAGGAAAAGTGCTTGGAAAGTAATTGTCTCGCGAACAGAAGGAGTGTTGCACAGAATTATAAATAAATGCCCAGAAAAATGAAGAAATAGGTATAAACGGTAGCAGAATTTTAAAGCAGCTTTACTTTTGCGTCAAAAGATTCTTAAAAAAACTGCTAAAGTAAAAAGTAAAAACAGAAAACATTGTTTCAATGTATTTTAATCATGCTTCATAGAACACTTAGTTCGAATTTCAGCTCCTGCTTAGCCCAAATTCTAAGCATCTAAGGCCATACCATGGCCAAATGGATTAGCTTCTGAAAATGGTAAACGGCTGATGTGTGAAGGTCCTGCGTTCTGCCCTGGCCTATCACGCGACTGTATTTGGTCGGTTTTCTCCAAATGTAACATGACTATGCGTTAGATCTCCTTAAGGGGTCTTAGGATTAAGGGTTCAAAAAATGGATTTTTCAATTTTAATTTTATTTGAAACCTTAGTTATTTCCGAGCATTTTGACTCCGATTTCATGCAATTATTCTAACTAGAACCGTATATACATATAAAAACGTTTTACGAAAGTTATATATTTGAACACAAAAAGGTAACTTTAAACTGCGTTTTCTGAAAACGCATTTTTTGTGAACTATCCGTATAAGATAACAAAATTTCTGTGATTCATATCTTCACGAAACTTTGGATAGTCATAACTGGTATCAGTATCTATAGAATTAATTAATATTAAAAGTGAGAGAGAAAAACTTCTGAAAAATTTAACAGAAAAATAAAGGAAAAAGTGAGATTTTTTTCAAATTTCAAATTAAAATATCTAAATTAAAAAAATTTTCTTAAATATTAATTCATTCTATACTATTGTTAAATATTTGAATACTTTGCCTTACACAAACTTTTCAACTAGTAATCTTATGCTCATTCTAAAGCTGCTGTAAATCTTATTCGCTTAAACTGATAGTAGTTCAAAAAAGTCGGCTTGGATCTCGAGTTTTCTGTTGAAAAATATTTCTTACATTAAAGCATTAAACAATTTTTTCACACAAATGAAATTTTGAAAAGTAATTTATCTTACACTAATATAAACTGCTTCATTGGTTTTCATGAAATTCTTCAGAACTTTCTGTTAAAGGTTTTGACAAGCATTACATTTGCATTTTTCAACTATTTCTCATGCGTTAGTTGTTCCATTGTTCATGACCTTTTTTCTTGCTCATTAAATGTTCTACTTCTTTTTGTTGTCCCAAGACTAAATTAAAAAATATGATATATCCCATATTCTGACTGTTTAAGGGTGTTGTTTTATTTTATCTGATTACTAACTTACAAATCTGCATGAATTTGTCATATAATGTTGGCATTTTCGACTGCTGTAATGAGCAATAAAGCAAAGCGTCTTGACCAATGAAAAACTACATATTTATGTTCCATACGGATGGAAATTATTCCGAGTTTAAAAGAATATAAAAAATGCTTAGTGTCTTGTAAAGTTGTCTGTAAATATTTAACTTCAAAACATGTTTAATTAAAATGCTAAGCAGGGAATTAATTATACTCACAAAGCGTAGAAGGGAAATAATAGAAAAGGCGGTGATAAATCTGGCAGAAGAATGCATTTTCTTCCATAAAAAAGTAAAGCATGAGAATAACGATTTTCAAGAGGCGTTATAAGCATTGAAAAAATTAGAATGGAAACAATGACTACTTAAGGACTGTTGGAATTTCAATTCTGAAGTAAACACAAAAGCTTTGAAGAGTTTAAATATTCTCAGAATATATAAAAACTCAGAATTGGCTATTTTTATGCAAAATAATTGCAATTAAAGAATTTTAAGCTTGAAAATGTAATCTGAAAAATGAAAAAAAAAAATTCTCTTTCAAGAAAGTAAAAAGAATTACATTAATAAAAGAATATTGATTGTATGATAGCCATTTATTTTAAATTTTTTATTCAACAGAAGTTTGAAAAAATATTTTCATTATTCTTTGCAAGAACAATAATTTACTTTTTCTTTTTTTTAAGTTACAAAAACACACAAATAATATTCTTGTATTAATCTAAACTGACCTATGTGAAGCAAAAGAGAAAAAATAAGTAAAATCAACTTTCAAATTTCATACACGATAGAAAGTTCGCAGAAAATGCCTGTTAGTGTTGTTATAAAATACCATCTGTGGCACGCGGTTTTACAATCTTTAAATTTGGATTATACGAGTATTTTTCATGGCATCATGGCGTGGTCAAAGATCTATCACACATGATAAAATGCCTGACAAAGTTCTCGGGTAGTTATACGTTGACTAACTTAACTAACTATTAATATTTTCATCTTCTATCTCATTACTAAGCAAAAGTCCCAATCGCTTTGCTGTAGTAGACTGCCAAAAAAGCCGAGGTTTCTCAGGAGGCAATAGGAATTAAACTGAACGAATTCCGTAGGCTAGCTCTGGCTTTAATAAGGCACAAAAATGTGATATCTCAGAAATACGTCTCTTAAATTAGGAATCAATCACAGTTTTAGCTCTTCGATAAATGAAAAAAGTATTTTTATTTTCAAACTCACGACTTATAAACAATCGCTTCTGGAAAGCGTTCCACCATATCACGTTATATTATTATCACAGTTCATCGAAACTGGAAAAGTCAGTAAGTCAGAAATCTATTAGATATTTACCACATTTTTTCTAGCTGTTTCTTTTTTCTACGTATTATTTTTTTCTAGCACTGCATAATGGATAAATTTTTTTATAACCGTGCTACAGGTGTATTGAATTTCTTCAAATTCAAAATCACCCATTGTTTCAGCGAAAGCACAATGCGCTTGCTTATTTTAAAATTTCTAAACAAAAAAATAAATCGGAAAAGACATTTGTTATAGTACGTATTATCGCAGGCCATCTAACTTGGAAAAACAATTCAGTGTGTTAAAATCGCATTAGCGTTTTTCACCGAGCATCAGCATCAATAAAAAACAAAAGACTTCCAACAGCACGTGGGGACACGAATTTAAAATAGTAAAAAGCAAAAAATAAAAGAACTGAATCTATAATAACATTGAGATAGACATCAAACCGGAACAATGTGTGTAAATCCAAAAATTGCCTTCCATCACGTGCGTTTTATATATATATGTATAGAGAAAATTACTATTCGCTACTATTCTGGCTGCGAAGATGCCTGATAGCGATCCAGGAAGTGTCTCAGCCATCTTTACTATGACAGATTCAAAATAGCGAAAAAGAAAGCTTCCTATACTTGCTAAGAGAAACATTACAAAATGGCGAACTTGAGGATTAGCTCTTGGACAGAGAAGAAAAATTTTGATCGGCCATGAAATTTTGCGTGAATGGTTCAAGTGTCACGATAGCAGCACGATAGGCATTAGCAGCATACATTCGTTTTGTTTATCCTAAAAAAAGAAAGCAATGAAGTTCAGTTGCAAAAATACTATGATGTTTTGTAAAATCCAATTTCTGTTTTTTCAATGGGCGGAGAATCGATAGATCGGCTTAGAATCGAAAAAAAAAAATTGTTTTTTCTTTCACATTTTGAGTATAGGTCAATGAACTATAGTGATTTCAACGTGCTTTCCTGCTTTCTTCAGAAATATGCTAGCAATTTAGTTACATGCTTTTTTTAAAGTATCTTCCAAGTATTCACTGACTGAAAGCAGTATTCTGCAATAAAAAATTTCAACAGATGAGTTGTTTCAAATTATTAATTTAAATTACAGCTTCAATCGTATAAAATTGAAATATTTTTTAAATGCTTTAAGAAATATCACATCAAAATATTAGTGAACTTTTTGGTAAGGGATACTGTAACAAGGTCATTATAAACAGAAAGAAGCTAATTACATTTACTCAAATATATATTCTATTTAATTAAATGAAAATTTTTTTGCTTAAGAACATAAAAAGTAAAAGAAAAACATATGTGTAAAGTAGAAAAATAAAAAATGAGTAAATGAACTTACGTAATGCTTGGAAAGGAATTGTATAAAAAAACTCACCTGAAAAGAAAGAATTTTTTTCTTTAGATTAATGTGCATAGTATGTAACTTTAAGAAAATCATTTATGAAAAACATTTCTTTAATTAAATTTTCTAAAATAATATTAAAATTTTAAAATATTTAGAAATCAGTAATATCCCTGCCAGCACGACAAGTTTTCTGAAAGTCTACTAACGCCCAGAGATCGCCCAGTAATGCTCCCTGAACGTTCTTTGAACGTTGATAGACGTTCAGAGAGCATTCCTATGATGTATGAGGTATAACCCAGACAGCACGCTTAGGTTCTCTGAACGTCTATTAACGTTCAAAGAACGTTTTCTGAATGATTATAGACGTTCAGAGAACCTGTGTGTGCTGTATGGGAAATAGCTTGTTAAAAAAATCTAATAACACAAATTTAGCACATTAGCCAAGTGTATGTTGCATGCCTGACGTATGTTGCATACAGTGACGTACAGTTAATTATTATTTATTAAAGTTTTTTGAATAAATTAAAATTAGACCATTTCTGCTTTTTTTTCTTATTTGAGCTTTTGATGTTTTAAAAAAATTTTTGAGATAGATGTGCAAAGATTTCATTTACCAATGCTAATTATTACGAGTGGATAATAAAAGCCTATTATCCACTCTTATGTTTCACAATCAGATGCTTTTGAAATCTCAACAATTTAGTTAGAGTAAACATCTAAAGTTGTCTTCTGACTGAAAGAGTTATTTAACAAAAACAGTCACGCAAAGGATTATAGTAGATTCTAACACACTCAAAGTCTTTAAAAGTAAATGGCCAAATTATACAAATAATAAGTATAAGATAAAAAAAAAATTTAAAAAATCAAGCTTTTTGTTCAAATATAGACTAAAAGGTATAAAATAATTTTTTAAAAACATTTCAAGTTCAAGTACTTATAACAACACACATATCTACAGTAGTGACGAAAGGGCTAACTCTGTAATTTTGTCCTTCCCCCCATTCATAATATCGCATAATATTAGTTTTTGAATGCACTTCTGTGTCCTAGCGATAAACATGAAAATCCGAGCTCAGAAGCAAAGTTGTAAAGAAGGGACATTTTCGCTAGTATCTTTAGACCGATGGAAGCAACCAGGTAAATAATACGTTTTGCAGAAGTATATATATTCAAATAAATGTTGGGAAAAAATTTATTTGATGTATTGGTCATAAGTTGTTTTCTTATTGCAAAACTTAGCAGTTTTCTAATGAATTACATAGTTGTGTCATTAACTGATTTCATCAGTGATGTAAAAATTATCGTTTGCTAATTGTTAGTGTAACTTCTTTTGAAGTACTTTAGTTCACAGCTCTGGATTCTTCCGCTTTGTTAATGCTGATTATATCATGACAGCAAAGGTGGTGATTTTTTTTTTCTCTTTCGGCATTCGCAGACTCTCTGGCTTTACTTGGCACTGACCCAGACTTGTTAGCAGGATGTGACACTTGTAACAGATTTGTAAAAGGAGAAGCATAAACAATGCAATCACGCGATCGTTTAAGTGTAGAACCTTTTAAAATCATTACATGCGTGTTTATGAAGCTTGTGATCTAACAGGACTTTTTGTAAGCTTGATACCTTTTATAAAAAAGTGTGATCTCTTTTTACAATATCGAATATCGGAACTTTTTAGGAGAAATCTTTATCTATACCGATGAATACTGATGCATTTTATACGGTGTCGCAAGAAATCCTGACAAGGAATAAACCTATTTGAATAAGTATGTTTTCTCCTACATAAAATATTTTCAAAATGCAACTACTAACATTAAAAATCATAAGTCTTACAGTTTTCTTACGATAATCTTGGATACTGTTAAATTTGAAAATCGCGAAGTAGAGTAATATGAGGAGGAGTTCATTGAAGGACAGCAAGAAAACAACGAAAAGGGAATCAGGTAAAATTTGAAGAGCATAATCAATGATCCGACTGGGATCGTGGCGAAGCAAAAAACAGACCCTGGAAATGCCATTTTTGTGCATGAATCATATTACCTGTAGTTTTTCTTAATTTTTGTATCGAATTAAGTTATTTTTTTCCCAACATGGGTGATTTTTCAATACTTTTAAGTGTTATTTGAGTGATTTTAATTAACCCTCTAATGCCCATGGTAGCATATATGCTACCATCCTTTAAGTGCTATTTTTTACGGGAAAAATGCTTTAAAATATAATAAAATATAATTTTGAAGTCATAAAACCATTTATTGTACCTTTAATTAATAAAATTAGTAGGTTGGACCCACAGATGCCAGCATTAATAGATGAAAAACAGTTTAGAAGCAACATGGATAAAGTCAACAAAGAAAACTAATTTCCAATGATAAGATAAGAAACTTGGCTTTTACTATTTTACAAATATTTAATATAAAGAAAAAATTAATAAATGTCATTTATATGTAAGACAATAATGCTTTTTCGCTAGATACAAAATAACTTCTCAAAAAGTTTCATTTACAATGTTTAGAAGAGTTTAAAACCATAGTACTAACATTGAAAAAACACATAAAAAATAACTTTTTCACAGTTTTTTACTATATTTAAGTTATTTGACTTCAAAGAACACAATTTCAATGGAATTTTTTATGGTGGGCATCAGAAAGTTAACCAAGTGTAATTATTTCTCTCCATGTTTGAATATAAACATTTATTTGGTAAACTATTCGTCATCTTATCCCACCGAAGTATCCCACTGGATAAGATGAATAATAACTTTTTTTTTAAGTATTTCGCTATCTTTTGAGTGGAGATGAAACCGGTTTTTTTAATGAAACAAAAAGAATCAGTAAGACTTTCTGAAAAATTAAGGATTTTAAACCTGCTACTAAATTCAAGAAAAATATAGCTTAAATTTTGTCATCTTATCCCACTTTCCGATAAAGATTTCAATAAACTCAGTTACATTACTTTCTTAAAGTTTTGCAGAAGTTTGGTGTCAATTTTATTTCTTTAAATTTCTGTTTCATAATTTTGGAAAGAAGATGTAAATTTGGTAGATGAGGTTTCTTTGGTTTAAAGAAACGCTAAGAGCACTAATAATAATTAATGGCTTTTTCGTGACACGCTTTCATGTAAAGTTCCTGAATATACAAATATCTGCACTATACTACTAAAATACTGTATGAAAAATACTTAAAAATGTATTTTAAAAATTCCATGGATGAAAGAGTAAGAAAAACAAAAAGCAGAATTACAGTAAAATATATCCAATGTGTAACAAATATTTTTAGGTAAGTAACAGAAAAGAACTAGAAATTTCAATCTAAACACAGCATTTTCTTTAATGTTTTCGCAACGGAAAGGAATATGCCTGAAATCAATTACGATGCATCCGGTATAACACCTTATAATTAAGCAACTATTTCTTCTGTCGTAATAGGGAAAGACATAAATAGGTAATGAAAGTATCAGCAAATGCTTGTTTTTAGAAAATGAGAAAAAGGAAGATTATTGCAGTTAAGAGGATGAGTACGCTCGTTTCAAAGTTGTCATACCATAGCAATATAATATTGCAGCATAATATCTTATCGGTTTATTGCATTCTCATACTTCTCCAATTGCACTTAACTGAATTAAAAAAGAAAGATAAGGGATGACAAATTGAACACGATTTTCTGCCTCATCTCCACGGGTTTTCACCTGACTGTCCTGGCAATCACCCAGACTCGTTAGCAAAACACTTTTACATGTAAGATGCACCTGTTGCCTTAAGAATTTCCGATGATTCATTATTAATAATGAAAGTAATTCGTAGGGAAACAAATGTCATTGACTAAAAAAAGAACACTGAAGTTCTAATTGAAGAACTGTTAATGTTAAGACTAATTTTTGTTCTAATTTAAGAGACATTTAACTCTCAAACTAAGCAAACGCAACAGAGTGTTACATAGTAAAGCAAAAATGTACTCTTGGATACAACAAACCGTCGTTATTATTTGAAGTCTGATTAATCATTTCAGAATAATAATTATTTTAAGTCAGTATTCATCGGTATTTTTCATCTGACTACAGAAACTAGGCAAAAATAATTAAATAATGCATTTGCATATATATATATATATATATATATATTTTACTATTGCAATTTCTTGTAAGTCTCTCATTTGGTGATTATTATCAAACTAAAAATGGTCAAACAGAAGATCAAATAACAGCTACTACTTCATATTTAAATAAATATGAATAACGTAAACGAATATTTAATCACACAAGTTTAATATTTGAAAAAAGAAAAAAAAACAACAACAGCAGAACTAGATAGTTATAAGAGCATGCTGAAAACTAAACCTAACAGCTTTCTTTTTCTTAAGAGCTTTCTTTTGAGTAATATTTGTCTCAATTATATTAACAGAAAAATAGTCATTCGAAAAATCTTGCTTATTTTGTAATGTAGTTTCATACTTAAATAAACACTATTAATATTATTTTGATTACTTATCAAACTAACAGTTCCAATTCATCAAAATCTGGTTACTGATTAACATACGGAAACAATTTTAATTCTAAATTTTTCATGTGATTCATGGTTGCCTAGAGTGTTTATATATCAATCAACCCAAATTGTCTGAAGAACTAAAGCTCAGAAAGTTATGTTAGATATTCTAAAACTTCTGATATCTAGATTTTAGTAGATTAAAACAAAAATTGAAGAAAAATAACATTTCTGAATTTAGGTTATAAGACTAAATTTCTCAAACAACAATATTTTAATCTGACTTAATGAGGTTAAAATAAGTTAATTATTTTCATTTAAAATACTTATTTTTCGTACTGTAATTTTTATTTTACGTAGCATAAACTTGTAATGTTCTGTAATAATCGTTTGCTGTTGCACTTAGAAAGGAAGCTTAACTAACAAAAATGAACACAAATAAAAAAAAAAACTGACATTTCCTCAGATTTCTATTCTCATTCTCACGTGACTCACGCATTTTGTTAACACGTCAAAACTGTGTTTGTTTTGACTGCATTTTTCTGAACTGAAATTTCTGGACGTGGAATTGTCTGGGTCATGCAGACCAAAACGCACATCAGCTCAGACGAAGCAGACTAAGTAGATGAAGAAAAATGGCCGTGTCCTTAGGTAGTTTTCATTTTCTCGAAAAAGAAAAAAAAATTCTTTCCTAAGAGATTTGCTTTAAAAGGAGAAGTCAAGCAGTACAAATGCCTCATGCATGGAAGACTCGTATGCAAAATTTTCTTTCTTGGTTTTAAGACCACGGCCGAGAGGTATGGGTCGTGCTTCGCATTAAAGTAAAAAAAAAGACTCTAAAAGAAGTAGAAGGTGTTATGTTTTCCCACTCTCCTGATAAGATCGGTATGAAGCACTCTTTTTTAAATCCTCAAAAAGCGGACGCGTTGTCCCACTGGAAATGCATGATTGAACAAAAGAAATGATAGCCATTTGGTAGAAGCATCACAAGCATGCAGATTCACATTGGCCATTTGCAGTCGATGAAATAACTTGATGGAAAACGTGCAGTGGCAGAGTAAAAAAAAAAAAATGTATTCCTTTACAATATTTATTTATCTACTTAGTTTTTTTCATCTTGGTTTGAATACGCAACACTGGGAAAAATTTTCATGGTTTTAACCCTTTGAGGCGCAACCCGTTCCCAACGCTGAAAAAAGGGCAGCCGTTGCCATCGCTCTACTTAACTACCAGCAAGATGGCGGACGATGCGCGATGACCGTTTCGAAACGGTCATCGCGTGCCACAGATCTAGAGACCCTTTTTTGACGACAGCTGGATGTGCCGATGTCAGTGCTGTTCAAAATTCCAAGTAGCACCATATATATTTTTAACGTATATAATAATCAAATAATGTTTTTCTTAAAATAAAAAAAGCTCCAGAATTTGGTTTGAGTAGGATTTTGTGTATAGATTAACATTTTAAATTCAGTGTTTTTTCCCGATTAAACCTACTACATAAAAATTGTGTAGTTAATAATATAATGCATTTGTAATAACGGACTATAAATGCAAGTGCTCTGTATTGCATTTGAAAGTTACCTAATTATTAGGTTGTAACGAAAGTTTCCCGCCACCGCAAACATCGTCAGCACACAGTTCGCGTTGGCGTATTTGCTCATATTTTGTCAAACGATTTTTGGCATTTGAAAGAAAGAGGCTTACTTTATAACACTGTGTTGTGAAATCTGTAAAAAATATAGTTATCATTAAGTATAAGGTGTCTCAAATAGAACTATCACTCTAGAGGATTAGAACCATCATTTACTTCCATTTGTGTTGCAAAAAGTCAGCTACATAATATCAACAAATTATGAGTACAGCTTTAAGTACTATTGTTGTATCATGTGACACTGTGCAGGTTTGGTACCGAAAGTTCAAAATCAGTTATCTAAGGAGTTAGAAGTTAGTTTTTCAGGCAGATATGGCGGAAAACTTTCGTTACAACCTGATATTTTAAATCTATTTTTGCACATTAAAATAGCATAATTTATGTGTCTACAAAAATAATAAAAGTACCAAATATTTAATAAATGTATTGAAACAGTTTCTTACTAAACAGATTGAGATGATAAAATTAGAACGTTTGTAATGAGTAGAAAGTAATGATAAAATTTAAGTAATTCATACAAACGTGAGTCAAGCGTGACAGATATTTATCATAAGAAGAAAAGTAACCGTCAAAAGAATTATCGATTAGAGATGTAAAGGCGATAAAAATTACTATGGAGGAAAACCTCCAAGGAAATAGGTAAATTGTAGGTATTTAATGAAAATAACACTATATCGTGTGAGAAAAAATAACATTCGGAGGTGCATGTATATATATATATATATATATATATATATATATATGTACTATCCTTGAACAATGCTTGAAAAAGATCGCAATGTTTTATCACTTTGAGGAGCAACCTTTTCCCAATGCTGAAAAAAGGGCAGCCGTTGCCATCGCTCGACTTAAATACCAGCAAGATGGCGGACGATCGAAACGACAGCTAGCTGTGCCCGCGCACAGCCACCTGCGTCAAAAAAGGGGTCTCTAGATCTGTGGCACGCGATGAACGTTTCGATCGTCCGCCATCTTGCTGGTAGTTAAGTCGAACGATGGCAACGGCTGCCCTTTTTTCAGCATTGGGCAATCTATCCGGCTGTTCTCGCGTTCTTCCATTTTTCAGCAGATGTCAGTGCTGTCAAAAATAATCGTGCCAATTTTTTTACGAGAAATGGCGTGCTAAAAAGTAAAGGATTCTCGTGGAGCCATGCCACCCGCAACTATTTTTATAGAAATCAAATCTATTCTTCGTGACTGGCAACAGTCAAAACGTCAGAGTTGGGTGTTCCCAGAGCGGGATCATTGCGCCTTAAAGGGTTATACAAAATGTGTCAAGTATATTTTTCACATAAAATAAGATATTCGGTTTGAGAATAAATTAAACTGATAAAAAATTAAGTATTTCAGTTTTGCAATTTCCTTTTAAGCAAAAGAAAACTATTCGACACTTCACTGGTTTCCCTGATCACATGTTCTTCTCTTGAAAAATAACAATATGTTAATGTGTATCCAACTATGGTTATTCACTAGGAATATTATATAATTACAGTAAATGAACAACAAAATGCCAAAGTCTGTTCATTTACTGGGATACTGTACCACTTTTCACTTGAAAGTAAAAAAAACCCCAAATCCAAGGACTTATAAGCTTCCCCGTGCTTTTACTAAAATTACATATTCCGAAATGTATGGTAACACAGATAAATACGGAAAGATATAATAGAAAAGTAAATTGTGATTTATTTAAAAACAGAATTGTGCTTAAGTGTTCATTTAGTGGTCAGTTTACTCAAGTTCATAATATCTCAATTTTTTGCATATAACTATTCTGGCTATGAGCCTGCTTGATGCGTCGTGGCGTTGTATTTATTAAGTATGTTGGGTACCCATCCACATACACAACCAGATGTCTGAGGTGAGGTCAATATACCATTGGCAGTAAATAAACTAAATAGCATAGTATGGATGATCAAAATAATTAACCAGTTTTTGATCTGTTGCTCACATACTTTATAATGTATTTGGAATGATTCTAGCGTTATTAAAATGCAAAATAACTTAACGATTTTAAAATAAAACAATTTAAGTCAAATAGTGTAAATGTATATATTGTAATAATAACTTCTAGTGGTCACAGTAAGGAATGAAATGTGTTCTTTTGTACCCCAGCACGAATATCAAATTAAACTGTACGTGCAGGCATACAGAATCTGAGATATTGCGCAAGATCAGCAGCAATTCCCCGTACTGATATCCTTATTAAAGACTTGAAAAGTTAAGGAAAAGCACCAACTTTTAAATGGTTCATTAACTCTCTGATAATCTGAAAAACACTGTAAATGAAACCGGCAAAATGTATGAAACTTCACTGAGAAAATGCTTCATTTCCTATGTTTTAAAAGATTATTAATGTCACAGCCAATGGATATGTTTAATAAAACAAGGCACAGAACAAATAAAGGCAACAGAACACAGGATTAGTATTTCTTTTTACTTTAGTCACAAGACATTTAATGAAAAACAAATGAAAGTAGCTTATTGATAACAGCAAACGAGGAACTTTGAGAAGTGAGCTTAACCCTTTAACGCGTAGTGTTCCCGCTCTGGGAACACCAAACTCTGACGTTTTGACTGTTGCCAGTCACGAAGAATAGATTTGATATCTATAAAAATAGTTGCGGGTGACATAGCTCCACGAGAATCCTTTACTTTTTAGCACGTCATTTCCTGTAAAAAAATGTCAGAATTATTTTTAACAGCACTGACATCTGCTGAAAAATGGCAGAATGCGAGAACAGCTGGATAGATTGACCAATGCTGAAAAAAGAGCAGCCGTTGCCATCGCTCGACATAACTACCAGCAAGTTGGCGGACGATCGAAACGTTCATCGCGTGCCACAGATCTAGAGACCCTTTCAAACTTCACTAAGATGTACACTGTAAAAATAATGTACTCTTTAAAATCAGTTTCTGTATGAGCTTCCGAATAAAAATTGAGCAATAATAACATAAAAAAGGGACAAATTAGGAAGATCCATCATCGTATAATTTTGAAGAAATATATAAAAATTAAAATCCTTACTTTATATATTTCTTATTAATTTATTATATTTTAAGATGAAAAAATAATGAACATTTTCCCGGTTTCATACATCCTGTGTTTGGTTTTATGCATTCTTACACTTACATAAGTTTTAATAAACGCTCCACCCCATAAATTAGAGGAAATTGCAAAATCTGTGACCTGTTCACTCGTCCCATACAAATTACTAATGCGTAAACTTAGAAAGTTTCAGAGGTCTTAATCCAAGAATAATCATTATCTTGCAAAATAGCGTAGGTAAACCCCCGACCTTTCTTTCTAAGAGCTAATGTTATTTTGATTTATACAACCACAGTAAAAACGCGCACTTTCATAGTAGTAAGCTGTTAAACTTTCTCTAGGAATCAATATGAAGTCCCATCGATTTCTTCTCCTTAAAATATTCCAGTACTGCCGAAGTTCGCCAGTGCATGTCTACGAGAGCTTGTTGAGGAATTTTATGGCACATTCGCGGCGAAAGGTAATTCTTTTCCTCCAGCCACCAGCCCGCATTTATTATACCTCATGTGCTAGTTTGAATGAAATATTGAAAACTGGAAGAACATGAATAAATATTTTTTTTTTAGATTAAAAAAGAACCTATTTCGTACAGCAGATTTATGATATTTGAAAATGAATTTGGCAGTGTTTCGCTTCCTGTACAACGCAATTTCTGTCGATGTTATTTCTAAATAATTATGGTTAGAAGAAAGAAAATAATTGTGAGTAGCAATTAATGTGTACTTCTTTATATTAAACAGATCGTATTTAATAAATGAATTTTTTAAAGCATATTTCAATACACAGGGTGATCAATTTAAAAGTGTACCCGATATTTTCTTTTTAATTACCCTTAAATCCGAGGGGTGTGTCAACTTTTTTGACATTGAAGAATAACTGTTTAAAACTTGTTTAACCCTTTAAGGCGCAACCCTTTCCCAATGCTGAAAAAAGGGCAACCGTTGCCATGCTCAACTTAACTACCAGCAAGATGGCGGACGATCGAAACGTTCATCTCGTGCCGCAGATCTAGAGACCCAATTGGACAATTACAACTTTATTTGTGAGGTAAAACAGAAATACAGAAGTACAATGTTACTTAATCGTGTGATCATTTTATTTTTGAAAAACATAATTTAATTAAAAATTTTTACATTATCATTCCTTACAGCAAATATTGAAAATGTTTGTCACCATTTTGAACAGTTGATTTCTTTTCAGTGATGTTTTCAGTGTTTTTCGATTTTTGCAGAGAAGTACTTCAAAAATCGATTAATTAAAGCAAACCATAACTGTAGAAATCTCGTCAATAACACCAACAATGAGAAGGGTGTCAGAAAACGTGGTTGAACGTGTTCATGTTTGCATTTAAAATTAGTGGTAAACATTTTCAAAATTGCTGTAAATAATGGTAATGTAAAGAATTTGAATTAAATTATGTTTTTCAAAAATAAAATTATCACAGTATTTAGTAACTTTGTACGTCTCCATTTCTGTTTTTCCTCACAAATAATCAACAGTGCTGGAAATAGTCTCCCATACTTAAACAAGGTTCAAACAACTATATTTCAGTTTGAATAGTTGTCACATCCGTCATATTTAAGGGTTATTAGTGAAACCATTGAGACCTCTTTTAAACTGACCACCCTGTACAAAGCATATGTAACTGTTACAAACGTATTGTTCAGTTGAAAGCTCATTCAAAAAGTTATTTGAAATCGAATGCAAGTCCAACTGTTTGGTTTTTGTCTTAAAAATTACATATTACATATTGATTTATGGAAACGATCAAGGTCTAATTGAAAACTAGACTACCCGTACTAAAGCAAATTTTTGTTTTCCAGTGGACTGTGGAAGAATGTGGAAATTTTTCATTTTGTGCTATATATTTCCTGTTTCCTTCAAATAATAAGAGTTTAAAAATGCTTTAACAAATCAAAAGAGCTAGTAAAAAATACACAAGAATATTAAACAATACAATGATAACACGTCACTGGTAAAATGTATTTCAATGACTATCGATTTCTTTGTTTTTCTTTTTCTTACAATTAATTTTTTCCTTGAAAAACTTAAAAAAAAAAACCAGATTTTCTACAAACAAAAGAAGTATTACGAAAGAATTAAGAATTATTATTTCTCGGAACTGACCGAGTAAATCATTGTGATCTAGAAAAAATCATAAACAAATTTCCTCATACGAGAATTTTTTGTATTCACTTTGGCAATATGCTGTCTTTTATGTGACATTTGACGTATTTTTTTGCTAGGTCTTTAAAGATGGGTCAGTGTTGAAAAAAATTGCAACAAGAATGAAAAAAAAGCTCGGGGAAGCATAAACATTACAGTTGTGTAAAATGTTTAGAAAGTTAGTAAAAGCTCAAGCATGCGTGAAATATGAACCAGGTTAATGGAAGTTCACTGCTAGTAATTATAATGGATCAAAAGGAAAAGTGCTGGTTTTCACAAGTTTTTCTTTCTTAGATTTACTGAGCGGAAACATGAAATTACTGAACTGTATGTAAAAAGAGTTTGTTGAATAGAACAGTTTTTTATGTTCCAAGCACGTTTGTACCGACCGTCTGATCGCTAAAGCAAGTTTCGGAAATTTTTCGCTTTTATTAAAAACACAATAAGTTAGTTGTTGATATTTTATCATATGTTTAGGTCTATAAAAGATCAATTATAGAGGCTTTGTATCTGTATTAAATTAGTAAAACTACATATTTTACAAGCGTCAAGTAATAACTGGAGCAATTTTTTCTTAATTTAAAAAGTGTACATTTAAAGGGAGAAATATAATTATTATAAACCGAGATTAGATGTGTATAAGAAGAACACATTTTGACTCATTAAACAAAATCATTGTGTTCAATATGCAAATTTTATGATTTTCGCGTGTGAAAAGATCGTTCATAGTTTTCTTTATCTTGCATTTCAACTGAAAATTGCAATTTTCTTTTCTATATTTGCATTGACGATAATTCCAGGAAAACTGTTTCTTTATTTTTCATTCACAAATTATCAAAACAATACATATGCGTGTGTGTGGTGTGGAAAGGTCTTTTTAATGATGGACCATTCGCTAAACATGACATACAATTAACATTGACCGGAAAAGCACGGACACTGTGCAAGGTATTGACCAGATGAAATAGTGCTAGGCATGTAGGGTCACATGGGGCAATTACGACCACTGGAATTTTAAAAAAATCTGTAAATGACAAATTTTCGCAACAATATTTGATATAAAGTTTATAATGTGTTAGGTGTGTTTCATCATCGTAATCATTCATCATAATCCGCGAAAACGCGTTTTGCGGCATCCATCGAAAACTCAAAAGTTTTGCTATATTCTAACACAAAAATTACTCTTTTACAAAAAATGGTTAATTATATTCCGGAATTGTTGGCAGCTATGGTAATCATACCCACATAGCCTTTAGGTGGAGCGGCGTTAGTACTCGGAGAGCGTTTTGTGGACGCAGCCATTGGGCGGCAGTAGTGACGAGAGGGTTAATCAATGAAAAAATACTTTTCCCCAAAATAAAAGTGTTAAAAATTCACAAAGTTCAAACTTGCAAAAAATGGTCGCAATTACCCCCACCTGAGCCAAATTAGTTCTAGAACATAACTTGGTATATTAAAATTTTCTTTTCTTGGTCGAACCACACAATGTTGATTCAGTAATAAAACACAATTTCTATGAATCAAGACTGTGCCACTCTGTATTGATTTAATGTTCATAGCATGCCGCGTGCTGGTAAAATCAGAATATATGGAAATATTAAAATCATGAAAAGACGAACCAGGTCGGAAATGATATTTACATAATCAGCTGATTTCAGGGATTGTTTTTATTTATTTATATCTTCTTTCTTGGATATGAATGGTCAAGTATGCCCAAGATATCAACACCCGCACCATAACATCACCGCAAACAGTTTGATTTGAAATTAAAAACTTACTTAGCAAAATAACATCGTAAGAGTTACTTGTTGGCCTGACAAGTAACTTTTGCGGTGTCATTTTGCAAAGTTTTAAATTATATTGTATTTTAAACATCAGTTATTTTTTGTTCATTTGATTTGATTAGGTTCAACCATGCGTTCAGATGCCATAGTCATTGTCGAAAATGACGAAATCTTGTGAGCCAACGCGAGTCCGGTTATCGCCAACAAAAAACGCTACTATTTCAATTAGTAGAATTTCATGTCTCTATGGTCCAATTACGATGCTGTCCAGTTGTTCATTGGAAGTGGTGTTTCAGACTGCAAGCCGTAATCTAGGCGACTTAAATGGGGCTGCATCTACAATGGCCCGTATCACGCACAAGATTCATTGGGTTGGTTTCTATAGTTTGGACTGTTCAAGTCCTTCTGGCAACTGCAATTCTTCGCTCTCTCGATGAAATACAGCACTGGTTTCTCCCTGAAAGCAGTATAAGAGCAGTTGTGTCTTCTGGTCATTTCCCAGATCACATGTAGCATTTGATCTGTTTCGACGCACCAAACATACTGTCCTCGAGTTTGAATTTCGAAAGATGTTGAATTGCACAAGTCTGGTGAATCTTCTGATTTTCCCATGCTACAGCTGAACATTTTGTTTTTAGAATGACTTTTTAGTGACTGTTTATCTAAAGTGATGTGAGCCGCACTTGCGCCGTTTGGTTTATTAGTGAACTCATTGTTCTTAAATAGGTGGTAATCATGACGGAATGGCTTATGACAAAGCCCTGCAAGGTATAACAACAGTAAATTTTAATTAAAAAAACTGTTTTGGGAGCCTTACAATACTTCCCGAAATTAGAATCTTTTTTTCCTCCTCTTTACGCTTGAAAAAAATTACACACATATAATATGTATACACGGAGTAACAATATTCCCATGATATTTGAAGGCTTCTAAATGTTATATTTTGGATTTTATTTTAAGTAATGAAATTCCCCAAACGTCGAAAAGATAACATGAAAAGTAATACTCCAAATTATTTTATAACTCAATACTAAGTTATAATCTTCAACTGCCTCCCCTAATCCACGCTGTCATTTCAGATTACACTGCGGTAACCAAGTTATGCTTTCCCATTACTTTTATGTCAGCACTAATTTAACAGAAACGCCATCTTAGAATTACATTCTGAAGCTCATTTTGCCTCAGATAAAACGAGGAGAGGAAAAAAGAGGAAATAAAATTACAGTCTTTTCCCTGGGGTGAGAAATATTCAAGTATAAAAAATATTACAAAGAAAAGAAGGGCCATTTTGACATTTCGGTGACAAGTAAATCGATTAAAATATAAATGTTTCTTCCAAGAATTTCGAGAGAAATGGAAAAAAGGGAACATAACTTACAAAATAGCATTTTATAACTTAAAAGTTTTTTCCTTTTATAAACATAGAATTTCGAAGTAGTAATTTATAATTAGTTTTAAAAATGCCCAAATATTTGTATTCTGCGCATTTCAGTACTAATAACGATATTTAAGTCATCGCATTCTAAAATTTAAGAATGCACAAAGTTATGTTCTTTGAAGAGAAAGCCCCAAACGTCGAAAAGCGTTACTGCCTATGATTAGAATACAAAATTACAAAAGATTTATAATATTCCTTCTCAAGCTATATTCTACTCTTGCTAAAGATAAAGCTATACTATATTTAAAACATACCATAAAATTACTAATTAATTAAAATTAAATGTCAAGAAACAGCTCGAATATTGCCACCTATGAAGACTTTTCCTTCTTTGGCAATTTACACATGTGTGCAATTTATCGTCATTTGCAATTAAGGTTGCCAAAAAACAATGCTTTCATATTTTCATTGCTTGAAACAAACATAATAGCATAATTAACGCTCTCAAATGCCTTACTGCCAATGATCTCGCCAAATCGGCTGGCAAATAGCCAAGCTGAGACGATTTCATTTGAGAAAAATCAAGTCAGAAATATATCACAATGGAATTTAATATTTTTTTCTAATTAGGGTATACGTTAATAAGAGTAGTGAGCGTATATAAACTTGAATAAGTGTAAGTAGAATCTTCAAAAAAGAAAATGTCCAATAATCACTTGTGCGATATTTAGGAAGAAAAAAACAGTTTACTTATTAGTAATTTAAAGCTGCTTTATTACTTAAGTATAACTAATTTAAATCTGTTTATTGCAATTAGTGTTATATTGATTATTTACTATTTAAGTCTAGGAATAAATAAATGAGATGGTTTACTAGCAGAGTTAAAAATATTCTTCGTTGTAAAAGTGATTCACAAGTAATATGTTTGACGTCATTTATAATTTTTCCATTTTTGTTTTACTTAGAATTATTGTGAATATTTTACTTTTAAAGGAGAGATGTAATACATATATATATATATATGTATATAACACCATTTTATCAGTTGTTTATACAAAATATATAAACATTTTGTATTACTGTTTTTTAAAAACAAAAACTTCTGTGAAGTATCTGTTTCATAAAGCAGGTAACTGGCTGTATTTGACTAGAAATTAAATAAACAAATAAAAAAACAGTAAAATGTTTTTTATTCTTTACATATGTGACATGCATTTTGAATGTTTTGGTCAGATTACATCCTAAGACATTTGAGCCAGAAAGGGTTTTATAACTAATAAGTTAAACATAGATTTATCCTATTTTTTTAATGAAGATTAAAAGAACACTGCGATTCGGAGCATATTTTTCCAAACCGGCGAACTAATTTCAAATGAGACTAAAAGTCAAAAATTGAGAAAAATCTTGAAATAACCGGGGCATCTGGTTAGATCAGTAGTTTTGAATTTGTTCTGCATACCACCAACTGACTTTGTATCATTTTAACAAAAGCAGCTCATCTCAAAAGCACCAGTTTGAACTTCGAAATGGAACAAAGCGTGCAAGTTCTGAAAACGTAACCTGATGCTTGATGGCAGTTTTGCGTGGACTTGTAGAATTTAGATTCTTTCTTTCCCGAGAAGAGAAATTCTATTTCGTCCGTAATGTTTGCTTAAACATTTATCGTTAAGCCCGATCTCTACACACAAGGTAAAAATTAGCAGCTGAAATTACTATTGTGGAGCTCACTCGTGCCTTGTTGGTTGGGGAAAATAGTCATGTATGAAAACTAGGTTCACGTACGAAAATCTCAGATATAAGATGAGTCATCTGCTCACGGAAAAAAAAAGCACAAAGACAAAATGGATAACTGAAAAACACTGTAGTTCAAATCATAGACATGATTCGTAGCAGGACGACAAAACATATACATATTAAGAATTTTAAAATTAATTTTAGCATAGGATGAATTTATTACAATAAAGGAAAATGAAGAAATAGTGAATATTAAAACGTATTTAAGAAAAAGAAAGCTAATAATGATAATAATGATTCTACTTTTCCGCATGCAATTTTAAGTTAATTATAATTTTTTTGTTTCTATAATAAAAACGTAGCATTATTTCACGCTATTATGTAAAGAAAAAAAAAAAGAAAATTGAGAAAAGAAAAATGTATAGTGATCATTATATCTTTTTATGGATGGATAAGCATAGATAAAAAGTAGTTATAATAATTAGTAAAAAAACGTATTTCTCATTGTTATATATATATATATTATAAAAGATAGTTTAATTTAATATTTAAAAAAAATCTGAAAATTTTAATTTTTAGTCCGTTAATTTTTTTTTTTTTTTTTTTTGCATAGAAAATACAATTCAAAATATGACATTTACTCTAAAGCATTTAACAAATATAAATTCAAGAAATAAGGCGAGAATAAACCACAAGATCTACGAAGAATTGATATATATTTTAGATGCTGATTTCAGCAAATGTAAATTTTATTCCATTCGATACAGTCAGGCTTGGATAACTCCTGTACCAAAACTGATTATGTGAAATAGCATACCAGAATTCAGCTTTTATGAAAATATTTTTTAATTTTTTAAATCGTGTAACTCTTTGAAAATAATCGTAAGACAAAAAATTCTCTGTTTGATCATTCACTGTAAGGTTAAAATTAATAAATTCAAACAAATGTATGAGAGACATTTGAAAAATTAACGCTTTGTATAGCTTACCTTTTGGGTGTCCCAAAAATAATGTATGCTTTTATTAGTTGAATATTGATCATAGGCATATACAATAAATTATAGTTTGTTAGTAAATTGCAAAGTAACCTTTCATCATAAAAGGGCTCAATGATATGAAAATAAATATCCGTTGACTTAAACCGCTTTTCAATGGTTATCACATCTAAAGATCGTTTTGCAGAGGCTGTAAACGAATTACGAGGGAAACAGCGATTGCATAAACACATAATACTAGTTTTGGTGTTATTGGTATTCCATAGCCCCTTACCAACTTTATTTAAACATATCTCTGAGCCTTTTTATGATCGAAGGATTTTGTATCTTCTAATTAATGTATAGGACAACTTTTAGTAATTGGTATTTTGTTTTTTATGTGGACAGTATAAAATCTTAAATTTTGTATTTAGATATGATCTTCTTAAAACTTCCCACAAAATCCCACTATCAATCCCACAAAAATTCAGTAACTTTTTTATGTAACTGTGTAATTTATTGTATACACTTTTGATCAATGTTTAACCCTTAGAGGCCTTTCCCAATGCCGAAAAAAGGGCAGCCGTTGCCATCGCTCGACTTAACTACCAGCAAGATGGCGGACGATCGAAACGTTCATCGCGTGCCACAGATCGAGAGACCCTTTTTTTGACGACAGCTGGCTGTGCGGCACAGCGGCAACGGCTGCCCTTTTTTCAGCATTGGGCAATCCATCCAGCTGTTCTCGCATTCTTCCATTTTTCAGCAGATGTCAGTGCTGTTAAAAATAATTGTGACTATTTTTTACGGGAAAGGACGTGCTAAAAAGTAAAGGAATCTCGTGGAGCTATGTCACCCGCAACTATTTTTATAGAAATCCAATCTATTCTTCGTGACTGGCAACAGTCAAAACTTCCGAGTTTGGTGTTCCCAGAGCGGGAACACTGCGAGTTAAAGGATTAATCTCTACCATGAAAATCAGTACCTTTTTTATGTAACTTTGTAATTTATTGTATACGCTTACAGTCAATATTTAAGAAGTAAAAGCCTAGGTCAGTGTTTTTGGGACACCCCGTGTATTTTTTCAACTGCAGCAATGATTCTCTGCGGATATTTTAAACCATCAGGACATGGTCTTCAACAGCTTAGAGTATTTCACGGACAGAAATAAGTTCAAACGCCCTTGTTGAATATGCATGATGTAGTGCGGAACCCAACATAGAATGAAAAATAAATTAGTGCATTGAAGAAAATTGCTTCTGACTACAAGTGCTAGTGAATTATTTGGCTTCCTTACAACAGTCGACGGCTGTACTGAATTTTCATTCTTTTCTTACTACGAACGCTATTCATTACGTGGTCCGTCCCTTTTCATTGGCTATTCGTACTGTTGCTATGGCAACCTTCCATGTGTCAATATTGGAAGTAGTCCAGATAATTATCATGAAACAGCCACACTTTTGCAGATGGACGGAATTTTGGGGTTTAGTGACTATTTTTTCCATTTCCTATTTTCCATATTTAGGACATTCTTTTCCGTCATTGGTGAGAGAATGGCGTTTAGTTTTTGTTCATCTATTGTTTAACAAACGTTTTTCAAAGAAATCTCTTATGCATAGCTTCACACGTAAACAGGTTATTTCACAATAAGCTTCATAAAAACAATAATGGAACGCAAAGAAAATAAAAAACTGATCATTCGTTTTTAAAAAAAATATATTTTGTTCTATTCTGACAAAATATATGCATATATACATTTATACATATATGTATACATAATAATAATTCAAAAACAAATTCCATTAATAAAATTTTAAACATTTAAAAAGTTAAGAAACTCCTTTTTTTTCTTTTTATGAATCATTAACATCAAAAGTAAATGTAGTCGAAAATAAAATCTCTTAGCGAAATTGTATTAGTTTCACAGGATTGACTTTTTTCACTGTGTATACGCTTCACTGGTGCACAATTTACTAATCATATAATGAAATAATCACTACTTTTCAATACCTTATTGTATATGTATAACATTAGTTTAATAAACAAACCAGAAAAGTAAACATTCAAATCCCTCTAATAGTATGCAAAAGTAATTCGGAGCAACTAGTTTAGTGCAAGAGAAAGCTTTAGAATGTTAATTTTTTTTCAGTATCATTTTTACAAGTAAAAATTGTTTGTTCAAACTTTACTGGCATCAAAAATACACAGGAAATAGTCTATATTAATAACCTAGAGATGGCACTGTATTTTTAGCAAAATCATAATTTTCGTTCATATTAAATATGTCCTCTGATGCAGTTAGATGTAAAGAAAAGCTTTTTTCTTCGTACTATCCAAAATAATTTGATGCGGTTTGACTAAAGAGGGTGTGTGTGATTTATTTCTGTATGTGAAGCATCAAATATGGCATAAAAACAGATTAAAAAGATAAGAAAGAAGTAAAGTATAAATATAATAAGAATATAAATATAAAAAGAGAAAATTAAAATTGAGAATTCTTGCTTACAAAAATAACAACGGCGATTTTTAACGACGTGCATGATTGTTATAATACTGAGAGAAAAAAAATTTTCTATATTTTTAATTTTCATAATATTCTCTATTTGTGTTTGAATAGAAACATAAAAATGTTATTGATTTTATCATTTTTAAGCAGATGAAAGTTTACTATCGTTTTAGGTTTCGTATCTCTGTTAATTTACCGTATTAGCCCGAATATAACGCGGCCTCGAAAGTTTTCATCACGATAATAAGAAAAATCCTATATTTAGGCCTCGAATTTAGAGCGAGTCAAGGTTTTTAACGGGAAATGGTCCGTCAAAAAATACCGCGTTATATTCAGGGCAATACGGTACAAGCAAAGAGGGAGTATTGCGCCAGTTTTAAAAAAGCTGAAATTTAATTCCTATTTCACAGTTTTCAAAAATCCCAAAGAATCTGAACCATAATCTGAAAGGCACATTTATTAGAAATTCGCTGGCACTCTCAAAAAAAAAAAAAAAAAAGCAAACCCACAATAAATAAATAGATAAACATATATAAAACATCAGATCAATATTCCACCAGAGGGGTGATGGTGTAGGTGCGTAACACTATTATTTTCTACCAAACCAGTTTCTCTCCCAAAAACGTCCGAATAAAATACGGCAAAAAAGTGTATAAATATGGTTGGGGAGAAATGCGGACAAAAGAAAAAATATCCTAGGAAGAGAACTCCACCTTCCGAAGGAGCAGACAGACAAAAAATGTCTTGGATAATGTGAAAGAATGGGGGCAATGCTAGGGGTATGGTATTGTTCAGATAAGAGCCTCGTGGTAGGCTTTTATAATTCTGCAAGGTGACCTGATAAGAAGTTTGTGATATAGATTTTTTTTTTAAATAGGGGCGTTGTGGACACTGCTAAACTTTATTTTTTACATGGAGTTTTTTAGAGTTGCCTTAAGGGTAAGTGAACTTTAAAGATTCCAAGAAAAGCATTTAAAATAAGGAATTTCAATGCGTTTGATTTAACTGTTGGTGAAAATAGATGTTGGGTTAAATTCATATTTTCAACGAGTTTGTAGCAATAAAAGCCTCTGATTTAGCAAGTTTTTAAGAGAATCATTTAAGGCAGATATTCGAACACATCAGAATATAGAATTTAATCCTAAGAAGTTTTTAAGGAAATCAAGAATTAACACTCTTCTCGAATTTTATCTTCTTGCCATGAATCTTTTTGCTTCCACATACTATTTATATAGAATATGCAGGGTGTGTCACAATTCCCTCCCGGGTTTGCAACGTTTATGAAAAATAATCTATTACCAATACAGCAAAAAAGGCGATTTTACTGAAGAAAGAAACATTACAGGTTTTGTTTCACAAATAACGAGCTTCCTCGTCGTTTGATTGGTCGAGGTTCTGAAGACGACAATCGCCTTTTTCCGTGGCCACCTCGCTCTCCGGACCAGACTCCATGCGATTTTTATATGGTCTTACATAAAGGATCGTATTTTCGTGCCTCTTATGACTCATTTAAAAGATTAACGAAGAAAAGGATCAAAACCTTATTCTCTACAATTGATCGCGACATGATAAAGCGAGTGTGGAGCGGGAAGAATATGACTTTATACTTTATATCTGCCACATCACTAAAGGTTCACATATTGAATATTTGTGAAACAAAACTTGTAACATTTATTTATTCAATAAAGTAAACTTTGATGCTGTATTGGTAATATATTAAGTCTTCCAAACCCGGTTGGGAATTGTGACACACCCTGTATATTTATAGTCTATCATCTAGTTTACACTCTCCGAACGATAAAATCTCTTCTGATCTTCATTAGATGCAATCCTTTTGCCTCCATGTGCAGAGCTTAATTTAACACTTCTATAGCATTCAAAGTGGAAGTTATTACACTGTGATTCTTTGCTTGAGCAAGAATTAAAATATCGTTAAACACAAGGTTCCTTGACAATGATCAAGTTGAGAAATTTTCATATAACATATTCAACAATTACAGTAGAGTAGTGATTTAGATATTTTTTTGACGAAATATACCCTTAAGCTCGGTTATTCTCTATGGTGGATTTGGTTACCTTAAATTTTGAGTAGGTTTCTTTGGGTATATTTGTTATTCCCATTTGATTTTGATTAATATCCTGGAAATCAGTTATCATTTGATAATACGATTTTATTTTGCTTATATAGGCACTTTAAATTTTGTTCATTCATATTCAAAAGCAATTGACTTTAGTTAAACAATCGAAAGTCGTATTCATCTAACTTTATAAAAAAGTAAACCAACTACCGAAATACTAAGTGGCTTTTAAAATTCTAGGAATAAGGAAGAAAACATGCGATCATACAGCTTCATTAACAGCATCGTAATAAAATTTCTCACCAATGGCTTCTCTGAGTCATGCTTCCTTTTCTTTATCCATACGAATTGCTCACGCATGAACTTTTTCGTTTTAGTACCCCCTCCGGAGATTAACCGCACCCCCTTAAGAAAATTCTAGATCCACCCTCGTCAGACAGAATACGCCCTAATCTGAAAATGATCACGTAGTGCTATCATTGTTAGGCTTCAAAACGAATTCCTGAACCCGCTTTGCAGAATGTGGTTATGAATAGAATATACTTTTAATAAAGCATTAAAATATAACAGACGATAAATTTGAAAACAGCTAATGCAGTATTAAGGATAATTTTTCTTCCGATATCCTGAATTTTCATTTAAAATTGTATATTATGTATGTGTTGTGTATGTACATAGGTGAGGGCATAGGCGCCGGCCGCATAGGGCATTGGGGGGCAATGCCCCCCCTGAATTTTTGTATGCAGTGTTTTCCCTTGCTTTTTTGCTCTTTCCAACATGTTAACCATACGTTAAAGTAGTCTTTGCCCCCCCCTCCTTGAGTAGTCTTTGCCCCCCTTTCCCCCCTGGGAAATATTCTGCCGGTGCCCATGGGTGAGGGCATGCTCTGCTCATGCTGAACATAGATTGTGCGATGCCTTCTGTTCTTTCATCCCCGTTCTTTTGATAGTAGCTCACACAGATGGTTTCCTTCTTCTTTTCTCCAGCCAAAATCCAAAATCGAAATACGCACGTGCAAAGAACATGAATCGAAACTAAATAACAATGAAACAGCATCGTTAATTTAACTAAAAGATGAACCTAGATTGCCGTATCTCTGATGACATGTAAAAACAAAAAAATTTGTTTTCTAAAGAGACTTAAACTCTGATTCGAGGAACGATAGTTTCAGTATGAACGTTTCAAACAAATTCAACTGTTTGCATCATGTGATATATATCACCTGTTTGCGATGTAGAAGATGACTGTGCAGAATGCAATCACAGCAGGAACACACTCTGATGTAAATTATTAGTGTTCATAATAAAAAAATATTTTGCCTATATAATTGGTGTATTGGTGCCTTTTTCTAAGTTCAGGACTCTAGCAGTAAGCCCAAAGCCTCCGATACTGTCCGAAATCTGATTTCTTTATTCCAAGTAGTGAACTTAGGAGCATTTTTTAAGGAGATTCTGAAGGGAGAACGGAACTGCTCCTTTTATCCACAGTATTTTTAAGGTTTAAACATAAACAGGTCAGAAACTGCTAATTTCCAACAAGAAAAACGATTACGGAATTTTGAAGAGGAGCTCTCTCAACGAGCTTTTACCTAAGCAAACCGATACTTTTCAACTAACGCAAATTTATTTTTAAGATAAAAAAAGTACTACACTTTATTTCAATATTACTAAAAAAGCTTTTCTATTTGACATTTGTGTACATCTACTTGTATTTCTTTATAAGATAATGATGCGTATAATTGGTAGCTTATTTCATAATAAACATACGAGCAAGTTCATTATTGCTTAAAATTCCCTACGATATTATAAAGCATACTGATACTTTGCATGCATTTAGATCTGCAACATAAACATCAAAGCCGTACAAATTAATCATAGTGTGCTCAAAAATATTTAAATGACTATTATTTTTAGAATGACGTAAGCATGAACTATTTTTTTTTTAAATGGCGAAAAGTTTGTGATGTTTATTTAATAAACACGAAAGTATACTTCGTCCTTCAGCAGTCACACTATTGGTTATTGCTGCACTTATGTTTTTTCGCAGGTCAGCCTCACAAGAATGTTAATGATTCTTTAAAAGAGTTCTCAGCTTAAACTGTTCGCAAATACTTCAGTAACATTTTTTTTATAATACGTATATATTTTCAAGTAGTACATATATAAAAATAACGGTTTTATTTATTTCTACAAAAAAAAAAAAAATATTTTGGTCAATGAACTTACATAAATTACAAAACGGGAAAATAAAAACTTTCAGATTGTTTACAATCAGTTAATGCACACTGGAGTAATTTTTTTTTAAATTTAGCCTTTAAATGCAATTTTTAACACGTCCGCTGTCGACCACGTGATGGCCACGGGTATAAGCTAAATTTCCTATATTAATTTTTGAGACTAACTAATTAATTTTTCGAAAAACACGCAGTCGGAAAGAAATATTGGAAATTTCTATTGTTCACGACATAAATAATTTATTATTTAAAAAAAAATATATTTTGTATGTGAAATGGACATACGAAATTTGGCTTGTACTCTAATCCGGTCGTGAATCTATTTTAAAGACATAACGCAAATATTCATTGCTATGCATTTAAGGGTTAAGTTGTTGAGATACAATGGGCTAAACTAATGCATACAATTTCACAGCAAACTGAAACATACTCCTTTCAACGAACGATAACATATCTATGGTATTTATCTAGCTTTGCTTTAGATATAAGAACAGGAAGCATAAACTATAGCGTTCCGTCTAGCCTAGACATACATCTTTTTTTCTTCATACCTTTGAATGAATTTTACTGATAACGGAGTTTTAAATTTTCTATAACAATTTTCTTACACGCATTCTTTTGTACATTAAGGCATACTTCTTTTTCCCCCTCCGAAGTTGCAACAGCTGCAGACGTGGCTTGAAAAAGCAGAATATTTCTTAAAACTAGTTTCCCGAAATAGTTCTTTCCCTCCAGTTTCTTCCTATCTTTCGGGTTCCCATTAACTTACATAGATGAGTCATAGAAAATTATTTTTTCTTTGCAGTTATATCCAGTTCCTTTGCGGCTTCCCTTACCTCCCCCCCCCATCCCGCACATACACACACACTTACAGGATTGTACAGAATTCTTTTTACTGTTTTAGCATTCCCACAAAGGTGATTTTAACAAGTTTTATGCGTCACCTGTTCGAAAAAACTCGTCAAGATATTTTATTTATTTATTATTTTTTCTAAAGTTCGAATGTTTTCTTTAAATCATTATTATATTATTCCTTACAGCCGGTCAAATGCTTGAAATTTGGCAATACCTACGACGTGACAGAGTAGTTTTTTATAGTATTAACTCATTGCAAGATAGGTATAACGAAACAAATAAGTATCTAAGCAATTTATAAATAACTTTGAATGTTTTTATTGGAGTGTTAGTTTAGTAGAAAATATTCCATGATTTTTTTCCTAATACTGCCTCCACAACAATAGTCAATGATTGTGAGATAGTAAATGATAATTAGAGTGAGATAGTTAATTATTCATTCGTATTATCGTTGTTCAGAATATAATTTAAAGAAATTTAACAATAAAAATACTTATAGTAGGGCGTTAAGCTTAAACAAATTTGCAGTTATATGCAACTAAGTCGTGGATCTCAAGAATGTCTAGAACACGTTTGAAGCATTTTTTTTTTATTACATACTCAAATAAATTTCTATGGTAACAACATTAACAGAGCTAACAAGAAGTGCAGAGAGATAAAGGAAATATCAGAAATAGTAAAAATAAAAGTATTTACTACATTTTACTGCATAATATTTCAGTTAAAATTCTGAAAATAACTATTTTAAGAAGTAACATCTTGATAAAATTTTTGTTTCACATTAAAAACAAAAAAGAACCAGTTTATGAATCCCATATTTGAGTACAAACGCACGAAGCTATAAAAAGAAGCTCTAAATTTTTTTATGACCCCCGCCCACTCGCATTCCATGTTTAGAAGCAGGTACAATCAGCAAAGCATTTTCCCCCACTTTTCCGTTTCTGAACATTTTCAACTTTAAAGACGATCCACTCCCCAAATGTTTCATCGACCCCCGAAGGCCCTCCTTCTAAACAAGAAATTGTAAAGGTGGATTTCTACGTAACACTTGGGGACGTCCTTTTTGTTAAAAAATTGAGACGAAACATTTGTAGAAAGACAGGCGTTTGGATCGATACCGCGTTTTCAAAAAAGTTTATTTCAGTTTATTTCGCGGAAGGTGATTGACTTGTACTCAAAGAAATTGGATGGCATTCAGCCCAACTACAAGTTCTTGAGGCGTTTTTTAAAAAGTATTTATATATATATATATATATTCTTTCGATTGCATGCTTGCCTTGCTTTAAGTTTTTTCAGCAAATGAAAATGAGTACGAATAAAATTGTGTCCCTTTTCTTCAATAGAAATTTGCGGAGTGAAGCGAAAATTCTCTATCTTTTGTTATTTTGAGCAGTGTGCGTGCGATAATGACAGTTTTAATATCAAGAAGTCGAAAAATCATTTAAGTAATCGGTTTTCAGAATACAGGCTTTTGAACATAAAACGTCTGAGAGATATCTTTAAACAAAGATAGTCAAGGAGTATACATGAATTTGAATCTGAACATTTATTAGAGTGAAAAATAAACTCGGCTATTCGAGCCTCGTCAGGGGAAGACCCCCCTGAACCCCCCTAATTTTTTAGTTTCATTATTGCCATATTAAAGCGATATTAATTGACTATGTCATTTAATCTCTCATCTTTCGTGTATTTCGCCTGGTAATCCTATGTTGAAAATTTTATGATTGTAACCTATTTATAGAAAAATACATGTGATGCATATTCTACAGTTTACGAAATATTGTAACAATAGATTAAAGCTGTTGCGAACTAATAGTATTTAAATATATGAAATTATGTCGCATTTTTTGGGACACATTTTTCGGACAATTTTCAATAAAATGTGTGAGATAAAATCATAGTCATTAAAGAAATTCATTCTTAATTTCCCCCCAATTTCAAAAATGCGATCTTCCAACGTAATTTTTCAACTTCGAGAGCCATTGAACAAAGAGGTTTAAGCCAGTACATATACATCTTCATACCTCTGACGCGTTTTAGGATATAATTCTAAAATTTTGTGCATAATCTCATAAATGTATGGGACACATTTTATTAAATAGAAGGTATTTTTTAATACAGGGATCGTTTAAAGATTTAAAAAGGGTCCTTTTTTGAAAATTAACTAGAGGAATTTCTTCTAAATGTAGTATTATTTCCTACCTTATATTGACCATTAAACAAAAAATTACCTTGCAAAATTACCTCTGATAGATAGAGAATTCAAGCGTGTTACCTTTTTTTTGCGACACCCTGGACATAAAAGAAATGTAAGACACAATTAAATCTTTGTCGGTATTAGTAAAAATGGCTTAGTGTGTGGTTAAACAATTATCCTGAATTTTTTAAAGACATTAATATCGAGTTAATATAATAACACGTTGTACAGAAAAAAAATCTAACTGCATACTCATATGACTGTATGCTGCATTATCATATATACTTGGATTAAATATCAATTTTTGTGACACAGACATACATAATTATAGGTAACCAATATTGATTGATCATTATTTCAAATGGAAACATGATTGAAAACTATAAAAGTTACTTATAGGAACAGTAAGCTGATGAAAAATGATAAAACAAAAGCAAAAAGAGTTGAATTAATGCAGACTTACTCCATTAAGAATAAGAACACTCACCTAAAAGTAAAAGAAAAAATAATTTTTAGTAGATGAATATTATGAAAAATTAAATTAACATTAATTATTCATTAACATTCATGTCACTACAGTATACACGCATTACACACTAAAAGAGTATAATAATCTTCATAATTATAAAAAATTTATAGACATAATACAACGTTTTTCAAATAACACCAACGTTTCTATTTTGCACTATTTTAAAGTACATAGTAATTTAATAACGAAATTTAATATTATTTTCAAGTTGCATAGTAAAATGTGTAATTTTTCATGGAGGACATGGAGGAAATTTTAATTTTACTTATACACGTAACATCACATTCCAAGTTTCTTGCTAAATAAAGAATAAACAACTTTTATTCAACACAGTAATTAAAGAGTGGAAATATTTACAATACACAAAAGTGAAAGAAAAACTAGAATTAAAAAAATTAACTGACTGATATTAATAATGAATGTGAAGTGCTAATAGATAAGTACATGGTATACGGAACAAAATATCACAACAAAGTTTTTCTGGAAAATACAGCGATGTAGCTTATATAAGAGGTGAATTCAAAATATGAAAAAAAAAAAAAAACATTAGAAATGTTTATTATAGAAGAACAGCAATTTAAACTTTTTTAACGATCAAAAATTTTAATTAATTTAATTGTACATTTAAAATATGCATAAAAAGTTTTAGACAAACCTCCTAGATTTTATTTGAAGTATGTTGATGGTTCAGGTTTAATGGTATGTGAAAAACAATATTTTGAGCAAAAATGTGATACTTTTTCCTCACAAAATAATAATAATAATATTACTATTATTAAAATGTAATTATATAAGTGTATTATAAATAAAGTATGTGATACCATTTTTAATTAATGTACAGAGAAATGAGAAAATTTCTAGAAAAAGACAAGTTAAAAAAAGTTTTACGAATCTACAAATTTTATTCCAGCAGTTGAAAATGCTTATAAAAAGTACTTCTTAAAAGAACTTAAAACCAACTAATAAAATTTCTAACTAGTAAACTAATACAATTATAATAAATCCCCTGGACGTTCTAAAATTATATCCAAGGGATGTGCAAAGGAATGACTTTCTGAAATTAAACAATTTTAGTAACAAATATAGGATATATATGTTACCCCCAAAGAACGACGAATATTTTAATGGAATACTTTAAGGGGTATCGAGTTAAAGTGGGAAAACAGTTTTGTCTTCTTCTCTAACAATGTGCTATTACCTACCCAATAATGATGTAATTATTTTTAAGCATAAGCCAGCTACAAACATTAACGATGTTGTGTGCGACTATCAAATTTACTCGTTCAATATTACTAGGGATTTTTTGCATAGCGGTTTCACTCAAGCTAACACTAACGTTAAATGGAGTTGGACAGTACAGCGCATGCGCACGAATAAATTCCGAAACCTGATTGGTCAAAGTACTGCGGATAGCGTTAGGAAGACACGATAGGATGCAGGAAGACACGATAAGCAAAAACTCCCTACTATAAGCAAAAACCACCTATCCCAGGTAGAAGAGGGGCTTATGCCCGAGGCCCCTCAGTTTGAAGGGCTCCCTACATTTTTACTCTAATTTTAAGTTTTTGTTTCAATATAGTAAAAGCATAATTTTTTTGTTATGAATTTAAAAGTTACAAAAATAAACGAAATTTTTTTAAAAATCAATTCTACCTCTCGATATAGAAAACATTACAGGACATAACGATTTATGCAAAAAGAAGTAGTAGCTAGAGTGGTTGCTAGATATCGACTACTACGCAGTAAGTTGCTGGACCTACTGAAATTTTTTCCTCTAAAATGAACTACTGGTCGAAGATTTTTGAGTGCTACCCATCGAAAATGGGACACCAATAAATAGGAAATTTATCGTTTACACTAATATTGTGAAAAAGTCAGGTCTTTAGTTGTACTATTTAAGTCTTCACTTTTAAGAAAGCTTATTTCGTAATGTTAATACTTCATAATGTTTAAAATGTTCAAAAACATTGTTCAAAAACAATGTTCAAAAACAAGTATTATAGTTCATGTTGTATACATTTAATCACGACCTAGATATGCACCAGAACATAGGAAAAACATATAAATATAGTTGTCAGAGAGGCAACAAAATGCAGGCTCCGTTTGGCACAATTAGGGCCTGAATGCAATAAGAGCTACGGTAGAAAATGCATTAAAGTGTTGAAAGAAGTTATCAGCCTGTAACCTTATTTTATGCGAAAGTAATTAAAAGAAAAAAAAATCTGTTTAATTCAATACAACATTTTTGTTGTTGTTGTTGTCGCTGTAGTCAGTGGTTATTAATAACTAACCCAGTGTGGTTTTTATCAGGAAAAATCTAACCCTGAAAGGAGTAACTAGAGCTTTGCTTAAAAAAAAATCTTCTCTTTTCAAGATTCGAGTTCTTTTATTAATTAAAAATGAGAATGAAGTTAGGAGTAGATACATGATATAAATCAGCTTCAAAAGACTAATTAATATTAATATAATAAAGATGCAAAATTTTCTAAGGCTGTAACAGCACATACTTGGCAGCGTTTTAACCCTTTAACGCGCAAAAGGTTTGTTTGGTGTTCCCGCTCTGAGAACACCAAACTCTGATATTTTGACTGTTACCAGTCACGAAGAACAGATTTGATTTCTATAAAAATAGTTGCGGGTGATATAGCTTCACGAGAATCCTTTACTTTTTAGCACGTCATTTTCCCTAAAAAAATTGTCACGATTATTTTTAACAGCACTGAAATCTGCTGAAAAATGGAAGAATGCGAAAACAGCTGGGTAGATTGCCCAATGCTGAAAAAAGGGCAGCCGTTGCCATCGCTCGACTTAACTACCAGCAAGATGGCGGACGATCGAAACGTTCATCGCCAGCCACAGATCTAGAGACCCTTTTTTGACGGTTTTTGATGGCCAGCTCTGGTCAAAAAATAGGTCTGTGGCACGCGATGAACGTTTCGATCGTCCGCCATCTTGCTGGTAGTTAAGTCGAGCGATGGCAACGACTGCCCTTTTTTCAGCATTGGGAAAGGGTTGCGCCTCAAAGGGTTTGTTCATGATACACCCTCTCAAAGTATTCGAGTATGAGTCAAAATTACAAAGTTCGGTTTTATGTATATATATATATAACGTATATCGCTCTTAAAAAAAAGTTAGTCATGTAAAACATGTTAGACTTTTATATATTCCTTTCAATTTGTACGTTTTTCGAAAAACTAATGAGTGGTTCGTAAAACTGAAGTGGGAAATTTCGCTGACACCCAAATACTTTTTTTGAGAGGGTGTATATGAGATTCTTAACCAATCATATCTTTGGATATTTTTCACTACTAAAATATGTAGTTTGACTTATATATATATCGATGACATTAATGCAAAGGCCTATTGATTCTGTGCATTTTCTTCCCAAGAATATGCTCGTGAAATAAAAGCGAAATTTCGTAAAAGGGACCGGACAAAAACAAAGTTATATTACCATGTTTACAGCAAAAATGTTTATTTACAAATGTGAACTATTTTTTGTAATTCTATATTAGTAGATATGATGCAGCCAAATATATCACATGCAAACAGTTTTAAATATTTACACATTTTTTCTGTGCAGTGTACTTGAAGAAACAGATTTTTATGATGAAAATATTATTGGAAATTAGTGAAAGCTAAATGTTATGAAAATCATTTATCGTTATGCACTAGCATCAGAATACGATATATTTGACTAAAGATATATCCAAAAATACCATTTTAAGAAAATTCTGTTTTTATTAATGTACAACTACAGGGAAAAAGGCCCACTTGCCCCTTGTTCCTCTGTCGTTCGCAAAACAGCAAAGTTACATACGATCGTTAACGAATAACGTCCACTTTAATTTGATGCACTTTACTTCAGTATAATTTATTTTGGTATGTATTCAGTATATTAGGTTTTCTCGATGTAACGTGAATACGCGTTAGAACCCCTTAGAAAGTCCTTCTACCTAGGCATCCTCATCTTAGGCAGATACCCCTCGCGCAGGTTTGCCTTAATCACACACAATCACAATTGGTATATATAACTTTACTGTATGATGAACGACGGTCCAATAAAGAGCAAGAGGGTCTTCTTTTTTCTTAGTTGTAATTAATATTACTTGTTATCATCCTGAAACATGAAGTACTTTTTGTTTTGTAAATAAAATGGGCATACTAACATAAGATTAATACGGCTTTAAAGAATTCCTAATTAATAACGATTCGTAGCTCGATTGATAAATGTTTCATTAAAAATTATCCTGAGCTGTCTTTACAACAACTCATTGCATTGAAAAAGTTTAGTACAGTCAAAATCTTTATAAGTATAAATTAGCCAATCAAAAATGACACAAAAATATAATGACAAAAGTGGAAAAATTGCACATTTTTAATATAAAAGAATCTATTACTAAAAAATCATTATGAGTCATAAAAATTTGACTACATTTATGTGGTTTGTAAAAATAATTAAATATGATTAGAATTGTAAAACAAAAATAAAGTTTAGGGGAATAATTTATTTCATAAGTATCATTTCAACATTTACGTTGGATTTGAGTTTAATTTAATTATTTTAGCTTGAAATACAGAAATTTTTATAATATTCTGCAACATTCATAAAAAAATCAAACTTTTATTTTGATGAAAAGAAAAAAGAAACACAGACTTATAGTGTTTGGTTAGACAAACACTACAAGTCAGATAGAACTTTCACAAAATTACATTCGTTAGTTTAGATTTTACTGACTAAGCTCGCGTACCCAAGTCAATAATGTGATTTTTTTTTTCTCTTCTGTCTACTTGCTTTGTGGAATTCCAAAACTTTTTCACTGCACTTATCGTTCGAAAACTCCGAAAGTTCTCTTTTAATAGCTAGTGGAGGAGAAAAAAATCCAATGCCAGAATTACTCTCCCAACAGATGCCAGCTTTTCTCCAATAACTGTAAAAAGTTTTTAAGCGCAATCAATAATTGTTCCCTCCATCCGAGAGGAAACTGGCATGTGTTTAAAAATAAGAATACTTATGAAACGACGGATTAAAATTACATGCAGGGAAACCTAGAATGACTCAGAATATACCAAGTAATTAATAATGCTAATCGTGGTATTACTGCAAAAACTATTAGAAAATTAGATTTTCTAATAACCAAATACATATTTTACAGAAACAAAATTTCTCCTACAAGCTTTGCCGTGAATATTTATTTTTTAAAAAAGGAATCGTCTTTTTATGATAATTTTGTGGCCAGTTAATTTTTAAAAAGAGTTCACGAAACTGCAAAATATCGAACGACAATTTATTCAAGAATACTGGAGAAAAGAATTGAAATATATTACATGAAAATATTAGTCAGAAGCAGGGCACATTTATTGAGGAATTTATTTAGTAAGCATGTTTTTATGGAACAATTGAACAAATAATTTTTATTGAAAGCAGTTAAATCAGTCATTTCAAAAGCAAATTTTCAAAAATTTGTTTAGTTTTCTAATAGAGATTACGCTTTAAAGTATTCAGTACATTTATGTTATTAACATGTTCATGAAAATACTTTTATGTGAATAAGAAAACAGAACAAGTATTAATGTACAATTAAACTGTTTACACTTTTACTATAACAAAACTATAGGTGCTCACCTACATCTAAATATCTCAATTGAGAAAAGAAAAAAATTATAACACTAATATATATATATATATATATTTTAATTAAAATAACAAGCTTTATAAATTTGAAAAACAGATGTGTGTAACATACATTAATACCATGCTCACTACACAAGTTCGAATGTACTGTCGGTATGAATTTGTTTTCAATCAAGCGTGCAAGTAGTAGAGATACTGCTTTAAAAAAATCGTAATTAAAGTTAATATCCCATGACATTTATATTGTTTTTATAACCGCGCGCGTTTTAATAAGAATATTTTCAAATGATTAAAAGCATAGAACGTATGATGAATCAAAAATTTAATTTTTTTCAAAAATGCTTTTTTCTCCAAAACAAATGAAGTATGTAATTAGTCACTGAAAACACTATAAAACAATATCTCTTGAATTAATAAAATTCATGGAGGATATTATTTTCTACCCCCTCCCCTCCTTTTTTTTTGAGCGTGGCAAACTCCATCACAGCGAGTAGGTCCACTGCTAGCCAAGGCATGAAGAACTTCTGTAAACATTAAAAGGACAATGACTCATACATTAAGCCCGAAAATAATTTAACGCCCGACTGCCGGAAACTCTTCCAGAACGGAAAAAAACCATATAATTTAAATTAAATTTGTACTCTCAGATGAGTCGGTTCGGCCAAGTTGTTCAAGCTGCTTGACGATGGACTGAGATTGTAGTCGTGGAGCGTGTTTTAAATTAAAGAAAAAAAAATCAGGGTAATCGGTCTTTCAAACTAAAACATTCAGTCAAGAATGTATCAGATTAGAATACTTGAAAGAGTTGACTTCTTTTAATTTTTATAGGGTATATAAAAGTAACTACGTTTGGATAATTTTTACTTCTTTCCTTAACACAGAAGCCTAGATAAATGCAATTTTCAATCGCAATTGCCTTGAAATTCATGAAATCAAATTCAAATTTTGTTTAGCCACACTTAAATGCATAAGAAATTTACAACAAGATTTCAAGGAACACTACATATGGCTTTAGGTACAAAATAAAATAAATCTTTATTTAACTTAGGTTGTCTACCAAGATGAATTTCGATTATAGAAATTAAATTTTACTATTATTTTCAATTAAATTCTTTGTGTAAATGTGTAACGACTTTTTATAGTATACAGCCTGAGGTCTGCGAAAAGTAGAAGCAGTAAAAAAAATCTTCTTAGAACCTTCAAAATATGAATTATTTAGATTAAAAATGAGAAAAGCTTTAAAGCGATTATTGCTTTAAACGATTAGCTTTTTTATACATTTCAAATTATTAATCTAACTTTTAGTTCGGCTTACTCCTTTTTTCTATGGTTTGAAGCAAAAACTTGTCAATAAACTGAAATTCAGATAGCTAAACAAGCGAAATAAATTGATTGCGCACGCTCCTTCATTCCTTCAATTTCTCACATTGAGAAACAATCTAAAATGGTGCGTAACATTCATATTATTGCTATAATTATCGCCACCATCGTACTTTTGACAAGCCGTTTAAATCGCTTGGAAAACGTAAAACAACTAAAAAAGGATTACCATATTTAAAGAGCTTTTATGTTTCTAAGAAAGCACTGCAGTAATTTTTTTTTCCCTTAAATCATCCGTTTGACTTCATTTAGTAATTGCACCTTCTTTCACGGAGATTTATGTTCACACTGTAGACTGACTAATGATTGCAATTTCGTCTCGTGAGCTTTCAGTTTGTTTAATTATGTTTGAGAGGAAAACACTAATTAAAAATGCTGTTGTCTTGATCAGGGAAGGTAATGAACATGTCATGAACTACAAAGAGGAAAATGAAGAAATGAAAACAAAATATCCGTGGACTCAAATTTTCCAAACAGGCATAAGGTTAAGTGTATATACAGAGTAGTTCTAAATGCTAACACTTTTATAAAATACGGAGATATCGTAACTGATCTACCAAAATATCGTATTCACCTAATGGAAGTATGATATTCGTCTTATATGATCGCATCGAAAGTCAAGAGGACCCCCTGAAAAATCGTTGTTTCCCAAAATAATTTGATAAATGCAGAATTTAGGTGATTTTTGCGCGTATTAAGTATGGGCATTTTTAAATTCTAAACATTGTCAGTGCATTTTAGTTAACAATCAAAAGTAAGTAAAACTATGATTTCACACTAAAAATGTACCTCCAAAAGAATAACCTGCCCCATTTAAGCTAATTTTTTAATTTTAACATTTCTTTTTAGCCTTAAAGAACATCAAACATATAGAAGTGAAGTTACTAATAAGAATGGTAAAACATACAATTAAACTAATTTTCACTGGGTTAGGCCTTTTCGCGTTTGGTTGGATTCTTTGAAAGGGACTGTTTTACTTAATATATTTCGCGTGAAATCTTTGCGTTTTAACATTGATGGCGTCTCATTTGAATACTTTGACTCTTTTCTTCCTTAAAAAAGTAATTCATTTTAAATTACGGCATCGTTCTCCGACCACAAAAAATACTCAACAGCCTTATTTGTACCATAAAAATCTGAGTGAAACCGACATCGTTAGTTCGGCTTGCGTGGGAAGTTTTTAGAGTCCGTCGATCAATAGTGCAACGTTGTGGAACCATTTGGTTCGAGAGAACTGCCCCTTGGTACGCTAATGTACAGATGATACGACGTCATCCAATTGCTGCGCGGTTCTATAGCTTCCATAGCGGAAGAAGATGAGAACACGAATAGTAGTAACAAGAAAATATATAGGCAAAACGATTTAAGTGATATACTCTCTACTGTTCATTTCACCAACAAATTGTAAGCTTTGAATAAATCTGAACACTTTATTCACTTAAGCGTTGCGTCAATACAACACTGCCTAATGAGTGAAATATAGTGATGTATAAGAAATTCTACAATATAAAACATTTTAATCATTTAAAACATATTATATAGCGATTTGAATAACCAATTTTCATACATTTATAGTTAAAATTTTACTGTACAGCATGCTCCTTGGGAAAAAAAATGTGAGACAGTGTTTGTTTATGATCTCACAAAGAAAAAAAAATATTCAACTACCTAAATGTATAAATATTGCATATGAGTTGCCGATGTTACTCTTTAAAGTCAGAACATGCATTTAAAAAAAATCTTCTTTTATTTTAAGAATTTCACAAGCGCAAAGTTTGGTTAATTTTAAGGAGCACATTAAATACGGTCATTTCTTAATGATTATGCGCGTATTTTAGTTAAATCTTCATCTCAATAGTTAAAAATAAGCAAATTTAAAATTTTCTTCTTTTGAAAACGTACCTTTTCAAGAAGGAGTTGTGGGAATGTCATTTATCAAATGCCATTAAATATGCTGATATTTTCTCATTATCCAGGACTAAAAAAACCCCTTAAAGAACATTAACGAAACGGAAGTGAAATTTACGTAATTGGTAAGAATGTTAAAACCTGCATTTAAATAAATTTCGATTGAAATCTGAGACTAAGGAAGGGTATCTGATATCTTCATTTGGAAGATTGGTCTTAAATGAAATGAGGTATCAAAAATGCAAATTTGGAACAAGAAAGATAAATTTACTTAATATTTGAATAAAAAGTAAGGTAACCTTCTTTTGTGAAAACAATTATATAACCAGACAAAATATAACATAAAGAATGCAGTGATATTATACATAATATAATTCGCAGGAAAAACTTTTTTATGGGAAACGTTTATTATGGGAGCACCAAATGTGCGGCCAGCGTTACCCACTATGAAGGGATGGACAAATTAACACCCACGCCAAAGCCGGGATTCGAACCCAGGCCCAAGGCGCGTTAGAATGCCACTACACCACCTAGGACCACTGCACCCCCTGGACGGCTCGAGCTGAAAACTTAATCGTGCATAAATTTACTGTTCAGTTAACTGTAATCGATAAATTGAAGAACATCCAAGTCAGCACTCAAAGGTTCTCAGAATGTTTATTAACGTTCAGAGTTCAATAATGTTCGGTGAACGTCTATTAACCTGTGTGTGCTGCCTAGGATGCTTAGTACAGTATTGCAGAAAACCTTTGAAATTTCGGAAATATAAATTAAAATTAGAGAGAGTTGGAGAAGAAACATACTCTTAAGTTCATAAATACATTTTAATAGTAATTCATATACAAATCTAGCCCTCACTGAAACATATAAAAGCTGCATAATACGCACAAAGGAAAAATTTTGAATCGGAGAAGCAACTGAACACACTCAACAACACCACAAAATATCATAGTTATATAATTCCCTTCAGAGTTTTTCATCAGCATGTGCATTTAAGAATAACGAAGATAAATGTCCTGGCAGAGACCACTTAATCCTCCCAGCAGCGTTCCCTGAAAATGAGAGCCCATTCGATATATACCATGCTCCGACCTCCCCATTTAAGCACAGTGGTCGTGGAATGTTTGCCGACCAAATCTTTTAAGTGAGGTGCTGTCCCCCCATTTCGAAATTGTCTCCCTCACACATTCCTCCACCTCTTCCGCATCACCCCTCTAACTTCTCCCATCTCTCCTTCATGCACTCTCTAATTCGTCTGCGCGCACATAACACTGTGAGAAGTCCGGGTGGAAAAATTGAATTGGCCAAGACCCTCGCTTTTTCCGCCATCTTTAACCATTAACTGCAGAGCAGCGTTTCCTAGGCTGATATTCGAAGCAGTGGAGGATACAGAAATATATTAGGAGAGGCAAATTTTTTTTTTAAGTAAAAAAAAAAAATTAGCCTCTCCTAACTACTCTAATTTTTTTTTAAGTAAAAAAAAAAAAAGAAAAAAATATATATTCGGTCTAAAGAAAATGTAGAATGTAGCCAAATACTTCGATTAAACAGCGTAATATTTTTGGGGAGCAGAAGATAATTCATAAAAATCAGCGTTCACTGAAGCCAGACGTTAACCGTAGGTAATTAGAGGGGCAGAAGCCCCCTAGACTCGCTACTAGATATACCACTGGTTCGAAGTGTATTTCAATGAACCGCATTGAGGGGGGGGGCGCGTCTGCTTCCGTAGTGTTTTGAGGGAGAAAAAGTTTGAGAACCACTGCCATAGAACATTATTAACAGATAGCACAAGTTTTCTGAGCGTCTAAAGTGTGGTTAATGCCTCGGAAGCGATCATGCCCTTACCATGGCCCAGTGGATAAGGCACACCAGATGGTACACGGCTAAAGTGTAAAGGTCCAGCAATAGCCTGGGCTATTGCGTGTCTTTCGATCTGATGGTCAGTAGTTTTGGTTGGCTTTCACCAGATGTAACGTGAATACGCGTTGGAAACGCTTAAAAAGTCACACACCCCCTCCTTGGCAGATAATTCTTGCGTAACTTTGCAATGATACTGCACAATACACAACTGAATGTGTCATAAGATTTTACCCCATGACTAATCATTTGCAAATCGTCACATTTTATAATGAATGAAATGCCGCTCAGGTGGTGTAGTGGCTAGAGAACCATTCTATCACGCCGTGGGTCCGGGTTCGAATCCCGGCTTGGGCATGGATGTTAACTTGTCCGTCCCTTCATAGGGGGTAGTGCTGTCCGCCCACTGGGTGCTCCCATAATGAAATGGGCAGTAACTAGGGCCGTTGATGGCAAAAGGCTTGTGGCCAGTGCCTGCCCATTAGAAAAAAAAAATAATAATAATGAATGAAATGGTGTAGTGATAGGACTTTTAAAAAATATTAATTATGGATTCATAATTAATATAATTTGTTTAAAAATGGTTCAGATATTGAAATAGGTTCGAGTACATAAATAGGCATAATGTTTTAAAAAATAAACTTTTACTATTAATATTACTAAATAGCAATATTAATAGAATTGCTAGTATGCTAGTTATTAATAAAATTTATTATATTCATAAAAGCACTAGTAACATTACTTAATAGTGCTTTTAATAAATTATAATACTAATTACTCACATCTTTTGTAGAATAAATTGCATTTTCTGTAAAATGTACAGAAAAATAAGAATCTTATTTCGCTGTGACATCTAGTGATTGTAAGAATGCTCCTAACAGGATATTTTTCTTAGTGTTTTAAGCAGAGCTTCAGATATTTCATTTACAAGGTTTTTTAATTAAAAAATACAAACAAAAACTGAATTATATCCCTTATAGAGATCAGCAGCTAGACTCTTGTTTTATTTATCATTGTTGCTATTTTTTTGTAAGGGGAGGAAACATTCTATTATTTGCTTTTGAAGGTGAACAAAACTTCGAGTGAAATCTTCTTAAGTTATATTTGAGAGATTAGTTTTTTAAATGATTATGTTCTATGTCAAAGTTGTAAATCAATAATAATTTATCGCAAAAGAACTGGTCCTCAATGAACAACGTGTCCCTGAACTGAATGAAATATTTTTAACTGCTTTTTTCTATTCTTGTCGTATCAAGTTATTTTTATGTAGTTCTAGAGAAAATCAATACAAAAGAAATTTTATATGTAATTTTGATATCTACATGTTCTCTCTTTGGAAATTGATGCCGCAAAATACATTCTCGTTTAACAAGCATCCAATACATTCCTCAAGCATACATGGAAGACTAAAAATAGCAGGGAAAAATTAGATAATATGTAACGTACATTAGTTTAATGACAGTAATTTTTTTATACCTTTGAAAATAATTATTGTAAATTTAAATACTGAAAAATTATTTGTTTCATGCTTTTTTATGTTAGGTGTACTGGGGGAAAATGTCATTTTTTCGTACCTCAGTATTTTGCCTAGCTTAAAACTACTGAAGTTAATAATATGAAATTTTCCATGTACCTAAAATTTTAGCGTAGGTGCTTGATTGGAGAGCATTTCCCGAAAACCTTAACTTTTGGGATAGGGACCCAAAACGTTCTCTTCACATATTCTTCTGAATCTCAAAAAAGGAAGAAAAGAGATGTCCGTAAAAGTCTTGCTGCAAAATAATACACTCACGAATACCTAAAAATGAACTTCAGAATATTTCGATTATAATCCAGCAAGAAGGGTAGACGTGAAAAAAAAAAGGAGAGGGTGGTCATTTTTCTTGGAAGGAAAAAAAAGAAAAGTATTATGTATGAAATTCTAGCTCTAAAATTAGGAAATGTGAGTCCTATGCTTAGGCACAACTTGCTTGTAATTTAGTTCTTTTTGAAAATTTAATTGTTTGAAGTTTTTGTAAAAAAAGGGCATTACTTTCGATTAGCCTAATAGTATAATTCAAAATTTTAGGCAATTAAAAATATTTAAAAAATACTTTTAATTGCCAGAAATTATTAAAAAACTTCACTGAGTTTTATTAAATTGAACCTAATTTGAATGAACAGTGATAAATCTATATTTACTGTGTTTCCCAAATAGCTCTAACTAATATACATAATGGTTAATGAAAAGAGAGTTCTGAATCACTTATGGGGATTCAAAGAAGGAATGTTTTTACTTAGTCATACTGTAAATAATAAAAACATTATCGCCGTTTGCTGCCAAAATTTCACTAAGATCATATAAATTTCTTACTGCAAACATTTTTACCCCCCCCCCCCCCAAAAAAAAGAAGGAGGGGGAGGGGGGGGGAAAGAAAGAAAAAACTGTAAAATTAAAACCGATTCAGATTTTTACACGTGTGCTACAGAACGACCAAAAATGTCTACCCATGAGGACTCAGCATTTCACTTCTCGATTCATCTCATAAAAAGGCCAGCGTTTAGAGAGCTCTATCTCCCCATCAGCCTGTAATGGTTGTTTTCCAGCTCGACAAACCACTCGCTAGATAGGAAATGACAAGCAGCGGACTGTAGGGGTCGCCCCTCCAAAACACAAAGGATTTCAGATGTAGAAGGGGACCCTCCACCACGCAGATGACTTTTTATATGACTGGGTAGAGCGGCGGAAGAGGGGATACGAGGGCACCCGTAATCAGATATTATTCTAAGGGAGCAGAATAATGGTCGGGGGATAAAGTAATTGACTATAGAAAACTTGCATAGTGGTTGGTTTGTGGCCCACATTAGTCAATGTCAGGAGAGGTGAGAAAATTTGAGTTAGGTGGAGATACACACCGGGGTTAGAGGTGAATATTAAGAGGGACCATGGCAACCGGTATGGATTTTTTTTTTTCCCGGGTGATATACTGCCGTCTGCATTATTGATTATTTGAAATTATTTTTGCTGACTGCTGTCGAAATTAACATCAAGGTCATTATGGCTTATCCTTGTGTCAATAAAAAAAAATTAAATGTTATAGTTTTTATTGATTTAGTTATTTTGATACAGCAGGCTAACAAAGAAAAGTAAAAACTTTTAACGAACAGCAAAACGAGCGGAATGTATTGTTTCCTGCCACTTAAAAAAATCGATTTCCCATCTTCACATTGAAGGCACACACATGTGACCAGAACCACTCATTTCCGCCGGAAGCGTAGCTCTAAAATGCACCAATAATTATTTTTTTAAAAATCGCCGTTTGGCGAAGCTCAACGGACATTCCTGATAGTTATAGATTGATTCATGGTAAAATATAGCCTTAGCCAAGATCAACAGCTATTTCAACAGTTTTACGAAAATATTCGGAGCTACTGGTAAATTTACGGCACCACTCAGATTTTTTTAAAATCATGTATGGAAGATGTGTACACATTCAAATGCGTGATGACACTCTCGTATGTCATTAAAAGGAAGTTTTTAAAAGTTATTTATTTCTGTTAAATCTTTCCTGTGAATGCTAAATAAAGTCAATTTATCGACAAATTTTCATACTCTTTCCTTATTGCCTAGCGTTACATCAGTGGCATTACAACTTGAAATGCTGCAAAACGTGTAATACGATATGCAAAATTTCCTGGTTATAGACACACTATTCAACTCACTGAACAGACAGCTTCTTAGTGAATGTTCAGTGGGAGTATTTTGGAAGTTTTAATGAGCTTCGTGTAACTCATAAATAACGAAGTCCATGGATTTGTGGGTAATAGCATTTATCGTTCATTAAATAGATTCTAATAAAATTATGTGAAAATTTGGGCTCGAATTTAAAAGAACATCCTACAAATTAAAATTTTTATTTAAAATAGAAACTTAGTTTTAATCAACAGGAATCGCATGCAATGCTGAAGAAATATACTATAAAAGCGTGGGTTGATATTAAAAGATAAGTTTAACCCTTCGATGCACAACTATTTTCACATCTATATAGAAGAAAAACTGGACATGCTGTGCAACGCTGAAAAAATACAGCCGTTGCCATTGCTCGATTTAACTACCAACAGTCACATAGCCAACTGTGCCAAAAGTGTTCTTAAACTTATGGCACACGATTGGTGATCCGATTGTCCGCTATGTTGCTGGTAGTTAGGTCGAGCGATGGCAACGGCTGCCCTTTTTTCAGCATTGGGCAATCTATACACAGCTGTTCTCGCATTCTTCCATTTTTCAGCAGATGTCAGTGCTGTTAAAAATAATCGTGACAATTTTTTTTACGGGAAATGACGTGCTAAAAAGTAAAGGATTCTCGTGGAGCTATGTCACCCGCAACTATTTTTAAGGAAATCAAATCTATTCTTCGTGACAAGCAACAGTCAAAACGTCAGAGTTTGGTGTTCCCAGAGCGGGAACACTGCGCGTTAAAGGGTTAAATGTAAAAGGTTTTTTTTTTTTTAATTTGAAGTGTTTAAATAAGAGCGATGATATTAATCTGTACTTGCCTGCTATTGAATAATGACCTTCAGAAATACCAGCAAGCCAGAGCAGAATAAAGAATTTTCAAAATGGTGTGAAGTCCAACACATTACACTCATCGTCACGGTCCGTCAATTATATGCCTAATATGAATATGCTAAAGGGCTTAAGGGATTACTTTTCATCAAATAAGAGCACACGAAGGCCATACCAGACGTTGGGGGACGCCACGGGAGGAATTCCGAAAGGGGTTCATCCAGGATTCTATTTATGCATAATTCAAAACGTAAACTACTAGATAAGGTCCATAAGCTACCATGCCACTCGAAGTAAGATAACTTGAGCAATGGATGAATAAAAATTGTATTGTGGTGTATAAGTTCAAAGAGGAATACAAATACACGTTTTGTAAGTGAAAACTGCATCACAGTGTACTTTCTAGTATCACAGACAAATAGGAAAGTCCTTTTTCAAGAAAATACTGCAAAGCTTTTCGAAATGATATTGACGGTCAGTGGAGTTATACCTTTACGACTCATCCAAATAGGCACTCTTTTAATACTTTTTAGCATTTTCCAAAATGTGTTAATGATTTCAGTTTGTCTGTCTATCTGTCCCTGTTCAAATTGCTGTAAATATGGATCGACTGAACGAAGTATATATGTTATTACTATGCACTGAACCAAACATAGCATTGAGAATTCTGTATGTGGCACTTATAATTCTTTCATAGGTGTACCCAAAAGAATTACAATATATTACACTCTATCATTGCTTAAAGTGTACATTTCCTTTAACCTCTTCACACCTGACATAAATCTCATATCTCAAGTGAAAGAAAAGTTTTATAGTTAATAAAAAAAAACCTATTGCACTAAAACACGACAAGAAAAGTTCGCATTTTTAAATAATTTTTGAATAAATAACTGCCTAGTTTCCAGTCTCTGTTTCAGTAGCGATGAACTGAAATTATTGCTTTTATATCATCCATAAATGAAGATTATTAAGAAACTTTAAAAGATAAATGACATCTTAACAAATTTTTTTTTTCAGATGCGTGAATTTTGAAAAAGAATGCCAGCATAAAAAATGTCATTAACATTCAAATGTATCTTTGTGTAATGACAAACAAAAATAAATGTATTAAAGCAAAAAAAATAAGAGTATGCCAGTATGAAGAATTTTCATATTTACATGAGTTAAAATCATGTTATTAAAAAAGTTTAAGCAAAGTCATCAATTAAAGGCAAAACAATTATTTGTATCACGTATGGTACACGGGCATTGGGAAGGTTATAAAGGTACCCAATTGGATACCGAGGGACGGCAAAAGTTAATGAATAATAACATTTAATGATTATTTTTCGTGTTAGAAGTTGTTCAGAAAAATACGGTTCTTACTTTCATCTGGGGGAGGGACAAAGAACAAAAATATGCAATACTCTGCAATGTGACTGCCTTCTGAAAAAAGGTGAAATCTTTTATTGAAAAATCGCGATTATGGCACGAAACCTGGACTTATAAACTACGTTTGATACAATACATGATTTATAAGTAACAATGAACGAGCGATGAATTAATTAATTGAATTAAAGTACCTAGCACAAGTAGAGTAATGAACGTATCTTGTAGCAGACACCTTTGTTTGGTGTAACATAATGTGAAGTTCAAATGTTAAATTAAAAAAAATTAAAACTTGAAACATCCAACTAAAATTTAAAAGGATTATATCTGCATCTATTTCTGTTTATTTATCATTATATTATTTCTAGAAAAAAAAATGCTCTATTTTTTAGAAAGAGGCAAATCGTGCATGATTAAATGGCATGAAAATGTTAATTAAAATGTAAAAGGATTATCTCATGTTTACTTCTGTACTTCAAACACCATTCTATTATTATCATTGTGAATAAATTTTCCATCTATGGCTTTATAAAGCGGATATAAGGTGAATATCCATGCATTATGAAATGGTAAATGCCGTTCTTCGCATTATACGGGCAGTAGTGCTACTTCTAGGAAATCAGTTTCAACAGGCAATTAAAAATGTATGCAAGCTGATACAACGAAAACAAACATTCAGGTGCGAGTTCAGTTTCCAGGCACGGTGTCCTTAGCTTTATGGATTATCACTCGGTCTTATGACTCACTGGTGTGGGAAAAATACACTAATACTACCGCTCTGCACAGTTCTGCTTGGCTGTGACCGAGTGAAAACTTTGATGCACACCCTTTGTTTGCCACAACAATGAAACAATAGCTGGTGGTACAATCGATGGCGGTAAAAAACAAAGTTAATCATGCGCGCAGATTTTGCTATATGAGATACCGAATACGTAATCTGTATTAAAAAGGAATTATTCTGCACATTTCTTTAACCCTTTAATGCGCAGTGTTCCCGCTCTGGAACCACCAAACTCTGACGTATTGACTGTTGTCAGTCACGAAGAATAGATTTGATTTCTATAAAAATAGTTGCGAGTGACATAGCTCCACGAGAATCCTTTGCATTTTAGCAAGTCATTTCCCGTAAAAAAAATGTCACGATTATTTTTAAAAGCACTGATATCTGCTGGAAAATGGAAGAATGCGAGAACAGCTGGATAGATTGCCCAATGCTGAAAAAAGGGCAGCCGTTGCCATCGCTCGACTTAACTACCAGCAAGATGGCGGACGATCGAAACGTTCATCGCGTGCCACAGATCTAGAGACCCTTTTTAGACGACAGCTGGCTGTGCCCGCGCACAGCCAGCTGCTTCAAAAAAAGGTCTCTAGATCTGTGGCACGCGATGAACGTTTCAATCGTCCGCCATCTTGCTGGTAGTTAAGTCGAGCGATGGCAACGGCTGTCCTTTTTTCAGCATTGGGAAAGAGTTGCGCCTCAAATGGTTAAGGTGCTGTGAGTATATCTTCAGGGATACTTGTTCTGTCACACTCTTTACCAAGATCAATCAACGTACAAGTTCGATTTATCATATGCTGTATACATTACGGTAGATTTTTAGTATGGTACATGGTGTATTACATGATGTAACGTATATAAATTTCTCAGCAATCTATGTTTATTTAAAGTCATTTCATCACAAACACAGTCTTTTGAAGTAACTCATAAATGTAGTGAAATTTAAATGCATTATGTTTCCATACCATAATGGAAAAACCATAAATGTAGTATGTAATATGTATGTAGTATGTGTATAAATGTAGTATATTTCTAAAGGAATTCATTATATGAATTCCTTTAGAAAATCCGAAAAATGTTATTAATATTGTAAATACTATAATGCACCTTTTTTAACTAGCATATATCGCAAATGCAAGCACACATGTTATCAGATAAATAAAACTATTGGTGCAAACTGTTTGAACTTAAGAGATGTAATTATACAGGAATGTTATTTTCTGCTTAAGTATATTTCATCAGTATCACCGATAATTTTGTCCAGTATTTTGAAGAGTTATGTGCTATAAGTTATGCTTTAAATAACTATTTAAGCTCTAAAAATTAATATTAATCCACTTTATATAATGGCATATGTAATAAAACAAATTAATTTTCATAATAACCAAAAAAGTTATGGGTTAAATAAATCACTAACATTGGAGAAAAGAAAACTTTTATAATACAGAATTCTACGTTACAGAAAATAATTCTTTTGAATATACAATCGAAAATTTTATTTTAAAATGTAAAAAGTAATATTTTCATAATCTATAATTTCTGATACAATTATAGACACAATTCGCATAATTCAAAAAACTTCTCATAGACGTATTGAATGAATGCAGTGCAAGAATGAATTTTATTAAATAATCTTATTAGAGAAAATCACGTTTTTAAAGATAAAGCAGTATAAAAAATTTTATACAACTGAAAAACACTAAAACAAAAGCTTACATTTTATAATTTTAAATGCTTGTTTTGTTCTGTTTATGGATACTTATTAAAAAGCGTTCAAAAGCAGGATAAAACCCTTAAAAATTACTACTATTGAAAATCTATGTTTGTTTTTACATAAATTTGTGCATATTATTAATATATAATATAAAGGGTCAGATACAGGAAGAATTACAGGATACCGAGGGGAAAAAAATTGTACGCGCAAAATTATGATACTTAAATGTAGTACAGAAACCGTAATAATTCTAATAATATAAATTTTTATTTCGAACAATTAATTTAAAATATTAAACTTAGTACATGTGTATTTCCATTTACCTGAAATTTATGAATGAATTTATTTTGCAACAAATAACCACTATCAAGGATTATATCATAAAACATTTTTAATTATTATAAAAATTATATAAACTGTTTATGTAAATTAATTTTCATGAAAATCTTTAATTTCTAAGTTTTTTTTTATAAGTAACAATTTTGATATCTTACGTGTTTCAAGGTAATAACGTCAGAGTAGCAATACTTTATACACTGAATTATTTTTTTAAAGAAAGCTTCAATTATATAACAAATATAATAAAAATAAAATAAATAAAAATGTAAGTTCATCAGCTTTAATTATGCTGCAACATTTATATTACTTTGAGTAAATATTAATATCTGACTTTTTTTCAATACAAAAAATAATCTCAAAAATCAGCAATTTTTTAGTCCAAAATTACGATAGAGATTCTCTATGTGAATTATTATTAAGTAACAAGGCTTATCAAGATTAATCTTACTGTTTACTGTACATTTATATCAATTAAATATTGCGAATTTACGACAGTTCTGAAAATATGAGAAATTAATGATCAAAATAAAAGAATTAACATATTTTAGTTTAAGTTCGAAATATTTTCTTAAATGCAAGGTAGTTTTCCAAATAATCATTAAATTTTCCAGTTTAGCATGTAACATTATCATTAAGAGTAGTAATGTAAATGTATAGTTTTCGGTAACATATTTATTGTTTTGTATTTTAATAAACAATAGCAATCATTATGACATACATGAGAGTCAATAAATTTGTCGGCAAAAGGAGAAAATCTTTTAAAAATGGTAAAAACTAAATTATTACCTACTTATATGCAGTATTCTATCCTTTATAGCATGTGATTATAATAGTATGAATATTTAAATGTAATTCCTTAACTATTAATTTTTAATTATGTAGTTTTTCTGACTGAACAGAATTTATATATTTTAGAAAATTTGAAATATTTAAATAAGTTTCAAAGCTTATTTCAGATTCTTATAAATGTAAATATTTTGAGCCAAACTGAAAAAAAAATTAATTTAGAAGCTTAAAAAAAAAGAAACAAACAAAAATTTTCAGTCATTGATATTCTTTTAATTATTAGGCATTTTTATCAATAACTACAAATGTGGATGTGCAATCTAAAATTTAAAGCAGACAAATAATATTTCTTTAAAATTACCTAGAAGTTATAATAAACTTAAAAAAAGAATAAGTATATTATGAAGAAATTTCTGAGTTACGACATATTTAAGTAATCTTATTTGAATATATAATAAAAATTTTAACTTTATTTATCTTAATATTGATGCAGTTATCTTTATTTTATTAGTTCTCAATCTAAATAATTATTTTCCTCGTTTTAAATGGGTTCATTATTCAAATTTTCATTAATAATTTGATGTAAAATTTTAGCTATTGAATTTAAATAAATCAGCAACTTTTATTTATGTAGTAAATATATTTTAAGAAATGCTTACCTTCGAGGAATGTACACCTTTTTAATGCAGAATGGCAGTATAAATATGTATAAGCATATATTTTGGGATGCTTATATAGTTAACTACTCGGTTAAATTTTTTGTTTCTTTCTTTTATTTCTAACTACAAAAAAAAAACTAAATTGGGTATTTAAAATTAGGAGATAACTGTTTTGAATATAGAGAGGACATTTCTTTACTGTTATTCACTAATATGCCATTGGATTACTACTATTACTTTTTTTCCGAGAATCAGCATTTAGATTTAGTGTAACGTAACAAAACGCTGTTTTTTTTTTTCATAATTCTTTAGTATCACATAGTTTTTTTGATTATTTTTTTGAATTCATAAAATACTTAAATATAATAAAATTTCATTTGTGATGCAAATACCAAGATATTCTTAATTGAATATCAATTGTCCAATTTATGTTACCTAAATCAAATGTTAAAAATTTGACTTTACATTATTACTCTGAATTACGAATCAGGCGATCTATTTTATTGCCACATTATATATTTTTTGCGTGGTTTAAATGTAAAAGGTATATTATACACTTTTTTTTTTCAGTTGAGCAACTGCATTATTGTATGAATTATCGCCTGAAAACCCCGCATTTCTCTATTTTACGTAAGACTGAAAAGCTATGTATTCAGGATGAGACGAGGAGCACGTATCGAGATCAGTTTCCGATTCATTGCGGTTAAACAATTAAACATATATAAATATGGTTTCATTTTTGAGGTTAATTTTTCGTGTTAAAGAAAAAAGCAAGAATAAGAGTGCTAAAACATATTAAAGCACCACTCAAAATATTTGAAGTGTGCGGGCTCTTTTAAGGACTAATTTTATTTAAAAATGAGCATTTAATTCGAAAAGAAGAAGCATTGTTAAATATGTTTGATCATCAATGAATGAGATTGAATTTGCCAATCAATAAGATTAAATTTATGAGTTTATGGTGGCAGATCAGAACAGTTTCAATGGGGATAGGACGATAAACTTGCAGAAGTATTTTATCAGAGAAGGGTCATTTTTATTTAAATTTTACAGTAGTATATTAAATCGTAATAAAAGAGTACTGCGAAATAACTTTTTTTTCATATCATATTTTCAGTGTACTTCGGTGTATCCTATTTTAAAGAATAAAAAAGTGCAAATTTTCCAGTTAGAAAAACGAAATACGAACTTTTAAAAGTCATTCAAAAAAAAAAACTCCGTTATATTTAAATGTAGTATTGATTGACTTATTTGAGTCTAAAAGTTTAAAGTTTTTCACATTCACTGCATATGAGTAATGGCCAATTTTTAACTTGCGAAAATGAAAATAAAGTCTTCTGTGAATGAAATATTTCTATGATTCAGGACTGCATGGCAAACTGTGAAAGCGGCTATGGTATTAATAGTTTGAATGTGCATGTTGTACTTTGTTAACATTATAAAAGTGTGCCTGCAGTTGGACGGGAATTTCCGTTTCTGTTTCGATTTTTCATACGGATAAAAAGTTAGCTTTTACCTTAAGTTTTATTAGCAAAAACTTCATTAAAATTAAAATCAAATATCGGTAAAACACTTTGAACGAAATCATTAACTTAAGACACTTGATTCTTCTAACATGATTTTTAAAAAATATGGTTGATTATAGACTGCGTGACAGTAAGAAATTAAATAAATAAATGAACAAGAAGCAAAATAAAATGAATAGCTGTTCATAAAAATAACCTGATGTTAAAAAAAAAAATCAAATACAAGGGAAAAAAGAAGTAAAGAAAAAGAGAGAGAGAAAGAAAAATGATTTTATTAATGCACAACCTTTAAATTAAAGCGTTTTAATGGAAATCTTAAAAGACAAAACAGCAATAATTTTCCAAAAAGTCCATTACTTAATTTTCAATATCTCATTAAATATTATGTTTAAAAAATTTGAATTTTCGCAAATGACTTTTCAAATCTTTTACAATTGGAAATTTTTGTATACAGTGTCACTATAGGAAGTTATTTTTTCTATTTTTTAAATGTACATGCCCTTTTAACATGTTTGGCATGAAATTTATGGCCCTTATAAAATCTATGGCATATGATAAGAAATTTTTTTTTAATTGGAAGTATGAAGAGCAATGAACAGTTTTAAAAGTGCCCCGCTTATTAAATAGTTTGAAATACTCAATATTATTACAATAGCGTAGATATTTTTTGCAACTAGTATAAAAACTAATTTTTCAGGGGGGGAAGGGCTAAAATTTGAATTCGTGTGTTTGAGGTGAAGATTACTATTTTAACAAACTAAAATTATTTTCACTTTTTTTTAAAAATATAAGAATCTTTCCTTTTTTTTTTTGAGTGTGTATGTGGAGGAAGGGGGAGGGGCTTCAGATTTTCGTTTCATTCATGTAATCCACAGATAAGTAAAATGTGTGAATAAGTGTTTTAATTGGCTTTAAAATACATAATATAAATTTTAAATAAAATATTACAATATTAATGCTTTGTGCAAAACTTTTTCGGTCAACTGCTCTTTCTAATTTTCTAATGAAAGTAGAGGAGTTTGAAAAACAATGATTTATTTGAAAAAATCAGTGCAGATAACTATCCAGTTAATAAAACAAGCGCACAACATGAAGTACTAAAATTAATGAAAAATCTTTTAAATTCGATTTATCAAAGAGATGTGTCGCATTAGTTAGAAGCTAATACAAGAATAGTAATGCAACATAATATTTACTTAATGCCTTATGGGAAAAAATGGAAATTTCCATTTTTTTTAATGGTAAGATATTATTAAAAATTGAAACATAAACTTTCAAAATAAATACTTTCATATTGTTTTCACCTGGTATTTGTTTCTAAAATTTCCTCAGATAATCTTTTTATTTTTATACAATTACAATTATTGTTTATCACTATATTTTAATCTTAAAGAAAAGAATATACCTAACTTTAAATTGCACATCCAAATGAAATGCAGGTTTCCTTTAGAACTTCTGATTAGAACTTCTTACGAGTTACAGAAAAGTTTTCGATAACTAATATTATGTATATCCCTTCCCCAGAAAAAGACTTAGTGTAAATCCTAATCATTCAAACTAAGTTTTTTATTCCATGAGTTATGATTGAAGAAATCATTTTAGGAGATCATACACAGCAACGTATGAAACTACTCAAAATATTTCTGAATTAAAGCACGCATAAAAAAAATAAATAAAAATATTTAGGTAAACGTCATCAGAGAGATATTCTCGATTACCTCCATGGCATAAGCTCTCCATGGAGTAAGTTCCAGGGATACGCCCTTCAGTTTGTACGAATGTTTGTTTTACCACAGAGCAGCACGAGTAGTTGAGAAACGGAGTGAGTTGTATCCAGTTGAAAGCGCTTTTTCCTCAGAGCACATACTTCACAAATTAAAATTACATCTTACTTTATTTATTTATTTTTATTTCAGCGTTTCAAATTTTTTTCTTTAACACAAATACAGTTGCGATGATGCAGAGTTTTGTTTGATAAAGGCTTAATGAAGTGAATGTCAGAGAAATATTTTTATCAAAAATTAGCACACACTATTAAAAATTATTGGTCAGATTTCTTATTAAAAATAATACACCAGAAATTATTATTATTTTTTTGTGTGAATTAAGTGTATTGTAGAATATTAATGAAAGCCATTTCTAGCAGGAAGATGCTATAGCACTAAGTTTGCTTTATTCACCAAAGATTAATTATCATTTGTTTAAATAATATTATATAAAAACGTTTTCTTATAAAAATATGCAAAATCACGCTTTTAAATAGACAAAAAGTTTTTTTTCCCACAAAATTTTGAAATTGCATTTAAATTTTTTAGACTAAAGTAAATAAATACGAAGTATTGGGTCAATAGAGAGAAAATAAAAAGTTTCAAGCCAACTTAAGCATAAAAAAATTAATATTGCAATAAAGTATACAAAACAAAAATTTAATTTTGATTTTTAAAAGAGCTTAAAAATATGTATAATTAACAGATTATTAATACCTATATATTATTACTGTAAATGTATGTGAAATAATTGTTATTCGGTTTATATTAGTTTTATTTTCACACTGATTGAAAATTTAAATGTCGTGAAAATGGAAAATAATCTAAACGTCGAGAATTTTTTTTCCTAATAAAAGTAAAAATTAGTAAAATCTAATACGTTAAATAGATTTATTTTGAAGATCTATGTAGGTGAGTTATTAGGCTTTTCTAATAGTCACAATTTTGTATTAAACAAAATATTTTCAAGTTGGACTATGGGACTGAAATTCATAAACTTGGAGAAAATTGTTTATCGCTTTTAAAGTCATAAAGTTTGTTACAGTCGATTGAATATTGGTATTTTTTTATTTATGGTAGATATTAGTAAAATATACATATACATGCTAGAGAAACTGAAAAGAGATAGAAAATAAAAAGAGATAGAAAAAAAAAACTAGCATACAAGCACGAATATAGTTCTTATGTAAAAGGAAAAATTATTATTTAAGAACTTTTAGAATTTTCAATGCATTTGAAGAATAGATAAATAAATAAGTAATAAATTTACCTTTATCTAGTCTCTGCAAAATGATCTGTTTGTGTTCTTCACTCAGTGGTTGGCTCACTACAATTAGGATGTAGGAGCCAGAGGGAGCCATACTGCTCGAAAAAGGCGTAACACCACCCTCCATAACTTACGCCTAAGGGATGCTTGCAAGGGGCGAGAATTTCTCTCCTTCTTTTTTGCGAATTCTCAGTCCTTGATATCTTCGGAGGCAAAGAGAAAAAATAAAAAGTCCTAAGTCTCAGCACGGAAAAGATTCGAGAAATCAGCGAAGCCGCGTGCTCTCGAACTCTGAGCCGTCGGGAAAGTGCTGGAGCCGAACGAGGGGTCGGCCGCTCGCCGGGTGTGCGTGCGTGCGTGCGATGAGGGGTTGCGCATGCGCTGACAACAGCGCCGGCTCCACTGCGGTAGAAGGAGTACCACGTGACCTGTGCCAGACTGAAGGTTTTTTTTATTTTTTTTTAAATCCGAGTTCGGATTTTGTTTTTGGTTAAGTTTTGGACGATAGGGATCGGCTCGATATTAAAGGCAGTGGCGAGGTCAGGATTTTATTTCGGGGTCGGGGGTGGGGGGGATGTAGCCCCCTCAGCCCTCACCTTTGGATACGCGCCTGATAAAAGGGATTTGATTTCTCTTTGTCGCACAAGTATTTATTGTGCAATGACGAAAGCGGAACTTATAGATTGAAATCTGATTCAGTGATAGATCCAGAAAATTTTCTAGTGGGCAGAGTGGTCTAAAAAAATACCGCAAAGCCTTTCTGTCATTGATGGGTCATTCTTTTCATTTTTCTTATTCATTTTTAATTTTGAACCCAGGTATTCACTCTTGATTACTGAAAAATAATCCATGGGAGAAGCAGTGGCGGATTAATGCAAGTTTCTCGGGGGGGGGCGGTTAGTTTGTCGGTGGGGGGGCTGTTAGTTAGAAGATTGACATATACGTCCATTTTATGGTAGTAAAATAGGATCTTTTACATTAATTTCTTTTGTCTTTTTACATTAATTTCTTTTGTAAGGGGCGGTCATCCACTCCGCCCCCCCCTTTAATCCGCCCTTGGGGAGAAGACTCCCCTCCAGAGACCAGTGTTGAATTTAGCATGTCGTTTAATCCTTTTCAGTCTCAGTGATGTCATTTGGACTCATAACATTCTTCAGTGTTTCTCAGATTTTTTTTGCACTTGAAATATATTTGTAATTGCATTTGCCTTACATAATACAAACTACTGTTATATATAAGAAGAATGCAGTTACAAATATGCTTCAGACACAAAAGAAATGTGGATAATACTTGTTAACATTACGATTCAAGTTGATATGACATGGGACTGAAAGTGTGAATACTACGCTAGAGTCCAGCGTTGAGCTTGGGCAATACCTAGTTCCGGAAGAGCATTCAAACATCCATAGTGAAAAACAACACTGGTCAAGTAGGGGTCGCAGAAGGAAAGCCTTCTCCGCTGTGTCTTTTTAATGATGAAACCGAATACATTAATCTTGGGTTCAATGGTGGCTGGAAATTTTCTAAGTTGCGTCTAAGAAGTTCTCGTCATACTTTTACCCTCAAGTGTACTCAACGGTATCAATCCGCCAGTGAACTGACTCAGAGCATGAGATTGATTAGCATTTTGCAGATATAATTGCTGCTGCTCAAGATTTTAACTAAGCGATGAGATGTAAAATTCTGTTCGAGGAACTTTCGCTGTTGTACACTTTCATTTCACATTAATTTTCAGGTATACTTCAAGATCTAAATGTAAACTTCTCAAAGCTTGTTTTATCATAATTTAAATTCCTGAACTCAATAGAGTACCCACGGTTTTTATACTTCCTTGCATAAAGTAAAGGAAGTATTGCCAAAGTTTCGGTGTTAAGATTTTAGCGGAAATATTCATTTTGACAAGTTTTTTTTTTCTGCGTGATGTTTGTGTGTACATATATGTTATATGTATCTCGAATGGCCCAAAAGGGATTAACCGTAGAATGTATAAATTTTGTATTTAGGACAGACTGTTCTAACATGTAGTTGTGCAGCTCTCTTTTTGATTGCCATCGGCTGGGTATTTTAGAGATTCATCCAAAAGACTTGCAATACATTTCAGTCTATGAACAGTCACTTTTTGGACCGTTCCTAAAAATACGTCATCTATCATCAAGCTCGGCGACTTTGGATGAAATGTCCCTATGTTACATTCATACAAACGAGGCATCGCAAAATCGCCCGTATTCCCAGGTTTCCATGCCTCGAGCACTACCAAATGCCTTAAGTTGTCTTTTTGTTTGCCTGGCAAATGTAAAGAACTTCTATTAAAATTGTGTTCATTAATATTCTCCTACAATTTAATACGTATTGTGCATAGTACGGTAAGTTTGGTTCAGGTTTGTTACTATTGTGTTACGTATTTCAGTATTTCATTACATAGTTAACAAATGCTTTGTGCAATTTTTTCAATGCAAAATTAATAAATGCAATGAGTGATTTAAGAAGACGAGTAACAATTTTTAGGTTTGAATAAAACAACCGGGCATTTTTCAAACAGTGATCCTGTTTTGAAGATTAATTTCCCACCCAAGATGCTCAAACTAGTTAAAGCGATTTCTTCTTTTAAAAAAAAAACATTTATTTGATAAATTATTGTATTTTACGCAGTTAAAGTGTTTAACACTAAATGATATTTAATTGGCTTTTTAATTTTAATCTTGCATAATCATCTTGTAATTATTTATTTTCAGTTTAATAAGCACGATATATAATTTAGTTACGTATATACATCAAGGATTACCAGTATTTGCAGACAATATATGTAGGGTATTTCAAAAGGTTTTGTTTTACAAACTTTCGGAAATGGTAGAGTATACCAAGACATACAGCAAATACAATGAATGCTCTTTTCACTTTATTTGTCTGAATTCTATTCTATTTTCAGTTTTAGATAGTTAAATAGTTAACACATCTTCAAGTTACTAAATATTATTTTCATTAATTAATTATTAGCCCTTCTACATTCCAAAAATCAAAGCTCTTTCATTATCAATATTCTGAATGTTTTTGTCTACGAAAAATCTCTCATTTTCCTCTTTGGTTTTCGAGAAATTCGTTTACTAAGCACAACTAGACCATTCTAACAGCATCAAAGAACTAAGATTAAGCCTTCTATTTACTGCAGCAACCCCGAAATGACCGCTACGATCCCCCTCACTCAATTTGCGAACGGTCCCTGGAGCGACTCTGAGCATCTCTTCTCCGGTCGGCGGATGGACGGGTTGCCATGGCGACGCCGGAAGATCACTTCTCCGCATCACTCTGCTCCTGTTTCTTCGCCTGTTCTTTTCCGAACGTTCCACCTGGTCTGTTTCCCTCCCCTCCGTCCATCCCTCTTTTCGACCGACAGCTGGCGCAACGTCGTCATAACCGTCCACCCTAACTTACGATGCTGATGAGTTGCAACAGGATACCCACAATTACTCAACACTAAATTGCCATTTCGGAGCAACGCCGCCGTGGATTTCTAAAATTCTACATCTCTCCAATGCTCCTTTGTCTTCACACAAGAAATGCTGAAGACGATGTTCCCAGCAAATTTAAGATATTGTTTATAATTCTTAAGGATTTTTCTTTATTTTTTTTCTATCCCTCGTCTTTGTCTGCTAACGAGATTTTTGTCGAAGTCAATCTATTAATTTCGAATTTAATACAGTGCCAAAATAATAATCACGACTGTGGAATGTTGCTAAAGATACCCAGTTATTAAAACAGTATAAACTTATTTGCTATTTTGAGGGAATGTATCTGAAAATTCTTAATTTCCTTTTCTTTTATTTATGTTCAAATCCTTTTGTTCGTCTGACCACGCATAAAGTTTTGCAAACACCGAATGATTTCGAATTTAAGGTGTACGAAAACGTTGTTGTTGTTATTTCTAATTCCCTACACGAAAGCATTGATATATTATAAAAGTTTTTCTAAAATGCTATGCACAGGGGTGGGGGGGGGGAATATTATACTTGCGGGATTTATTATTTGTGCTTTACACTTTTAAAAATCGTTAACACTTTTCAAATATATTAAAAATGCGTGTACTCTTTATTTGCAATTTTGTAACATTCTATCTTATTTTCAGGGAACGGGGCAATTCAACTTTAGCTAAACTGATTCGGCATCAGAAGATTTTGCGACGCAATTTTTCTTTTAAATTTCTACAGAAAACTCCGTAGCTCATAAAATTTTTAAATTGAAACAGGTACAAAACGGTCCGTTTACAGACATGATTATTTTTCGTTTTGCAACGTATGTTTATATTTTTCAATAACTGTCAAATATCACAACAGAAAATGTTGCGTTAAAGTTATTTATCTCGTTCTGATATATATTTTGCATGATTACGGATACTTTGAATTTCGATCAGTTTTATAACAAAATATTCATGCTGAAACTTGCTTCAAGAATTGTAATATTCTTAAATTTTGAATGACTAAACAATTCATAAAAAGTAAGATCTAAATGCTGTAAACAATTATTAAAACTAAAATTACGATAAATTTACCTCGAATGCATAAATGGAAATAATACGACAATTTTAGGAACATTTACACATTTAATTTGAAAGTAGATTTTAGTTTGTCTCTTATAAATGCTTACTAAAAAATAAATTAATTCAATAAAAGAAATTTAAAAATAACTGTGAGAGGAATTAGAATTAAAAAATGCTGATTCTTTCACTTAAATTGTGAGACGTTTTATAAATACACTAAATAATAACGTAATAAAATAACTTAATTTCAGGAAAATTAACGGAATGTTACGCACAAAATTTTTTATTTTAATATATAATAACACTAATAAATACTTGAATAATGCCAAACGAAAGCAGTGTGTAAATTGACTAAAACAAATGAGGATTTTTTTTTTAATTTAGTCAATGTGCTTAAGTAAGTTTGGAAAAATTTTAAAGCAACAAGAAAAATCTGGGAAAATAAGTGAAAGTTTACAATATTGCTGCTATCTTATTTCATACATTTGGTTAAAATAACAGATACACTGTAGACAATATAACCCGTACATTATACTTTATGCTCAAAATGTATTAGAAAATTACATTAAATAAGTTGGTATAGGATAAATATTTTTACTGTTGGTTTTCAATGCTGTACTAATGCTACATTTTACATTTTTTGTATTATTTATTCAAAATTGGAGTCATGCAAACATTATTCATAAGTCAATATTCTCCCCAAATTATGTTTTTTAATATGCAGTTACAATAAAAACAAAGCTCATCAGTGCCTATAAAGGTTTCTTATGCTGCATATGGAAACGGTACGCTTTGAAATGAGTAAAAATAAATCGAAAATTGTGATATTAATTTTAATGTTTCTGTAAATTAACCCTGTTAACTGTATCCGGGTTCGTACTGCTAAAAACATATGAGTATTCTGGAAGTACTTTTAAATATTTTCAAAAACTGCATTTATCTTTACTACACACTTTTTTTCCACAGTTATACGTACGGATTCTTAAACCACATAAATGGGAAAAAAAATGAAAAATGCATTGTTGTTTAAAACTACTTTCTTCAATTTAGTTTTTTAAAAATGTTCCATGCATTTTCGTTCCAAGTAAAACATTCAATACTTTAACATAAAATTAATCCTAATACAAGCTTTTCTTAAGATTCTCCAATAATTAACATGTAAATTTTTAATTAAAATTCAGTATAGTTGAAAATTATTCCCCGTTTTTTATACACTGTTAAGTATTGTAGGTCAAATATAGATGGAAAAAAAATAGATGCATTAGTTAAAGAAATAGTAGTCATAAATTAAAGAAAGTATTTTAAAAACTAGAATGTGCATAGAGCTTAAGAAAACCTACTTAATAGTTTAAAATACCTAAATTTTCAGTTTTTTCGATATTTTTCAAAATACAATTAAATTTATGGTACAGAATACTCGTTTAGAGATTTCTTTATGTAATAATATAAATCATAAAATATTAGCATTAAAACGTACCGATTCATAACTTCCAGTGACAAAATTTAGGTCAAAATGTATCAAAAGCAGTCGAGCTGGCTGCCTGGAGTTTTCGTAAATTTGTTCAATTTAGGACACAGTTCTTCTAAACAAAGTCCGCATATTATTAACAATACCACTTAACAATTGCACTTATGAAAACAGTTATAAATATTCAAGCAGCAATATATTAATCATTCAGTGTATTCATTGACAGTACTTGAAGAAATATTTCCTGCATCGAAAGTTTCGAAATATTTTCCATTATTGGATGCTAATATCTTACAAATACTGGGACGACATGAATAGCACTTATAGAACACCAGTAAAAATGTTAGTAGTCATAAAATTGTACTAATATTTTATATGTATCGCATACATATTATGGTAAAAAATTAATTTTTAATAGGTACTAAAGTCAATCTTGAATGTCGCCTTTAAGTAGTAATCTGAGTTGGGAAAAATAATTATAATACTATTTGCATTGTAAAACAAATGAAGCAAACACTAACCTAGTTTTATTTTATTTGCAACAAATAAATCGATTGGGAGAGTATTTTAAGTACAAATATAATATAGCTTTAAAAAAAAAGTAAATACATTTCAATAATTTTAATTTTTTGGGGGGTGGGGGCTGGGGAGACAAAAGGGGAGATTGAGAGCATATTTTCAGAATTCTACAAAATACACTATTGTAGGCAACTGAATTTCCCCGAAACTGCCATGTCGACCAAAATAATTTTCTTAATGTCTTATACGACAAATACTACACGAACAGCTACATTCCATCTTTAAATAATGAATATTTAAAATTGCATATCATTAATTAATTTTGCCTCTAAAATGATGTTTGCATTCGTCACAGAAAAACAATTATTTTTATCTCCTGGGATTTGCTAATTAGCTTCAGCCTTTACCAATAATTGTTCCTTATAGCACCATTCTCGAATGACCTATCACATTAAGGGGGATCGTTTTTCTTGGCTAATCAGCTATATCGATTGGCGAGCTCCAGTTGAACAAAGTATATCGATTATTTTGGGTGTGGTAATCTCATGCATGAGGGAGGATAATGATTTTCTGATATCAATAGCTGTAAACGGATTAAGGGAGATACCCGGTAACAGTATTACAACGAACAAAATTGAACTTGCTGAAATATAAATACTGATGCAATATTATAATTTTAAATTATTTATTCAATGTGTATATATTTTCAGTAATGTTATTTTATTAATAGTTTGTAACTGAATTTATAAATATTTGTTCATCTTTTATGAACTCTTTGAATGGCAATCGTGCATGGAATAATCTCAGCACTGTAAAAGCTAATTCATTGTCTTGAAATGTATTTTAGATTTTATGCAAAAAACATTCGATTAAATATACATAGAATTATATAAAGAGAAATATTCCGACTTTCCTATGATTCTTTAACATCTTTCGATTGATAGATTCCTTATAATATATTTTTTATTACAAGGATTTATAATTAAGAGAAATTATGCAATCATACACACATACATAGAAATCCCTTTACAATAAACTTTCAAGGGACAGAATTTTTCTAAAAGAAAAAATCCTATTATGATATCGCATTTATAAAACAACAACAATAATGATTTTAATTAATTAAAAAATTGAACATTAATGGTTATTATTTTAATTCAGAAATTAAATGTTTTATATACATGTTTGTGTGATTTTAGCGTAACATAATAGTTATAAATGATATTGTGTGATCGTCAAAACTTGTGACAAGTTATTTTAAAAATGTACGAAGACGAGTGGTTTCTTTTGCACATAGGGTTGTTTACAGACGAATCTTTAAAAAATTTCTTACATTGCTAGAGAAGGAAATATATATATATATATATATGTACAAGGAAAGACACGAGCAGGATGCATTTAGAAATTGCTGCCCAATAAACTCATTTTATATGGAGCAGAAAATTCGATCCTCACGAAATGTAATTTGAGTTTTTTGATTAGGGCTGCGTGACATCATAACTTTTGACAAGTGAAATTAAATTTTGTTGAAACGATAGTAAATAGAGTTTTGAAAAAACAAAATTATAATGTAAGAATTTTATTTTCAATAGAAAGTGAATAGTTTCTATCAAAACAGAAGTAAGTTACCGTGATGCTTTATGTAAAGATGATGAGTGCTAAGCAACCAGAAACTAATATCAAACAGAGTCAGGTAAAACGCAAGGATGATAAAACGCATTCTCTTTATTATTTTAATTTATTTATTTAATTTGTACAAATACTCGACATCATAGCAAATACTGTATGAATATGTATGAATAAAATAACGTATGTATGAATACAACGTAATGTATGAATAAAACAACGAAATTAAATGACTTAATTTAATAACTTTAGGGTTAAAATCCTTGCAAGAACATAAAATAAGAAATAAATGGTCAAAAATGGGACAGTATATAAAAAAACTAAAATAAAAACCGAATTTTTTTTTCAGCAACATCTGACTGTTGTCCTATTTAGTAAGTGTGCCGAGTTTAGTTTAGCTATAAAGAATGGTCTAAGCGTCAGTGGCGAACAGACAAACAGAAACCGAAGCTATTTAATGCTATGCAAACGGGATAAAATTATGGCATTGTTAACCTCCCTTTTCAACTACTCCCCGGGAGTACAGTGTTGTTATAAAAACTTTCCTTCAGCGTGAAAACGGGTTGCAATGCAAACCGTCAAACACTGAAAAAAAAAGAAAACTTTAATTTTCACTTATTTTTTATTAGCGTCAAAATATTCATTTCGTAATACTATTAAGAGTTAAATACATTATGTTCATAAATTTCGCTTTCGAGTTTCAAAAGGAAAAATCAATCTGGTGCCATTTAAAAAATCCATCTAAAGAAAATCATATTTAGGTATGATGCTTAAGCAAAGTTCATTTGGAAAATCGTTCTTTGGACTTTCATATAATAAAAGAAATGTAGTTGTAAGATGAAAATTCAGCTTTTAACTGCATGGAATGCGCAGAAAATGGCTGAGAAAAAGTAAAATATCTGAAAAACTTATAATAATGTCGTTATCATTTTTTAAAGCAATATCCCTTGTCTTGTTTCATTAGGTCAATGTGTCGAATTTGACACAGCTGTGACAAACGGTCAAGGCGCCTAAAAGAGACAGGCAACAAGAAGGATATTTTGTATTTATAGATGTACTTGTATTAAAAATGATTTAATAAGTTGCATGGTTTGTTAGAAAATGGGGTGCATGCGTGTGACATTAAGCGATAATAGTACTTAATATATGAGTTAAAATATTTAAAAGTTTAAATGAGAACTTCCAAAATTCTCAAGCCACATTTAATGTAACAACAATCTAAAAACTAAAATATCGTTTATTTCAATTTTAAACGTTTTCATTCATTTGAATGTTTCTTTTATATTAATGGCAATAATATATATCTTTGCTAAAAATTTGAAAAAAAAAACAAATTTTAAAATAATAACGATAGTTTACATTTTAACTGTAAATGCTCCTGAAATACACATTAGAATAATCAATAAAGACGTTCGATCGAATAACGATGAAAATTTTTTTGTTACTTTCTCCGATTAATTTATTTATGTTAGCTCTATTTTTCTTTTCGAAAATGTGTTCCACTTGTCACAGTAGCAGCAATCACACTCAATGTCAATCAAAGTGATGGTCACCACAACATCACGCCGTGTTACAGTTGCATTGCAAACGAGTAGATGGAGAGAGTTCTTATGTTTTTTCAGTCTGGCAGAATTTGATTTATTGCGTTAGATACGAATCTTGAGAGGCCAGTGAGAGATGAGTCATACGGCAGAAGTAATGAGAACGGAAGAAATAGCGAAAGGAAAAGCGATGAAGACTGAACGGGGAAAAAAGTAAAAATTCCTTAATTTTCAACTCTCGCTTGAAATTTTTTTCGCAATGCACCTTCTATCCTACTATATAGTTGCGCTGATCCCTGGCTCACTCTATAACTATTCCGGAGTAATCCGTTCAATATAAATATTTTGCCACCATTAATCTAAGAAGAATAAAAATTTCAAAAAGATTAAAAAGCAGAAAAAGCGTAGTAGAATCCACACCGTTTATACCAGGGATGGGCAAACTACGGCCCGCGGACCAAATCCGGCCCGCCGGAAGGTTTTTATTAGGCCCGCGGGTGGAAGTTTAATTAGCCGGTCCAACGGAAATTGAAAGAATATATATATATATTTATATATTATATATCCATATTAAGAATTATGAAGATGGCTTGAAAAAAGTGCATTTTGAGTTCGAACGCAGATTTCAAAATTTCAGTGCCATTCAAACAGAATTGGATATTTTTACCATGCCTTTCAACGTAAATTGTGAAGCACTGAGGTCAGATTTGTAGCTTGAATTAATTGAATTGCAATCTAACAATCATCTCAAGCAGTTGTTTCTAAATATGCCAGAATTTTACAAATCATTATCGAGAGTAAGTTTCCCAAATTTAATATCTCACGCAGGGCCCGTTTATCCGCAGGGCAACCGGGGCATTTGCCCTGGGCCCACCAATTTCAAGGACCTAAAAATGTTGTATTTTTCAACAAATTTATGTTTGATAAAAAATTTCATTTGTTAAAAAATTTATATTTAAAAAATTTTGTATCTAAAAATACGTCATTTATGACTTCAATCGGGACCTAGCTTCTAGGTACGTTATAACGGATAGTATGTTATATCCCAGCTCCGTTATAACCGGTGTGCACTGTATTTATATTTAGTATTTAAACCATAGGTTCCCAACCTTTTTTGAACTGACGCCCCCTTTTCTAGTGTATATTTCAATACAGCTCCCTCTCCCACTCCAGAGAAATAAGAGCGTACATAATGCATGGAGAGGTATATTAGAGAGGTATCTCTTTCTCTCAACAGTGAAGTTTCATATCGAAATATGTGAATTTTCGCACACGTGATAGAAATGAATTATCAGAGTGATTTTTAAGTCTTTTTTAGACTATATTTGGTTAATCTTCCCACGCCCCTCCGTGCCATATCAACGCCTCCCAATTTTCTCTGGGTCTTTTACCGCACCCCTGAAAGCCTGAAACGCCCACAGGGGGGCGTTATCGCCCACGTTGGGAACCTATGATTTAAACAAACAGTATATTTAAGTAGCTATATGTATCTAAAATAACTTAGATGCATAATACTGTTTTCGTGCAATTTCCCGTAAAATAGTTATGGTCCGGTGCAAAGGCCCCTAAATTTGTGTTTGCCCTGGGCCCAATATTGTGATGATCGGGCGCTGATCTCACGCCCAGAAAATCAGTGCTATGTTTGCTTCTTCTTATATATGAGAACAAGTGTTTTCAACTGTGAACCTTAGAGAGAAATATTTCAGAAGTAGACTGACAGAAGAGCATTTAGTCTCGTTTCTTAGAATCAGTGAATCTCACTTCGAACCTCAATATAAGGAACTTTTAAAAATGAAATCGCAATTTCATTCTTCTCATTAGCATATTTAGATTGTAATAATTGTATATTGTTCTTGAAATTTTAGAAAAATTTATCTTGGACCGCCAAAATCTTTTTTTTAGATTTTTGGCTCGCGACCGAAAAAGTTTGCACATCCCTGGTTTATACGATCCGCTGGAAATGTTTCATAATTATGTATAAAAATATATAAAAGAATATGTGCTACTTTAAAAATATGAAAATCCATCGGTTCTCTAATTTTTAAGCGATTTTTTACTATCCTTTTATTTCCGAGAGTCAAAAAAGTGAATCATTTGCGTGACAAAATGAGCTGTTGTAATCGATATGGCGTCATATACATCCTCTCTTCAGGCTTTGAAAGGAAAGCGTGATTCCAATTCCTTTAAAATAGTTTTTACAGATTAAATTTTTTTTCCACAAATAAATCGTCTGCATGGATATAAGAATGGCTGTGTACACAAAACTTTCGAATGCCAAAAGTTTCCGCACGTTTCCAGAAGAGCATGAAATTCGATTTGTGTACATAATAAAAACTGAATATGAAGTTATTTATTTTAGGTGGACGAAGATGAACTATTTTGAGTGTAGACATATTTTCGTCAACTGTCTTTCAAGCGCCCGTTGTAAATGCATCCACAACGGGCTTTGACTTCTAGTTAAATAATAAAAGCGCTTTCTGATCGATGTTTAAAAACAAAAACAAAAAAGTATATGGTATTGCTTTGTCGATTTGTAGTTTCTTTTTTTTTAAATTAGTCTTTCACACTTTTACTGTTCGGTTCAGTGTACAGTGTTATAAATTTGGTGCAACATTTCACCAAAACATGAACCTAGAAAAGTTGGCTCCACATGTCAAATCCTTGTGGGCGAAACCCTGTTCCAACATTTTGTGCTTAAGTCTAACCATAAAATCAAAAAACATTCAACAAAATATTAAACCATCAAATGGAATGTTAAAATGACAGTTTCTATGGAAGTTACATTCCAATTACAGGAATTTTTCTTAACTGCAATTTCAGCGAGCGGCTAAATATTTTTCTGAGGAATAGAGCTCGGGGATATTGTTGATATTACCATACGTTAAATACTAGACTGAAAGGATGCTGCCCGAAAGCTTATGGATGTACTTTTTCATATTCACAACTAACGTCATCGCCCCACTCTTTGCTGTAATTAGCTGTAAGATACTGTCCTATAATGATGCAAAAGTGAACCTGAATGATATTTCACTATTTACAGTAGGTTTGAAAAATTAATTAATCGTTGGTGAGCTTGTTTTTACAGCCTCATTAAATGGTTCAACTCTGTAGGAAAGTTTTTTGAATGTACTTAGAATTCGGAATTGATTATATTCAATAAAAATTATGTCTGAAATTTTTTAGCACTTCACAGCTCTGAATTCATACCTCTGAATAAAAACTCGAGAGTTTCACTAGAAAGTTTTCTGTGCTAGGAATATTATACTTCAGTGGCGTAGTATGGGTCATGGGGGTCAAGGTTAACCTGGGATGCAGGGGGTTATATCCCCTACACCCATGAAGAATATTTTTGTCATACAAAATGTATTTTCTTCACACACACACACACACACAACATATAAATACATATGTATGAGTTGCAGTAGTCGTGACCAGTAGCGTAGCCAGAAAAAAAATTTAGGGGGGGTTTAGGCACTGATGTAACGGATAATCTACATTATGGATCACATTCAATACGTCAATAATAGAACTCTGCTAAATTTTAGGGGGGGGGGGTTCTGACACCCGAAACCCCCCCCCTTGCTACGCCACTGGTCGTGACCCCCCTTCCCCATGACATATTTCTCGTTATGCCATTCTTCGTAAAGCATTCATTATCTCCATTTCCAGTGGACATGAATTAGAAATCTTTAGAAAGTAACTTAATAGTTTTTGAGTAACTTGAAAACACTTTTTAACTGAAACTACATCCCTTTGTCTCAGAACAAAAGTAAAAACAAAAATTCTGGACAAATGTATGTTTTGCTGCTATTTGTGAAATTCTAAGCAAGTAATAACTGAAGTACATTTTATATACATTTTAAGCTATTTATGATATTTACGAATTCTTTTTCCTATTACCTGGATTTTCAGTCATTCAAATCGGTCCCGTTTTACACCGATGAATTTGGCTTCAGCACACTCTTTTATATTCATAATACGTCGACGCATGGTATTTCCATAACTACGTTTGTTAAGAATAAGTATGCATTTTACATAATTTTCTGATTTCTCCTGGAATACCTTCGGATTTTAGCAGTCTCATCATGTCACTGGATATTGATTTGTCTAAAATAATGTGCAGATCCCGAAACCATTAACCATTTTTAAGAGCATGACGTTAAAATAGTCAAATGCTACCATGATAATCATGATATGAATAGCCGCCTCATAAATGCTGCCGTTATATTTGAATACGATTGTTTACTTTGTAATACTATATATATTGTTATAGGTACGTGTTTTAACTTATGTGCATGGCTCATGCTAAGTCATAAATAATCATTAGTTAAGATTGTTTTAAAAAAAGCGTACTCAGTATATCGCTAAACATTAGAATTATTTCAATAACTTTCGATCGTAATTAGAGAGCCAAAACAGCATGAATAACTGTTTTTCATTTACGTGGAAATTAAACAAAGAACTTGGTTTTATTATTATTTTTTAAATGATCTTTAAAAAAACCCTCTTGAAATGAAATTACTTAAGCTAGCTTTGATAAAGTTTTAAAAATAGTATTTACAAGATGCTTTCAATTACTTTTTTTACTATGATAAAAAATTTTATGGCATCTATTTCCCTTAGTACAGAAAAGAACCATTGGTATTTAATTTTGAACAGATTTTTTTAAGTCATGAAATTTAGAATTTATTGAGAACTAGACTAAAAAACATTGAAGTAGTGTTATTTTCTATTTTTCTATCGGGTATTTCAGCAACACATAGAGTTATATTAATGAAATAACAACAATTAGATTGAATCTAAATTACAAATATGTATTAATACAATTCTGTTTATGCAAATTTAAACTCACTTTTCGTTGAATTAAATTTCAGTTTTAAAGAAAGTTTCCAGAAATTACATAACACTGTTTTCGCTAAAATTTTATCACCTCCCCCTCCTTCCACATCACGCCTTGTCAAAAGCCATGGTATTCTGTTCCCATCTTCGTAACGTAATAACCTTAATTGAAGTGACCATCTTTCTTAAGTTCAAACACGGGACACCCACGTAAACTAGAGGAGGGGAGTGCCTTAAAATTTATGAAAATAACAGTTTTAAACTTCGAATTAATTTTTAATGCAAATCTATTCTTAGTAGATTATAACACTGCCAATCACTACGACATCTATTTACTTGCAAAGATTTCATTTTCGCTACTATTTGCAAATTATGGGAGAAAAAGAAAGAAAGGAAAAGTAATGTAATTGGGTCCCCCCCCCCACCCACAAGTGAAAAATACGAGACAAAGTCTCAAAACATCGGACTGTCCCTTATAATACGGGACGAGTGTGGTCGCTTTACCTTAATTATAATTTTCATGAAAGCCTTACTCAACTCACAAAATATATTTATATTGGAAGTCTCCCTTCCTGAAATTACTATGCGGTGGCCATCACTGCATCTTTACAGCGATATCGAAGAACATCAGCAATAAGCTAATTTATGTCTTTGCTGATTTGCTTTGCTATTAGGATGGCAAATTGCCGTCTAAAATTTATTCCGGAGTTTGGAATTTAAATATTTTGTGTATAAATCTTCTATGAAGTAGGAAATTTTTCGACCAATAAACCTGTCACAAAACACGAAATTCTCAAACTCATTGGAACATGAATGTGACAGAACAGTTTTGTTGACCCCTCCCTCCCTCCCTATCATAAACTGTTACATTTAGTTAAACATCTGTCTCCCCACTTCGAGAGTTAACGTAATTTATAGAAGCCCCTAATTAATCCAAACTGTCATCTTTATTTTCCTACAGACCTGAAATCTTCATGCTGCAGTGGCGGCCCGTGGTCAAAAATGTTAGTGCAGCCGGAAGCATATGAGCCCCCCCCCCTTTCCTCCGGAGAGGATTGGAAAATCTTTGTTACTGAATTCAAAAGCTGGCGGATTAAGCCCTCACCGAGGAAAAAAAAATAAAAAAGAAATTACATAAAAAAATATCAGAGATCCTATTTTACTTCCATAAAATGGACATAAATTTCAACCAGCCGCTCTTATCGTCAAAATTGCATTAATCCGTGTCTGATTCGAAGTTTCCTTAGAATTTTCTTTTGTAACGATAACTTGAGAAGAAAAAAAAAAAGAAAGAAAACTACTGATTTTTATAAGTCATTCACTCCTATCTTTTCTATCAAGTCTAAATGCGAATACGAGACAAAGTCTCAAAACATCGGACTGTCCCTTATAATACGGGACGAGTGTGGTCGCTTTACCTTAATTATAATTTTCATGAAAGCCTTACTCAACTCACAAAATATATTTATATTGGAAGTCTCCCTTCCTGAAATTACTATGCGGTGGCCATCACTGCATCTTTACAGCGATATCGAAGAACATCAGCAATAAGCTAATTTATGTCTTTGCTGATTTGCTTTGCTATTAGGATGGCAAATTGCCGTCTAAAATTTATTCCGGAGTTTGGAATTTAAATATTTTGTGTATAAATCTTCTATGAAGTAGGAAATTTTTCGACCAATAAACCTGTCACAAATAGCACGAAATTCTCAAAGTCATTGGAACATGAATGTGACAGAACAGTTTTGTTGACCCCTCCCTCCCTCCCTATCATAAACTGTTACATTTAGTTAAACATCTGTCTCCCCACTTCGAGAGTTAACGTAATTTATAGAAGCCCCTAATTAATCCAAACTGTCATCCTTATTTTCCTACAGACCTGAAATCTTCATGCTAATCCGCTCTTTTAGATAATGTAGGAATACTATTCAGTGAGTTACTAGGGTCATGAATTAGGCATTGTATGCGTGTGATGGACAATTCCAAATTCAATGAAAGGATACTGAAAGCCATCGAAGATCTGCTTGTAAGCATGCACGTCAGAACTATAAGAACTTCATGGCATGATGTTCTGATAAATGGCTATATTTTGTTTAATACCTCCCTTCTATTCCAGTTTATAAATTTCAAATATTTTTAAATGATTAAAATGAATGGGGAGTTCTGAACGCCCCATCCACTAATGTGAGTTGTCCTCTTTTTGACTTGCAGTAGGTCCGAGTCACTTTAGTATTCCATTTCAACTTCTGCTTTGCAATACACGTCTTTTTTTTCTTTATTTCAAAAACAATGTTTTACAGGAACAGTCAACCTGCATTAACTTCCATTACTGTTTGAGTTTTTTTAAAGTGATATGTATAGCATATTTTGCTCTAAGAGAAGTAGTCTCATTTATCTGGTCAATTTGTTTTATATATATAAGACGATTTCATTTCCTATGCATCATTTCACCCGAAATAAAGATTCCGTTTTTGGTACCCTTTCCTATTAAATGTAAAGATCGCTATCAGCATGTGTAATGCAGAAGTGTTTTTATTTGCAGCAGCATAAAATAAAGAGTACTTATTAATAACGCTCCAGTGAACATCAGTGGTAACAAATCTGCCTGAATTCAAAATCCTTTTGGGCATAACTTAAATGCAAATTGCTGCAGAGATAAATCCATCAGAAAATTCGTTTATAATGAGTTTATTCTTCTTTTGAAATAGTGATAGATTTCGCATTTAAATTGCAAAATTATACTCTGCTGGAATTGCATATTGAACTAGCTCTTTATATGTGAATACGGATCTTTACGAAATTCAAATCTTTCCGACAAAATACTGAATTCTTTAAAATGCAATTCAGTATGTTATTTAAGGCGCTCCTAGGCAGATTAGTTTAAATAAGAGCCAAGAAATAAATGATTAAAAAAGTACAAACACTGCATTTGGTTGTTGCATATAGAGTAAATAAAAATGAATTTACATGGATAGATTTACTATCACAGTAACTGTATATATTCCACAGGATTTTTCAAAACAGGAATTTATGTTTATCCCAACGCTAAACAAAAAATCTGGAGTGACTCCACTCGACTTTCCGAACACTTACGATTAAGATCATTACCAAGCACTTAAACAAATTTTAATCGATGAATAATTCAAACATATATACCAAATTGAAGCTCAATCGAATGCACTGTTTAAACGCTAGTGCATATTCAAGAATTTCACTCCTTATGCCGTAATGTAAAAGAAATCTTTGTCGTAGTCCTGTAGAAAAACTATAAGTCCTATACACATCAAAATCCGTACCGGTCTTACGATGGTGGTTTATAACATATATACCCAATTTCAGCTCAATCGAATGCCCTGTTAGGAGCTATCGTGTTCAATCACATACACGCAAACACACACACATATATGCATACATACATCTCGTAAAAATAGCATAAATGAATTCGGAAGGCCTCTAAACGTGTAAATACACCAAAATCTCGAAGTCGAATTTTTTCCTGATTACAATACTGTCCTTACATGGTACATGTTCGGAAAGTAAAAATAACGTTTAGTAAAACACACTCACAGAGGCGCAATTAGATGTGCGCAAAGCGCCGTGTCGAGGGGAATGTCAAAATAGTTGTGGTTCCAAAAAAGATTCAGTTATGGTTCTAAGAAGGCAAAAATTAAATTTTGGCCCTAGTGACGTAAACTCTAGTGTGCGTAACAGCACGCACACATGGTACATCCGAATAAGGAGCTCGTCATTAATACGTGGGAAACTTTTTGATTTTATAAAGCATAAATTTGAATGTACACCTGGAAGCTTCAGAAACATTAAGAAAAATCCACTTAATAGTTAGCACATAAAACAGAAATCTTACATTACGTGCACAGGGTTAAATTTATATATTTGTTCAGAAAATAAGCCATACAACTAAATATTTCAAGCACATTTACTGAAAACGAAAAGTGCTTTTTCACGAAATAAATCTAAGTATTTTTAGTTTTAAAAATATGTATCTATCCAAATTATAAATAGACTAAAGGTAAATTTAGAAAAAACTTTTTAGTTAGTTAAATAATTTAAAAAGAAACATTACATGCTTAAAAATTGGGACGCATATATCGGGTGATTCAAAATAAATGTTATGGCGATTAATTTTTAAACCGTAAGTTATCGAAACATTCTTCCAGTTAGAAAAGTTCGTCAAATTAAGAGTAGCTTTCAGATATGGCAAGTTTTTTATTGAGGGTTGTATACATATTAAAATACAAAATTTAATTTTGATAGGTTTCTCCTTTCCTATCACTTATATTTAAGAAAATCTTGCCCTTTGTCAAAGAAAATTAATTTAAAAAATACCGTGTCTCTAAGTGAAATTATTAGCGAGAAAATTAGTTTTGAAAATGATGACTTACCCTACTTTACCTACTGTGTTGGCGTCAGTTTTCTGGTGAAAAAATCTTTACTTTAGGGGACTAACTATGAGTTGATAAAAGATAAATAAAAATTCCACTGTTGGGGAAAGCAATTAAACATGTTCACATTAGAGATGAGACGGGCTCATCCCGAGCCCGAGCCCGGGCCCGAACCGGGCTCGGGCTCTGTAATTCACAGTTGCGTTCGGGCTCGGGCTCGGGAAAAATTTCTCTTTTATTGAACATACTCCTTGAAACAGATTTTAAAAAGTGATTCATGAGGAAAATAAAAGTACTTTAAAAAAAATAGCAGCACGGCCGCCTAGAAGGTGCGTGAAGCTCTTTGGTTATTTCAGAACGGCGGCTTATATTGCTTAGTCATGAGAGCGGACATTATTTCATAAATATAGATATAAAGATTTAGAAAGTGCATTAAGAATTTGCAACTATATTTGTCTTTAATTTGCACAAACGGCAACATTTATTGTATTCTATCAAAGAATTACTTCTTTAAATTTTATTGAATTTTATTTATCTTATCTGAAATTTCGGGCTCGGGCTCCAACTTAAATAATATTGCTCGGGCTCGGATTAAAAGTCTTCGGGCTCGGGCTTCATAAAATGAGCCCGAACTCATCTCTAGTTCACATGTGTGAAATTCACAGGTACAGTTTTACCTAAAATGGTCGGCACTGCTTTATGAAATTAGTAATAATTCAGTCTTCTAGGGGGATCATCCACTAATTTCATTACGCTTCTAGAGAAGTAATTTTAAAGTGTAAAAGAGAATGGAATGTTACTATGGTGTGGTAACTTTCACTACAAACTGCCAAACATGCGTTGCAGGAAAATTCTAGCTAAATTAGGATTTTAGGAGTCAACTATGTCTATCGAGTGACTATTAATATAAATTAACGTCAGTTGAAAAGCAATTACATTTTTCTCAGTTTTGAGACATCCCCTTAATGCTTGGCGACAAATGCCCAAATTTTCAAATTGCAATATCTCGGAAACTATTCCACTTAGAGACACGGGATTTGTTTTATTGATTTTCTTAGGCAAAGATCAACATTCTTCTAAATATAAAGGGTAGGATAGGAGAGACCGTATAAAAATTAAATTTCGTATTTTAATGAGTATACACCCCCCGAGTAAAAAAAAAATGCCATATCTGAAAGCTACTCTTAATTTGACTAACTTTGCTAATTGAAAGTATGCTTCTATCACTTACGATTTAAAAAATAATCGCCTTAACATCTATTTTGAATCACCCGGTATACATACACACACGTATACATATATCAGTATCGCAAGTTGTCTGATTCACACAAAGCGGATTTTCCATGTTTCATTTTCCTTGTTTGAAGCCTTTTACCAAACAACTCCACTTCACGTCACTTGTCCTTGTACCGACTTCGATGACTCATCGGACAACTCATTTTGAAGTAAATAAAAAAATAAAAAGAAACTTTTTTCTTTTCCTTATTCTTTGTTTGCAAACAATTACGTTGCGCGTAATGTGGAAAGTTTAACATTTATATTGATTTCGAGAGCACAACATTTTGTTCCTCCCGTAAGCGTAAAATAGATACAATAAAGTAGTACACTTGAAACTACATTCAAGCTTACAGAGGAGTTTCTTTCATTTTATATAACTGAATCATTAGGAATATCAGAAATTTTGCATGATTCTTGGAAAATGAACTTATGGGAGAAAATTACTTTTAAACTGTCGTTTTAAATTCATTTATCCACAAAAAAATTGGATTAATAACTTTACACATTAGCGTAGGAAATTTTTGGATATACAAGAAAAAGAGTTTGTTATTTTCAACTGCTGTGAAATTTTATGTACCTGCTAAAAATATAGTTAAGTATTGTTTTTATTCGACTATTAAAAAATAACTAGTATATTTATATACATAAAGAGAGGGAAAATAACATTGCATCTTTCCGTATGTTTACAAAATTACGTTCATTTATTGGTAAAATAGATAGTTTAATCTCATACATGTATACAACTATTGCAAAATTAATTCGTGCAAAAAAATTTTCATACACGTTTTGTGCTGTTTTCGGAAGTAAATCTATTCACGTGGAAGAGTATTTTAGAATTACTTTTATACTATATTATTGTAAAATAAACTCATAGATTTTAAAATACTTAATACGTTTCTTTTAGATATTTAATCAAGTTTCAAACCATATATTTCGAGTGCAAGAATTATAAACTATGAATAATTTTTTTTTTCAAATCCTCGCAGTGGCCTAGTCACTATATCTGTTCCCATAAGAACACAGAAAGTAAAGCAGTAGCGGCTTGGCCAGTGATTGGGAGGATGAAAAGCTCTATCGGCTGGGCTGCTGTGGGACCGTGTACACTAATGGGAGCTGGCTCACGTAAAATCTGTACGTGGCTCCAATATATCCTCCAAGCTCAAACGATAACTCTGGGGGTGCCGATTTCAGGTGCTAGGTCTCTCATCTGGTATTGGTTCAAAATTAGGGGGTAAGAAATGGCCAGTTGTTCGGACCTTAGTAGTGGCAGACTTGTGCCTTTGCATGTGCGGGCAGCAAGCGTTAGCACATTGGGGTAAAAAAGTGTAATTTTTTTTATAATATACATGCAATAATTTCAGTTTGTGAAAAAGAAAAAAGTGTGAACAGATAATACTTTTAGGCAATGATGTTTATGTATGATTCAAATTTTTAATAGGTTTTTTTTTTAATTTTTTACCAGCTATAAAAAATTAATTTGCACATTGTGTGTAAATCTTTTAAAGCATTATATTTTTAAACACCTTACCTGTTATTCAATTTCTTTGTTTTATCTGTCAACGTATTAATAAACACCATGTCTACTAATGATTTCTGAAGTGTATTCAAAAAAGCGCATTCATTAGTGTATTCATAAAATTTTTATATTTGGATTCATATGTATTTCGAAAACATAAATATTATTTTAAATTGTCGCATATTGAAATATATGATTTTCTTACTAATAATGAGCGATTTGGTAGTCAACATTTTCAAACGAATAATGCGGAATATCAAATGCGTCCAAAAGAAAAAACGGGGAATAAATTCGAACAGAATTATCGCTTTGAACTCGGAAAATGTTTCTCACAGATTGCTATCGTTGCCAAACTACACAGAACTAATCTGTCGCGAGTGTAATGCGAGTAAGTGTATCGCAGACGATTTCTGCTTCCCGCAGAGTTCATCAGGACATTTGATTTAACGCAAGGGCTGCCGCGCGTGAACTTTTCGTCTGCAGCTTAACAGAAATCTCTCACCTTTTCACAAATGTATTTCTTCTTGTTGTCTAGTTTCTTTCAGCATTCATTTGCCAGTTGTGTTTTCTTCTCGTTTCAAGCGCTGCAAACAATAGAAACAAAACTACTCAGGAAAGGAATGAGTCGTGAAGAATTCTCAAGTCGTTTAGAATTGCCTCGTTAAAAATATATAATGTGATTAACACCTGAATAACAAGACAATGGCTGGTTCTTGTTGAAAAAAAAAAATACACTAGCCTAGTGCATTACTCAGTGGACTATGCAAATTATTTTAAGCAAATTTGTGGAAAGGTCCTTAAATTATTGAAGATTTCGTCTTATATTTATAGTTTATTGATGGCATGTTTGCAAATTTGATTTTTCGTTGATTTTTCAATATCGATGAGTTCAGAACAGCCAATCATTATGTTTTCAACAGTTCTTGGCTTTAGAACACATAATTTCTAATATTAGATTTCTTCACTGGAGTTTGAAAGAACCATTCAGTATTACAGACCAGTGATACACTGGCTACCAATAAGTATTTGGACACCTGTGATAGAAAAGAAAAACTAACTTTATTTAAAATCAATAGTTGGTAGAGCCTCCACGAGAGGCAATTACAGCGTGAACCCTCCGGGGAATACTTTCCACAAGTCTTTGTATTGCAGCTAGTGGTATTGTCTTCCACTCGGCTTGGAGTAGACATGGAAGTTCCTTCACCAATTTTGGACGGGTAGTGCACCCCTTAATTCGGCGATCCAACTCGTCCCAGAGGTTCTCAATAGGGTTCAGGTCTGGGCTCTGGGCAGGCCAGTCCATTCGATGAACTCCATTGGCATCATACCAAGCCTTGGTTAACCTCGAAACATGACAACTGGCATTGCCGTCCTGAAAGTAACAGGGTTCCAACCCGTAAAACTGCCACAACGTAGGAAGCACATTGTCATCCAAAATAGTGAAGTAGGCATCGGCGTTGAGCTTACCATGAATGGGGACCAAGGTTCCCAGTCCATACCAGGAGAAACACCCCCAGACCATAATTCCACCTCCGCCGAACTTGACTGTTGGCACAATGCATTCTGGCAGGAGACGTTCTCCAGGCAGACGCCAAACCCAGACCCTGCCATCCGAACGGTAAAGGGTGAACTTTGATTCGTCGCTCCAAAGAACCCGTTTCCACTGATCTACGGTCCAATTTCGATGTGCTTTGCATCACATTAACCGAGCAGCGCGGTTGGACTTTGTGATCAAAGGCTTATGGGCAGCAGCACGACCATGAAAACGACCATGAAACCTTGAACACAAGCAGATGTGCTTCCTTACGGATGGTATTCATTGAAACAATACTCCCGGATGCCTGTTGAAACTCCTCGCGGATGAGGGCCATCGGTTGGGTGCGGTTCTTCCGAATTTCTCTGGACACCACTCCTCGGTCTCTATCTACCAGTTTCGTAGGTCTGCCGACTCGGGGCACATTCCGACAATCACCGCTCACCTTCCACTTCTTAATCACATAGGTCACTGTCGATTTTGGGTACTTCAGATCGCTAGATATGTCCCTTAAGGATCGGCCACATTTGTGATACCCGATATTTATACCTTTCTCGAAATCAGAGAGCTCCGAACTGCGCGGCATCTTGCATGCGACTAATGCCGATGCTTTTCCTACACGATATACACTGGCGGAGGCCGTGAGGTACCTCAGGACCGCAGATATCGTCATTTGCATAGGTGTTCAAATACTTATTGGTAGACAGTGTATACAAATAGCTTTAAAAAATAATGTTGCTCAAAATAGTTTATTTATTTATTGTAAAACAGCAATAAATGGGCACATGAGAATGCAGATATATCATCTTTATGTTATGTGGGGCATAAATCTTTAAATTTTGTACTAGCATTATGTTAGCTGTCTTAGAAATAGCTGTTCACATTAAAAGAAAAATCAAAGTTTTGATGAACTGTTTATATTATGTCTTCTGTATTATGATTATGAAGAGGTGGTGGTCGTGGGGAGATTTTTACCCACTATTGTACGCACTCTATTAAGCTCATTTTTAATAAGCATTAATCTTTGGAAGGATCTTTTACTTAATTTGTTACTGAAATTTTCGAATTGGTCTCTTATTATTTCTGAAAAACTAACTTCCTAGAAGCTCTCTTTAATGATTTGAAATTACGTCTTATCGTTAACATGCAGATGTTAAGGGGTTTTACTTTCATATTAAAACTTACATTGGATACTGAATCAATGCTTTTTTTTTCAATTTTTAATACTTTTCCAACAAAGATGAAAAGTGTTTTATGATTTCTGTTCGTCTGTCTGTCCCATCGTGCTCTAGTTGCCGTAAATATGCATTTTCATGGGGGGGGGGGGTTACGACTACTGCAACTCACATATATATGTACACGTGTGTGTGATAAGGGAGTGAAGAATATACATTTTGTATGGCAAAAAATTCCTCATGGGGGGGGGGGTTATGACCCCCTATCCCCCTTGGCTATGCCACTAGTACTGTACCATATAACCTGTTGAAAATGGTGTAGTAGTGGAATTCATAGTTCTGTTTACTGTAGGTCACAAAATAAGTGCAATAAATCACATTCTAAAGGCAGTTGTAAATTGTTTAAAGCATTTCTATAGTTTAGAGGTATTCGTCTATTTCAAACAAAATAAAACTGATGTATGTTAATGAGGATTAAAAAATAATTTTCTTCATCCGAAAGAGTGTATACATCATTAATAGTTCTTGTGCAGGAATATTAAAAAGAATTCCAATACATTATAGCATATGGTATTTTAGAGGCATTGTTTCTTTTCAAGCAAGACATGATAAAAGCACATAAATATTTACAAGAGCATACTCTTCAATTGAAGGATGGGAATAATATTTAAAGTTCTTTTACAGGATCTCGAAAACTACATTAGTAGTGTTTTTTTTTTTTAAGTCATGCCAAAAATATCGCCAAATGATGTCCAATTTTGTCGAATTTAAAGATATATTGCCAAATTTGACGTCAGACATAAGTCTCCAAATCTGGTTATTGCTCGATGATGTTATGTGTATTTGCAAGGATACCATCAAATCTACTGTTAATAAATCAGAATTTAATTTTTATTACTGGAGAATTAATTAACAGAATTAAATGTAAAAGTATACGATTTCGCCAAGTTTTTACACAGTTTTAATTTAGAATAAATTAAAGCTCTATATAACTGATCAATCGGCAAATATATAACAGCATATTACACTGTAGAGGTAATTTAAAGAAGGGCTTCAGAGAGACGGTTTCTGAATGTTTATCATGTAATTATGCATGCTCAAAAAAGATTAATTTGTTGAAAAACATTATATAATCTGGCGTTTCGCATGGTTTTTCTTTCGTAATGTTTCAAACCATTGTTATGAATATGATTGTAAATGACTGACATATTTGATAACTAGCCACCTCCGGCGACCGGTTGGTTCGCCATCTTAATAAATCTTGTTCGAAGAGAATCCTGTTTCTCACTGGCTTCCTTGGCACTGAAATCTCTCAGATTCTGAATGGAATTTAAAATTAAGATGGTTACAAACAGGGGCGGCCCTAGGGTAAGTAGCGCCCCTTTCTAACGTGAAAAAGACGTCCCTTTTTATGTTCTACTTGCTTTTGAGTTCGAAATGACGCCCCTTCGAAGCCGGCATCGCAGTACGATGCTTACCTTGCTTACCGTGTCGGACCGCCCCGGTTACAAAAATAAGATGGTTTCGTGATAAAACCTACAAAAAGGTACAAATTATTTTCGTCCTATATTAATTTTGATGAGCTTCTGGATATATTGGCCTTTATCAAAAAACGGAAAGGAAAAAAAAAAGTAAGAAAATCTGAAACACCTTTAGATTTTAAACGCGCATTAAAGTGCTATATATTAAAAGCGTATCATAATCCATGCCTCTTCCCTATTTTCTTTTCTTATCCCATTAATTTGGAAAGTGCATCATTATTCATGAGTGGGATTGTACAAAATTTAAATTGATATTTCTAACATCCTTTTTTTGGATGTAATACAATAGAAATAAGATGGGGAAAAGATGTGCAGAAAAATGCACAATTTGAACCGAATGAAAGTTTCAAAAACTTATTTTTTGTTTGTTTGTTTGTGTAACGCGTATCTCGGATTTGTGTGCTTAGCCAAGAAGTCCACTTATATGTCCACGTCATAAGGAAAAACTTAATCAGGTGTATCCTTTATCCAGGCATAGCAGACGATAAAATGAATTTATTTATTAAAAAACTGTGTATTCTATAAGTTTTCGCCATCTGCCGACTGCCCTGTAAAATAAAAACTCATTTGTATTCCTTTTTTTTTTTATAAAAGATAGATTTTTTTATATATTACAGAAAGTGTTTTTTTTTTGCGCGATAAAAAGTAGCCTATATGTTAATCCAGGACTTTAACTGTCTTTATTCCAAATTTCATCCAAATCCGTCAAACCGTTTCAAGGTGAAAGACTAATAAACAAACACACACACATTGACATTTATAATATTAGTAGGAAGTAGGATTATTCTTATCACCTTGAAGTTTCCGAGTTTGGTCATTTATCTCTTTAAAAAAAGCCATAAATGCCCAAACTTGGAAACTATGAATATTTTTTGTGATATATTGGCAAAGAAGAAACCGTACTTGGAAATTTCAGTATCAGTACTTGGAAATTGCCTTTCTAGTATAGATCTTCAGTTTCAACGAATTTAGCAATAATCAGGCCCGGGCTGGCCTTGTCGGCTGTTCGGCGATCGCCGGCTCAATGGGCCCCGGAGAGGCCCCAAAAATGAATAAACTACTTCAAAATAAGAGTAATTTGATACATATCAGAGTAACTTGACTATTTATTTCCCAGTAATCTTACGCAGTGACGCAGCGGATATCACAAAAAACCCCGCGACTCGAGGGGGCCGGCGAAAAGTCAGGGGCCCCAAAAATCTTTAAAATAGTTAAATGCGGTTTTTAGGCACGTAAGCCTGATTTTCAAATTTTGCATATTCTAATATTCTATTCACTCTAAATTCCCCCAATAAGGGTCTCCTTTTCAATCTCTACCCGAGGGCCCCAATTAGCGTTGCCAGGCGTCCGGATAAAGCCGGACATAGTTAGGCTTTTTGATTGCATGTCCGGCCAAACTTAACATTGTCCTGCTTTTGTTAGGCGTTTTACTGGTGACTTTGACTGATTAGAAATAAAGTACTTGAACTGATTTGGCATTCGATGTTATTTATATTTCATTAGAATTTATAACAAGATTCATGGTAATAATCAAAAAAGCTTGATTTTACATACAATTTTTTTGTTGCACCTATTAATACTGAGACAAAATCCTCAATATTGTAGGCTGTCCGGCCTTTTTACCCAAATGTCCGGCCAAACTGGCTGGTCTGTCCGGCTGTTTGGTTTGGCGACCTGGCAACCCTACCCCCAATGGAGCCAGTGCAGGCCTGGCAGTAATAAATGAATTGAATGTTTACGGAAGTCTCTTTATATCAGTGCATCAAACTGTCATGTCAAACGAAAATTAAGCTATTTAATGCTTAAAAATATCAAAAGTAAAAAAATAAAATAAAATTAAGCAACACAAACAAATCTTATCACTACAGTATCGTGATGATCAAAAATAAGAATGAGTTAACCCAAAACTAATAGTACTATTAAAATAGTGCCAATGAACAGATTTAATCCGGGGGAAAACTTCTATTTCTGTCTTTTCCATAAAGAATCAACGCTAATTGAAGACCTTATCACCACTGATTCATGGCTCCAGACTTTAAATAAACGACGTTAAAAACGTTAATTGATCATTCCGTGAGGTTATTTCTGAGGAATGCTTATCTGCTTCCTGTTGCTTCTGATTCTCAGTGTCTCTCTGAACATCTTTCAGAGCTAATCAGAATACGACACACTAATAATACTTCCCCTCTCGAGAAATATCTCGCATGACGACTAAAAGGAACAAATTACACAGAAAGAGTGATGATGCAGTTACAACTCTGTCCAAGCGAGAAGGAACGCAGATATTTACAAACCCGACAACAAACACATCAGATTTTTTCTTTCTAAATATACCGAACTTTTGTTTGCTGCTTTTACTTCTTGTGAAGAAGAAGAAAAAAGGCACCAAACCATGGAGCTTCTGCACATCTGATTGGAATCGAGGTTTGTTCGGCGTACATATCGCTCAGGCGATCTTGAGCACGAATAGATCTGGTATGCGAAAAATTAAGCAAGCACAAAAGAGACATATTTTGGGGAAATGTGAAAATTTTTAAATATGCGATTAGGTCTTCTGGCTTTGAGCTTCGCTTCAGCCATTTTTTTTTTCTTTTCTAGGAATCCAATCACTGTGATTTCCTCTTTAATGATTGAAGATTCTAAAAATCAAGTGAAAAATTTCCACCGTTGAGTAAATAGGCATTCATGATTCGTTTCAAAGGAATCGGAATTCATTCGGGGGCAATGTTTTTAAAATTTTTCCCTATGTTAAAGCCTGCAAAAACTTCTTTTTGAAGATTAAAAAAATTGAAATTTGAATTTGGGTGATGTAGTGGAATGTTTAGGTCATAATTATATTTGGTTAAAATAGTGCCAAACTAATTTTGTTGAATTCAACAAAATATTCCTTTCATGGTATATATATAAAATAACACCTGTTGTATAGGAAATTTTATTGAAGAATGTTTTCATGGTAATAAGGGTTTGTATAATGAACATGCTATTAATTCGGGAGTTTTTTTTTTTTTTTTTTTTTTTTTGGCTTATTCATGGTTTAAAAATTGCTCTAAACCTGACTTGATATAGGTGCGCAAAAACTGGCGTTGCGGATAGGGTTTTTTTTTTGGGGGGGGGGCTACTTAAAAAAAGTTAAATAATGTTTTCGGGTAACATTTTACTTTATTCTATATGTTGCATTCTGTTTAAATTGAAAAAGCTGTTCCTTCTGTATCTTATTTATTAATTTTTTTTAACTAAGCCCTCCCCTAAAAAGACTACCGTGTCTGCCACTTTTGCGTAACATGTCAAATCATATTTGCTTGTTTTATACGGCTTGTTTTATTTTATTTTGCTTGTTACATACGGCAAATGTAAAATTAATTTATAAATGCAGGCTTTAGGCATTTCCTGTGTCACATTTCAAAATTTTTTAGGTTTATAGTCAAAATTTGCAAGTTTGCCTGACTTTTTCTGTTAAATTTAAAACTTCCTTATTATTCCACGCTTTTCAGTTTTTCTTGACCACTAGCAACCCTATATGAGGCAAAAACCCTCCCAGCATTCCGAACTGCTAGCATGATCATTATCCATATCTGCATTGGCATGAAAACATGCACTTGTCTTTTTAGCGCACAATTTAATCGTCAACAGTATTGCTGCCGATTAAAATGTCAACTTACTTTTTGTTGGCACTGTACAGCCTAAATTTATTATTTCATAAGTAAAATTTTATTTTTGAAAGTTTGCTAAATGGACATCAAACAAGAACAGTGTATAAATATACAAGTTGTTGAAGTAAATAGTAAATGGGAGGATGGAGTCAAACAGTTAACCCTTTAACGCGCAGTGTTCCCGCTCTGGGAACACACCACACTCCGACGTCTTGACTGTTGCCAGTCACGAAGAATAGAATTTGATTTCTATAAGAAATAGTTGCGGGTTACATAGCTTTTACTTTCTAGTACGACATTTCCTGAAAAAAAAATTGTCACGATTCTTTTTAACAGCACTGACATTTGCTGGAAAATGGAAGAGTGCGATAACAGCTGGATAGATTGCCCAATGCTGAAAAAAGGGCAGCCGTTGCCATCGCTCGACTTAACTACCAGCAAGATGGCGGACGATCGAAACGTTCATCGCGTGCCACAGATCTAGAGACCCTTTTTTTTTTGACGACAGCTGGCTGTGCTAGCTGCGTCAAAAAAAGGGTCTCTAGATCTGTGGCACGCGATGAACGTTTCGATCGTCCGCCATCTTGCTGGTAGTTAAGTCGAGCGATGGCAACGGCTGCCCTTTTTCCAGCATTGGAAAAGGGTTGCGCCTCAAAGGGTTAAACCCTCGTGCATTTCAAAAAATTACAATAACGCTTCAGTAATAATACTACATCACAGAAAAGCAAATAATACCCTTTGCTCAAATCTGTCCACGCGAGAAACTTGGAGTAAAATTCTTTTTTCGCATAACTTCTCGTTTGTATTTCTGTAAAAATATATTGGACATCTTTTGTGTTACAGAATGTCATAGATTAAAATAGTTGTAACGGCTACAGGTAGCTGAAATACTATCCCATGCATGATTGCCTATGCATTTCGGAACATCAAAATGATTATCCACATACAAAGAGTAACCGACGCACACGTGACAGCATTTACAACAGCATGAGAACTTTCGGATAGCCCCAAGACACGCATGATACCTCGAAAAAAGCGTCTGGACGAATTCCAGAAACTTATAAACTGTCTCTCCCACGTTTGTAACCAGTTGCATGCAGTAAACTATTTTTTCCCTCTTTCTGACGTGGATTTGCGTTAATTCTTCATAGTTTATCACAAAAAGTGTACTATAAAAGCACATTCGTTTAATTAATTCCTGTAAATTAGTACACGATGTCATGGTTAGCGAGAAATATGTTGTCCAAATTAGAGGGTTGTAGAATGCGCCTTCTTAGTCCAAATGAGATAAAAATTGAACTACAGATAATTCAAATGAAGCGCATGACATTTATTGAACTTTTTGAAAAAGTGTCAAAATACGCCGGTAGGTAGCACTGTAATACACATAAAAGCATTTAATTTGCTACACGGGAAACAGCTGTCACACACTACCATGGGGCAATTGACTGCTGGCTTCAACGAGCACTTTAACCCTTTGAGGCGCAACCCTTTCCCATTGCTGAAAAAAAGGCAGCCGTCACACAGCCAACTGCCTTCAAAAAAGGGTCCCTAGATCTGCGGCACGCGATGAACGTTTCGATCGTCTACCATCTTGCTGGTAGTTAAGTCGACCGATGGCAACGGCTGTCCTTTTTTCAGCATTGGGCAATCGATCCAGCTGTTCTCCCATTCTTCCATTTTTCAGCAGATGTCAGTGCTGTTAAAAATAATCGTGACCATTTTTTTTTTTACGGGAAATGACGTGCTAAAAAGCAAAGGATTCTCTTGGAGCTATGTCACCCGCAACTATTTTTATAGAAATCAAATCTATTCTTCGTGACTGGCAACAGTCAAAATGTCAGAGTTTGGTGTTCCCAGAGCTGGAACACTGCTCGTTAAAGGGTTAAATACGTTTTCGGGGCTAAAGGACTGGATTTGCATTCGTTCTCTGACTTAAAGAATGCTAATCTGCCCGTTTATTTCAAATTTCTCTATCATCTTGAGCCGGGCAAATGGGGACACTGGACCTGTTCGTATCTTCTTCGTACAACGGAATTTTTTTACAATTACAAAAAAGTTCTCCTGGGTAAGTAGCGCTTTTCTAATGTGGTTTGATGTGCAGAAAGATAACTAATGCTGAGATACGTCTTCTTGTTATAATAATGTTAATAGGCATGCACTGTAAAGTAAATGATTTTCCCGATTTTAAATATATACAAACAATACCATTTATGTATTTGTGTTACACCACCACTTGTTAACGAAATTTCGTATTATTTTGTTATATAATAAACGTGAAATACGTCATTTGAATTATCTGTAGCTCAAACTTTATTGCATTTGGAACTACAAGCCACATTTTAGAGACCTCTGATTTGGGCAATTCATTTCTTGTAAAACTTGTACCTTAAATTTCGAACTGTAGTAGCTTTTACTAGGGGCGTACTAGGGCAAAAATACGGGGGGTTAAAAAAGTAAATTATACTCATACAATGTACATAGAAAAACACAATATCGACACGTTCAATACCACGTGACAGACAATACAGTACACTATTTCAACATAATATCTCAGTCGGAGCGTTTCATCAATTGTTTTATGCTCTTGCGACAGAAGGTCCTGGAACCACCTTACAGTAGCTGTCTGAACTGGATCCTTCTTAGAAAATAGTCTTCAACTAAAATGCTCTTTGAACAGGCCGAACACATTAAAATCATTGAGCACCAGAACCAGACCGGGATTGAATGGTTGTATCCTACATTCTAAGATGAAAAGAGTGACTATAGCCACTCCTAAGGAGTGAAATAGTAGCCAGAGCATCCAGCCTCTAGCAGTGTGAATATATTCAAACTCTGAGAATTCGAAAAGTATTCTTTTTAACGAATTTATATTGAGGCTTATAAATACCAATCCATCAAGGGGAGTATTTACTGAGACGATGTACTTTAAATTTGCTGATGACTCGGGAAATAACTATACCGGGTGATTTAAAGGTTAAATTGCAGCGATTATCTCTTAAATCGCTAAGTGATCGAAACATACTTTCAGTTAGAAAAGCTTGTGAAATTAAGAGTAGCTTTCGGATATTGCAATTTTTTTTACAAGGGGCTTTATACAGATTTAAAAAATAATAAATTTTGTATAGTCCCTCTTTCATATCGCTTATATTTAGAAAAATGCCTCTCCGTGTCTAGAAAGGTTTAAAAAAAAACATGTCTCTAAGAGGAGTAGTTACCGAGATATCGCAAGGTAAAAATTTTAGCATTTTTCACGATATGCTAACAGGATATCTCAAAAGTGATAAAAAAAAAATAAAATTGCTTTTCAACTGACATTAGTTTATGTTAGCGGTCTACATTTGAATACAGGAAATCCTATTTTAGCTTGAATTTTCCCATAATATATGTTTGGCAGTTTCTAATGAAAGTTAACCGACATTAATTTTTCTGTCATTCTCTATTACACTTTGAAATTCTTTTTTCTGGAAGCTTGACATAGTGAATAACCCTTAAAAGACTAAATTATCAATGAGGTCCTCATGCAGAACCTATCAGTTCAGGTAAAACTTAACCTATTGATTATTTCACGAGTTTGAATGCGTTTAATCGACATTTTCCGACAAAGCGATCATTATTAAACTTTTATCAACTCATAAATGGTTATCTAAAGTAGATTTTGTTCCACCTGAAAACAGACTTCAACTCTGCTTCCAAAAAGGTCAAGTCGTCATTTTTAACAAAGAAATCTCTGTAACTATTTCACTTCATTCACGAATCATTTGATACATGGATTTTTTTAAAACCTTCTTGAACACTGAGCAATATTTACTCAAATATTAGTGATGGGAAATGTGGGACCGTGTTAAAATTTTATATTTTAATATGTATACAGTCCTTTGTAAAAAAAAGGCCACAATTAAAGCTTTTCTAAATTTAACAAACTTTCCTAACTGAAGGTATGCTTCAATCATAAGCGATAATCGTTGTAATATCTGTATGGAATTATCCGGGATAATATGTGTGCAGTTTTTCACACATATTATACCGGAAGACCATAAGACTTTTCTAAATTTCAACTATATATTTCCTTTCGAGTAATAAATTTCATAATCCATAAAAGCGTACTCACCAAGTTGAACAGGATTCGACTAAGACATTCGAAGGCCCTAGTCCTAACATTTTTGAGAGGCCTCCATACGGCCATAACTTGCTGACATTTATCGACACACAGTACAAATATTTGTTCGCAATGGGCTGCATAAGGGAGATTTTAGGGTTCAAATATACCCCCCCCCCCGAAATTTCTGCCAAAAAATTTAAACTTAGTCCAAAAAATTTAAATGCGCAGAAGTTATTCTCCAAATGACGTCAAGTCGATGAATGCTCCATAGCGGAATGATTTTGACCTTCAACATGACACTTGTTCTATCCTTGAATACAGTGCAATAAAACCCTTTTTGCATGGCGTTATGAGCTGTAAAAATGCATCTCTTTATTTATTCTAATTAGTGTTTTTTATGCTAATTATTTTTAAGAATAGAACTAAAATTATTTTAATTATTTCAGGGTCGCAAAAAACTTTGGACCCCAGGCCGCGGCTTAGTTGCGTTAATGAGGCCCTGATGTTGAAAAGTGTTAAAAAGCCATCAGAAGTATTTCAACCGTTTCAGAATACTAAATCATTCTTCTGCACCGGTTTATTAAAGTGAAAGATGCATCTTAACCATGGTGCAATGTTGCGAACCGTTCGATCTGGTTTTACAAATGAGAGATTTCCATTCTCTTAACGAATACAGTGCATCGCTTGGATTTTAAGAACATTATAGGAACTTCTATCACGAACGTTACGTAGCAAAATCGAATTTTTTTTGTACACTGTACAGTCACATACAAGAAACTTATTATTTTTCTACGAATGATTCTTTCAGTGAATTATCTCGATGACTTTTAACCTTCTTAATATTGGGCAAGGACGTCAGAAAATACATGTTTTCATATCAAAACAAGTGAGAACTCTACGTCTAATACACATTCATGAAATATCTAATTAAAATGGTAGTTGACGGGAATCTGTGAATTTTATTCAGAAAAGTATTTTAATTTCAGGCTCATAAATCGATAATGTTTTCAATATGATCAATACTTTTAAGAAATCAGTTTTCTCAAATCTATAGTTGAGATTATTCATACAGAGAACTTTCTTAACCCTTCTCACCTTAGTCAGGAGAATTTTATGTTCCCTTACGAAAATCTGTAAGACTTTAGCATATTTTTTCCACTCTTCAGTCTATCCGAAGTTTATTTAAGCGTGATTCCTTCCTGGTTAACCAAGCATCTGGGCGGCTTTCTTTCTCTTTTCTGGAATGTTGTCTGCCTGAGAAAACTATATACCCAATGCCTTTCTAATCCATCTTTCTCATTTCAACTTCTGACAGGTTAATACAAACAGTTACACCAGCATCTTACAAGCAAAATCCATTTTTGTCCATTAGTCACGCCTATTCCTCTGACCTTATGGTGCTTCTGCAATGCAAGAGTATTGATTCTTTCTAACTGATAAGTGCGATACTAGTGAAAGTTTTGTAGATGAATGAATAAATCTAATGCTATCATGAAAACTTCCACTTATAGTATTTTTACGATTGTTCTTGGAGCCATTTTCAAACACACATCTATACTCAGTTAAGATTCAAAATAGCTTATCAAAAATCCAGAAACGATAAATGTGAATAGTCATTCCTTATTGAAAAATCATGATATTGAAGCATCTTATAGTTAGAGGTGGGAATAAATTCAGTTTTAAAGAGAGTAAAAAGCTATTCAAAATCAATTAAAGTTTTTTATCCACAGCAATTTAATGACTATCCTACATTAACCACACTTGATGGTTTCTTTTTTAGAGCTTAACTATCAGTAATCATTGCATAGTTAAATAAATAAACTGAAATTTTTTAAATGCTCAATGGTTATATACCATGAATAAGTTTAAATGAACAACGCTACATGCTTTATTCTTTGAGTAAATTTAAATTAATGATACATTTTGAACAAGTATAATTTTAGAAAATGAAAACCGACTTCAAATTACTTCACCATAACGAAAAGCTATTCGCATTCTAAATTACTAGGGTTTAGAAAACTCTTGTCAAATATAGCAGATATCGTCAAACTGCATTCAGTTTTGGGAACTTATTTTTGACTCCAAATCTGGCGATAACTCTCCGAAAGTGGTCAATCATGGCGCTTTTGAAGTATGCCGGTATTGGAAAACCTTTCTAAGCTATACCATCATTCCTTTCGTAAAATAGTAGGGTTTGGCGAATTCTCGCCAAATATAGAAGATTTCGCCAAGCGGAGTTCAGTTTTTGGAACTTATTTCTTTACACCAAATTAGGTGATAAATCGCCAAAAATGGCCAAACTTGGCGACTTTTGACGTTAATACCAGCACTATTACTGGCAGCCCTTTATGCAATGATTTAAAAACAAGGGTTTTTTTCTGATTTTCGGAATGATAATATCAGCAGAACGTGACCAAATTAATATGGGACCACCTCTGAATATCTCCTTTCTAATAAAAAAAGGAATATTTGAAATCGGTCCACGCGGTAAAAAATTATCGTTATACATACATTAAAAAAAACATACGTGTTGAACGCAGCACTTTCTTCTTTTTTATAGTCCAGGGATGGCCAACCCTGGACTATAAAGAACCACTACGTTCTTTCAAACACGGGGATGAAAGAACGTAAGAGAGTAAAAGAAATCAAGTTGCACGCATAATAATAACTTTATTATTTTATATTATTTTATAAATGGTATTATTTCTAAAACCAACAAAAAAAGTATATCTGAATCATCTCAGAATATGCAAAGATTTCAGATACCATTCTAAGTCATCTTATAAGCATTCTTCTTCAGTGCTTTTGAAAGATACGATTGTTTTACAGAACACTGATGATCAAACAATATCGCATCTAAGGTCTTTGCTCCAGAAGAATTACCAAGGTCGAAACTGATACAATCGTCTTCTTTCATCCAATTTATTTGTGTTGTAATTTATATTGTTGCACTGCAGCTTTTCTTGACATTACAAGTTGTCGTTTTCTTTCATCATTTATCCCGTTTCCTGAGACAGGAAACTAAACAGAGAGCTTCAAACGTCATAAAAGGTACTACATACTACAAAAACAATTTCCCCCCCCCCTTAAGTTTTAAATTATTATAAAACACTTTTTCATTTGTTAAACATGATTAAAAATTGTATGAAATTTTCCTTTTCCTTATACGTCTAGTACTGACAAAGGAAAGGACCCCTTCAGGGGTCCTTTTACCCCTGAAGGGTAAAAGGACCTTTTACCCTTCAGGTAAAAGGCCCCGTACTGACAAAGGAAAGGAAAATCGTAATTCCTTTACATACGAAAAGGAATTACGTATGTAATTTTTATGCATTTAAAAAGGAAATGCATAAAAATTACATACGTATAGTAAGTCTGAAAATATCAGTATAATTAATCTTAGATAAAAATTAGTGTGATTTTTCTTTGTGTGTGTGTGGGGGGGGGGGGAATTTTTAATTTATGGGCTTGATCTATAAATTAGATACTGAACTGCTCAAATTATTGTTTGCAGCTATTGGCAGTTTTAAAGAGAGTACAATTACGAGCTCTGGGCATATATTCTATCACAGAACTATGTCAGTTTCTGCTCACTGAAAAGGTTTTCAGCCCTGAATTTAGATGGCACTTATTTTATAACAAAATAATTTGCATTTTAATATTGTTTAACCGAGACTGTTTATATGTCTTTCTCCAATCTTTGCTAATGCTAGCAATAATAAATAATTTTCTGACAACAAATGCTTAAACAAGTGATAATTTCTTTTAAAAAATTATGTGTAAAAAAAAGTTAAAGTTTTACATCTGATTTGTTCATCTTAAAGTAATTGAGATATAACACTCGTGAATTAAGTCTAAAAAAATTAAATAACGTTTGTAAATTTTACTGTTTGACAGAGAAAATGTTAAAGTTGTGAGCGTTCCGGAAAAATAAAGAACGCTAGGCACAAATGGGTTAAGGTTCCTGAAAGATTATAAAATAATGTAAGATTTGTGCAGAGTAATCTAATACTTCATCTCCCTTCTTCAGACAAGACAGTGGTTTCACACTAATAAAAGGTAGTACCTAAACAAAAGATTTAAAAATTTTATAAAAGTATTTTTTAAGTTATAAACATTTCAAAATAAACAGAATCCAATATAAAAGCGTTAAAGTTATTTTATAATTTCAAAACTGCATAAATTTTAATATATATTAAATATACTTAGCTTTTGAAATTTTGAAGTTCGGTAAAAAGATTTCTCAGTAGAGCATTCATACTAAACATTAATTTTTTGCAATTATCGCTCTTTCTTATATTGTAGAAATATATGAAAATCAGAAACTGAAAGATTAAGTTTGAAAAATTATTTTCTAAGAGGCATTTATTGACATTTACATTATATTTATTTAACCGATTTCATTATTCTTTGCAAAATGTTTTGCAAATTTAATGACGTTTGTTTTAAAATATGTTCAACATTTTTTTTATTAAAAAAGTTTTTGAAAATAATGAATATTTTCGGTATTATGTCAAGTTAAAAAATTTGTTTTTTTAATTTTTACACATTTTAAAATATAAAATACCTGGATATCAGTATAATATTGGCTATTATTTTTAAATGCTTGTTTGAAACGTATAAGTAACAGAAAATAAATTAGAAACGAACCGCTTTTGCTTTGGTAAATTTAGCACCAATCACAGATAATACCTTGTTCTAAAGAGAATAGATGAGAATAGTCACTCTAAGAATGAAAATGGCAACCAATTATTCCACTTCTACTTAGTATATATTCTGTCAAATTGTTAACATTTTATTGGGCAGTGTTCCCGCCCTGGGAACACCAAACTGACGTTTTGACTGTTGCAGTTACGAAGAATAGATTTGATTTTTATAAAAATAGTTGCGGGTGACATAGCTCCACGAGAATCCTTTACTTTTTAAGCACGTCATTTCCCGTAAAAAAAATGATCACGATTATTTTTAACAGCACTGACATCTGTCTGAAGAATGGAAGAATGCGAGAACAGCTGGATGATTGCCCAATGATGAAAAAAGGGCAGCCGTTGCCATCGCTCGACTTAACTACCAGCAAGATGGCGGACGATCGAAACGTTCATCTCGTGCCACAGATCTAGAGACCCCTTTTTTGACGCAGCTAGCACAGCCAGCTGTCGTCAAAAAAAGGGTCTCTAGATCTGTGGCACGCGATGAACGTTTCGATCGTCCGCCATCTTGCTGGTAGTTAAGTCGAGCGATGGCAACGGCTGCCCTTTTTTCAGCATTGGGAAAGGGTTGCGCCTCAAAGGGTTAAATTCTCTGCAAGTAGCATAGCGTTTAGGACTTACATAAAGTTAACATTGATTTTTCTCAAAGTAATGTGTTTCGTGCGGCTGTGTAATTAAGCATGTTTCTTAGTCTTCGCTATAAAAGTACTGACACACCAATTGCTCTATTTATAATTAGCGTGTACTTTTATCATTATTTTTTACAAATAAATTTAAAAACTGAAAAAGTTGCTTATACAAATGGAAAATATTGCATTTTGTGGCTCATCTTCCTTCTGGAGTTAACAATGTACATGTTTTTACGTTAATATTTCAGTTAATTGCATTTTAATAATTACTAGTCAGTTCAACCCAAAGACATTGTTCAACCCACTAGAGTTAGCTCGTGGTAGCTAATCTAGCATCTAGCTCGATAACGGAAAAAAAAAAAAAAAAATGCATACTTCCTTTCTATTAGCTACATGAAAATCGAGAATTCTATCGCAAATCAATTGTTGCTTTGCGACAACATAGTTGTAATCTCACTGGCAATTTAAAAGTCAGCTTTGAAAAAACTGATATTGAAATATTGCATTTATTTACTGGTCTCGTGAAATTCTCCAATCGTGGTAATCTTAACTATTCTAAGCTAACTGAAATAATAAAAAATATGAAGTTATTTTGTTCGTAACGTAAATTTTACACCAGAAATTATTAATTTAAGTTGACATTTAATGCGATGTAGTAAACTAGTGTGAAATAATACTCTGTCGGATTTCGAGTAAACTCTCTGAAGCTTAAGATCGCTAAAATCGTGGTAAATGTAAATTTTCGGTATTTTGTAATCGCCTACGCAGCTTTCTCGATATCCTTTCACACATCTGTACAAAATTTCTAGTCGACTGGTCCAAAGATGTCGATATGCAATCGTAATCACCTTAAAAATTTTGTTTTACTGTGGTACAATCTTGAATCCTCGCATTTCTGGCTTTTATTTGATTAATTGGAATTTCTCAATCACAGTTTTTCTTCAAATTTACTTTTATGATAACTCAGATTAACTGTTATTTTTTTTAGTTTATGTTATTATCATTTCACTCTAAAAGTAGCTCTTTAATAGGCTTATTAGTGGTGTATTTTTTTTCTTTAAATACTGTTCATCTGCACTGTTTTTATGAGAACAATGCGCTGGCATGTATACTTGGAGTGGTTGTTGCATAAGTTCTGACACGCTGCATATCATTAGATGCTATTTTATGCATAACTAATAATACATGTAATAAGGACCGCCTAAAACATAACTTGATAGCATTCTATTATTTATTCTTTATTAACAATAAAATCCCACAAAAATCGGTATCTCAACAGGCACATCATATCAGAGCAGGAGGATTTTTTTTTTCTTGAACTTGATGAATAATAGGATACACTTCGATGAATTGCCATTTTTTTCCTTACTTAGATGAATTAAACCTATTTTTTTTTACGTTTTTGTGCAGTTGGATAAACTCATGTGAGAACAAAATAAATTGCATTTATTTTTTTATTTTAATTTCCTTTTTTTACCGGTAGAGCATTTCGTAAATTTTTTCCGGGCTTTTAACAATCTCTGATGCATTAAACTTTCATACAGTTTAAAGAATAGAAAATTTGATTTATTTTTTTTAATTTCTTACCGAAGAAATATTTTTTAAAGGAGAGCAAATTATTTTCATTGATTTGCCTATGATAGTAAAAGCAAAAACATAGAAAACCTAATATTCATAAAGATCAATATATGTCGCTCGAATTTGTGTGTGTGTAAGCTTATCTTTTTAAACATTAAATCTAAAAACATTAGAAAATAATCGATACAAAATGAAATATTCATAATTAATTATTTTATAAAAATTGACATGAGGCACTTTTTCGAAAAGTAATAATTTTTTCATTAAACAATCTCATAATATTTGAATTATGTCTGTCGTTAACCCTTTAACGCGCAGTGTTCCCACTCTGGGAACACCAAACTCTGACGTTTTGACTGTTGCCAGTCACGAAAAATAGATTTGATTTCTATAAAAATAGTTACGGGTGACTTAGCTCCACGAGAAACCTTTACTCTTTAGCACGTCATTTCCCGTAAAAAAATTGTCACGATTATTTTTAACAGCACTAACGTCTGCCGAAAAAATGGAAGAATGCGAGAACGGCTAGATAGATTGCCCAATGCTGCACAGCCAGCTGCGTCAAAAAAAGGGTCTCTAGATCTGTGGCACGCGTTGAACGTTTCGATCGTCCGCCATCTTGCTGGTAGTTAAGTCGAGCGATGGCAACGGCTGCCCGTTTTTTCAGCATTGAACTCCATAAAAACAGACACACTTTCTCTTTACTCGGCCGCCTATCGCCACACAGCAAAATTATGTACATCATTCGTTTACAAATTCAAAATACTTTAATTTGCTATAAATAAAATTAAAATAATGGGCAATCTTCATGTTTAATATTACATAAACTTCGTTTTTCAATGGCAACAACTTATTTCGATTAAACAAAAGAAAACTCTTCAAATTACCCTAAATATAAATTTTTATTAATTTACTACGACGATTTATGGAGATATTGCAAATTCTTTTGTGCCTGATTTTAAGGTGTTATCTTCAAATTGAGAAAGTTATATGTATGTTCCGAATTTGTAACCTTATATTAATTTTGCTAGTAAGAATTAAAAGAAATATTATTTACAAGTAAAATAATGTTCCTAGTTTTAAAACTTTTTGTAATGAGAATTAAAACAAAAATATTATTTATCGTTTCGTTTGATTCAAATCAGCAATTTAATACTTGAATTTTTAAAACGATTAAGAGCAATCCAGTATAGATATTTGTGTAATAAAATTTTGCTGATAACATTTCACACATTTTTTTTTTTTTTTTTTGAGCGTATTATATGTAAAATAATTACTTGGGTAATTTGTGTTAGTTAATTATATAACAAATCAAAAGTATTAATTTAAAATTACAGTTTTAGTTTGAATGGAGTAACAGAGTACCTTACTTATTCTTTTAACAATGAAGAAGTCTTCTTTTTTATAATTTACCTGAAGGTTTTTTAATCAGCTAACCTTTAAGCTTGCTGTATCATAATATTAGTGTCAAAATGGTTAGCACAATATTACAGAATACAATATTGTTATTCTACTGTTCAAATAGACCATTGAATATGTTAGAGTTTTATTAATGATCAAGATTTTTCATCTTAATATAGATTACTTTAATTATGCAGTTATTGACCTTTAAGTAATGAGACAGGGGTATTTCTCTAAATGGGCTTGCGCTTTTTGTAAAACTTTTGCATCTACAAATGAACACTTTCTAATTTATTTTGAAATTGCTATTGTGAGTAATTTGGAGGTTCTTTTAGACAGGTTATATGCTGTTTGAGACATTATTAAGAGTATACCTTCTACTCACCTGACCAATACGAGCATGAAATTTACCTAGGAATAGCCGTTGAAGAATGATTTCACGTAAAACCAGGAAATAAGTATAGATACTTGTCATGTAATAAACGTACAATAAGGATATTTGAATGTTATTTTCTAAATAAGTTAATATGACCTACCAAATAAAATTAACATGACGAAAGCTTTGCATTACAAATATATAATTTATTTGCTTCAAAATTTAATATTTTTTTAATACCGCTAACATTTACTGTTTTCTTGCAAAATAAATCTAATTTGCATTATATATACGATATAAATATACATTTTAAAGACAACTATCAAAAATTATCACATTATAAATTGATATACGGTACCTTAACTCATTAAAATAAGACATTTTAATTAAAATAGAGTCAACTATTGAATGTAAAAATGTGAATGAAGATCAACCTACCAAATGAAATTAACATGACGAAAGCTTTGCATTACAAATATATAATTTATTTCCTTCAAAATTTAATATTTTTTTAATACCGCTAACATTTACTGTTTTTGTGCAAAATAAATCTAATTTGCATTCTATATACGATATAAATATACATTTTAAAGACAACTATCAAAAATTATCACATTATAAATTGATATACGGTTCTTTAACTCATTAAAATAAGACAATTTAATTAAAATAGTATCAACTATTGAATGTAAAAATGTGAAACTTTTTCACAAGCAGGGAAAATTATTTTCTGAATCTATTTCTATTGGAAATTTAAGTAGGTCGCTGTTCATTTTTTTTCGAACATTAATTTCATAATTATTAATTACATTTTACAAAAAAATAATTATTATTATGTTTGGGCTGTTTAGCACTAACAGTACGGGAAAAAATCAGCTTCTTACTATCAATATCTAAGCGCTGCTATTGGAAAATATAAAGTTGGGGCTTATTTAAATATTAAGATGGCCCTTTATGCAAATTTTATGTAAAGAAAATTAAAGTGCACGTTATTCATAACTATTGGTGTAATTTATCTGTACGATGAACGACGGCCGAGTGAAGATCAAATGAACTCTCCCCCCCCCCCCTAAGTGTATGTAAGAGCTCTGCAAAATTCTGAACTCCATGAAAACGAAATGTTTCAAAAGAAATAATTTCCAAATCAGTTTTATAGTTTCTACTTATTTATTTTTTAAGATAAAGGAAATTCTTTTGTTCAATTAAAGTTGGTATTTATAAAGAATGAGAACTCATTCTACAGTTGTACATATCATCCAATAAGGGGGAAAAACATTCTTTAAGAGTAAAGTTGGATTTTTCTTTCTGTGCTAATTTAACAACCAGTTTTAAACAAAGCTTAACGTCACTCTTTTTACTTCTTTCTTATTATACGATACATATGATGTTTTGTATTCTTTTACCGTCAAGACCCGATTTCTTTCGTGCTATGCTTTGATTTACATAACTCATTAAACATAATAAATACTGAAAAAGGAAAAGAAAATAAATTAGGCTTTTCGTGGAATGTGAGGGAAAATAATTATGAAACATGAATTTCATACAGCTAGGTGTTTAATATTGATCTGTTTTGGAAGTTTGAAAACTTCATAGCATGTTAATATTTGAAAAAAGTTCAAAAGTAATTAACAGACACAATTCCATTTCATTCATTATTTTAGTAGGTTAGGTAGCTAAGAAAAACCCGATTAAGTTCATTTATTTATTTTTCTTTTGTTTTGTTTATAGAATGCTTTATTATAGTTACTAACTTAAGAAATAAATAAAAAATGTTTAAAAAAATCAGTTATTAAAAAAATCTCTTTAATCTGGAAAATCCGCTGAAAGCCTAATCATAGCTTGAGTCAATAAGCTACGCTAATTGATGATACTGGATGATAAAGTTTGGTCAAATTATGAACTGTTAGGAGATTTGCCGTTAAGATGCGTCAAATGTGGTTAACTCTCAGGTAAATTTGACGAGTTAATCATTTTTGACTAGTTTTTACAAATTTTTAAAAATACTTTGGCGTTTCAGCTTGTGTTAATTAAAAAAAATTAATCCTAAAAGCATATAATCCTAAATAGCAATAATATCTATTCGATTTATTTTCTGCTTGATAGCAACTAGAACCAATTAAATAGAAAAAAACATGAAAAAAGAAAATCAAACTTATCAAAATGTATTTTTAACACAATGAACTAATAAAATATTCATTGAAAATATAAATTTCGTACACGATCAGGAATTACGGTTGAATGTTTTCTAACCTAAATTGCGAAAACATTTCAATTTTGCAGTTCATTTAAATAATTTATTTGATTTTGGTTCTTAAACATTTTTTTCTGCTTAAATGTAAGTTCCCGTTGAAAAAATATGTACTTATAAATAGTCGTCGGAGCTTCAATTTTGGAAACCAAATTTCCTCTATTCAAGTAAATTAATTGATTTGTTGTATACAGGGTATTTAAAACTTTAAAAAATGAAATTCGTCTTTCAACATTTTCATTTTTCTGTAGATTACAAGACCACCAACTGACTTCACATGAATACATTTTTCATCGCCATGTGCCCACTGTTGACTTTGTAAATTGTATAACCAGACTGTAACACTAGTCACTTAACTAATCATATATTGTAATATAAAATCTAACAAAAAGGTTATGTTTTGCATATCCCATATGGTGTATTTAAATTATCGATGTTTCCATGTATACGTGAAGAACTAACTGATAGGACTTTATTAATCACATTTGCCCCTGGACCCAGCCAACTCAATTCATATGGGCTAAAATAAAATAAATTGCAACAGAAGAGTAAAATATCGATCTACTATTAAAAAAATAATAATGTATTACTGCTTCATGTAAATTTTTGTTTATTATTTTTTTCAGTTGTGAAAATAGCAAGAAATGTAAAGCATGCCAAGCTCATTGTTTATAAACTTTTTCCTTGTCTGTCTTGTTAGATTTCATTTATAAACTCTTATTCAATATTACTTTTTCTTGATTATTATTAGCTTTATTATGGGATAGTAAAGCATTATCTCGCACTAAACTAATCACTTGGAACTTCATACATTTTATGATAATTATTAAATCTTATGTAACAATTTACACTGGCCCATCATGGCGGTATGGATAAGACACTGAAAATGATCGACGGTTGAAGTGTGAAGGTCCCGCGTTCTGGCCTACCGCGCGGCTGTCGATCTAACGGTTTGGAATTTTGGTGGGTTTTTTGCAGATATAACGTGAATACGCATTAAACTTCCTCGACCAATGCACTTCAACCCCCCCCCCCACGTAGTCCCATTCCTCTCGTATAGGCTTGCCATAATATATATACACACACACAGAAAAAACAAGTCTAAACTAATCTAAACAAGTCTAAAACAAGTCTCTACTTAACCTCATTTAATAGCTACTTCGGGCAGTTGAAATATAAGCAGAAGTACTCTGTTACTTCTCTAAACTAAAACTGCACTTAAAAGTTTACCTCATTTTTCTCTAAAATTTCATTGATAATTCAGTTTTCTATCACAGCTCACTAAGATCACGGGTCATTCGTGAAGATCCATAACACTGATAGTTTTCCACCATTTAAGTGGATGTACAGTCTGTCAATTATATGACTATTATATCAAAAACTGTGTGATTAATACTTACAAATTAAATTTAAAAACTGCATGAATAATACTCACAAATTAAATTTTAAAACTGTAAGTATTAAACTTACAAATTAAATTTATAAACTGTAAGTATTAAACTTAAAATTAAATTTTAAAACTGTGAGTATTAAACTTACAAATTAAATTTAAATACTGTGTGATTAATACTTACAAATTAAATTTAAATACTGTATGATTAATACTTACAAATTAAATTTAAAAACACGAAGTTTAATACTTACGGCTCCAAGTAATGATTTCGAGTGGGAAAAATATTTATTGGAAAATCAGGAACCGTATTATTAAATATTATAAACTTGATTTAAAAATTTTGCGCTAGGGGCAGAATCCCCCTTTTTTTCTGTAAATGTAATCTGAAATTTACAAACTAGATCTAGATTCTAAAAACGAACCAACAAGTGCATTATTGATTGAGAGTTCCAGTATTTGGTTATATAATTAACCCTTTGAGGCGCAACCCTTTCCCAATGCTGAAAAAAGGGCAGCCGTTGTCATCGCTCGACTTAACTACCAGCAAGATGGCGGCTGATCGACAGTCTGGGCCTGTGACCCTGCGCAGCACAGCCAGCTGTCGTCAAAAAAGGGTCTCTAGATCTGTGGCACGCGATGAACGTTTCGATCGTCCGCCATCTTGCTGGTAGTTAAGTCGAGCGATGGCAACGGCTGCCCTTTTTTCAGCATTGGGCAATCTATCCAGCTATTCTCGCATTCTTCCGTTTTCAGCAGATGTCAGTGCTGCTAAAAATAATCGTGACCATTTTTTTTTACGGGAAATGACGTGCTAAAAAGTAAAAGATTCTCGTGGAGCTATGTCACCCGCAACTATTTTTATAGAAATCAAATCTATTCTTCGTGACTGGCAACAGTCAAAACGTCAGAGTCTGGTGTTCCCAGAGCGGGAACACTGCGCGTTAAAGGGTTAACAGACTGTGTACTAGGGCTTTTGTAAATGCCATCTGCCTTCTCGGATAAAAATCTCCATGGATAATTAATCTCCTAATACTGTAAGATGTTTCCAGTGATTATGGCACATCACTGCATAAAATTATTATCACCTGAGCCTTATCTATGACACCAGCGTCGAACTGATGAAATGAACAGTATTTAATCTCAGAAAATCTCGGCTCTAGAGATAGTTTTGCTGTGCACAGATCTGAATATAGTCGTTTTCAGTTCCAGGACAGTGCCGCCTCTACGCTTCGCAGAATTTTTCGCATTCTTTTCATAGAGATTTTTATTTTTTCCGTCGCTTCATTCAAAATTCAAAAGCTGTTTCCTCTTTAGCTGAAAAAGAGCCAACTGCTATGTTTAAATCGTTGACATTCAGAAACCCTGTAAATACAACTATTTTCCTCGAATTCTGAGGTTATTTTATGTTGTAGAATTACTTCCAGATGATATACATCTCTGAACCTTCCTTTTGGTTTATAAAAATTGATCAATCGAAACGCTACGTGATAGTTTTTGTGTATTCAGGTGATGATTTAGAGAGCCCACAATGTAAGAGCGATGGAAATAAGTCTGGAAGAAATATATAGATTTGCCGGTGAAAATGCACAGGTAAAATAACAATGGGAAAGTGAAAGTGCGAGTCAGTGCGTATATGCAACTTAAATTGCGCAGAAGTCATTTTTATTTTCAGTAAAAGAGTCGTTTATCATTCTCAGTTCAATTGTTCTGTTTCTTTTAAACATTTATTACTTTAAAATGTATGTTTTTATCTATATCAGAATAGCATCTCTTATTCTGATATAGAGATATATCAGATTAAGAGCTTAATATTCCAATGTGCACTTATTTACTTATAAGCTAGTGTTTATTTTTTAGTCATCAATTGAAAGAGAAAAACTACTTCACTAATTTTTCTGATTTTCGCAAAAACATACGGGTTAGTGTGGAATGCAAATTTCCAAAAAGTCTGGAATTTCATCAGCATTCTAGGAGTACAGAAAAGGGATTAGCATATGGGAAATAGTACAGAAAGTAAAGGTCTAACAACTGTGTATAGTTAAAACGTTACAGGTTACACAGAACCTGATTATGACCATCGGAGACCCCAAGGATTGATGAATTTGTGGGCCTCATCTATGAAATTTATTTTATTTTTCATAAAATTTTGATACAAAGAAATATTTCAGAAAAACATTTGAAACTAGGGACCATGGGCAAAGTCCCAATTTGCCCATGCGATAATAAGAACCTGAGGTTAGAGAGTAACACAGTAACAAGTAAAATTGACAGTCGATTTTTTTTTCCAAATTAAAGTTTTATTCCGGTTGAATGAGTTTGTTCTTTATTCAATGAACTTTATTCACAGTATCCCAATAGTGTTAAAAAAAATTTAAGAAATGTTGATAATAATAACAATAATGCTAGAAAGCCTTACTTCAAAGTGTGTGATCCAAAAGGTATGTTTTATTCTAATTTTATGTAATGTATTTTCATATGCTGTCGTTATGCAAGGTAGAGCGCCGCATGTTAGTTTAAAGTAATGCATATTTTATTACTTAAATATTTTATTATACAAATTAAGTTTTAGTTAAATATAAAATGTAAATATTGCTAAGTTATAATATTTTCTATTTTATTTATGAATGATTTTCCCTTACAATCGTGGACGATTGTGGTCAGGGAGGCCGATTGTTAGCTCCTTGATTGCACGTTGCTTAGGCGATTTTGTGAGAACAGTGAGCATAAAACAAAGAATATACTTGATCATGAAATGTTCTGAAACGGTACGAATAAACGGAAATTTTGTATTTACTGTAAAGTTGTTCAGCATTTTATTTATTTTGTATTTGAAAATTTATTTCACGCCATCCTCCGTATGACACGAAAAAGTAACGCTTCTTACAGTGGAGTTTGAGAAAAAAATTCTTCAAAATATTTCATGGCAATTAAGGATTCAATGCAAAACGTTTGAAGTATTTTGCTATTAATGAATTTCTTTGGAACCAGTTGCTTCCAAAACAGCTGATCTCCAAACGCATGTTATTAGGAAATAAAATGTTCGATGACTAATTTTTGCCTCAGTCGAGTTTTTTTCAAAGTTAATGTGGATCGGTGTTGAGAAGCTAAATTTGCTTTTGAACTAGAAACTTGCAGGATTTAAAAATTGTTTCTTCCATTTTTTCTACAATAATAAAACGAATACAGATATCCTTATTTACTTACCTTTTTTAGGCGTAGAATTCTATTATAAGTCGAAAAGAAAACAATCTCACAAAAAAAAAAGAAACAACAAGAGTTTATTCTCTTCATCAATCTTTCCGAAAGAGAAATAGAAAAATATTTTCGCATTTCTTATAAAGACTAAGGTTAACGACCAAGAACTTTTTGTTAATTTACGTTGCATGTTTCCAAAAATACTCTTCATGAAAAAAAAAATGCTATTAAGAGTATTATGTCAATTACACTTCATTCAAATATTCTGTAATTTACAGAATATAATCTGCTTTTCATGGATCACTTTTTTTTTCATTTATGGCAAGTGTTAGATTTAATCTCATCATCAAATAAGCTATTTCATTGTGAATCTAGCATGAAAACATTTAGTTAACGAATATGTCACAGCAATTTAATGGGAGATTTATCTGTTTCCATAATATGCTTTTATTTCCTGTGAAATAAAAAATTCATTTCGGAAAGTCATTTAAATGTATAGCTAATAGAGATGAATAATTTATATAATTTTTAAACTCATTTCATAACTAATTAAATTTCATAACTCACTTTTTGAACCCAACTGCGAGCCCTCAATATAAACTATTCATATACGTTGACATATACCTTGTTATTGTAAGAATGAGTTTTATTTATTATATTCTTTCAACAACATTATAATAACGTGTCAATTAAAATAGACATTTTAGCAAATCGAATGTATTTTTACATTTTTATATACATATGGTTATCAAATAATTACAATTTTTAAAATGTTCCGCGGACACCTCATGAGTTTCTTGTTCATTTATCAAATTATATATAATTTCTGATGAACTTAATTCAAACTTATTTGAAATTGAGATACGATACTTTATAATGTTTTGGATTTGTGCTTTTCGCCAAATATAAACGATATCACCAAGGAAGTTTCAGTTTTGAAATTTTAGTTTTGCTGCAAAATTTCGTGATATTTTGTTAAAAGTCACCAACTGCGTGGCACAATCTTGGCCACAGTTGGTGAGATTTAGGCATAAGCCACAAATTATTGACCATACACTAAATGTTAAATGTACTGAAGATATCCTTAGACCGTGATGCATTGCAAGTCTTTGGGGCGACCCTGTAAATAAATTACCCAGAAGATTGCAGTCAAAAAGAGAGATGCACAACTGGATGTTATAGCAATCCTAAATACAAGATTTCAACGTTCAACAAAATTTTACATTTTTGAGATATCCATTTGAAATATGTATATTTAGGCATCACTCCAAAATTAGCCAAAATGGATTCATGGTCGGTCAAAATAGATCGCACAGGCATACACACGAGTATGTACGCTGAGACGTCAGGATTAAACTTGTGAAAATAAATATTGAAATGGTCAAAGTCAAATTTCCCACTCAAAATCTTAACACTAAATTTTTTCGCTACTGCAATAATTATTTTACTTATTAGAACAAGAAAATAAAAATGTTTCAGCTGTCATAAAAAACTCTATTGAATAGTCGCGTCAGTGTCAAATATTTGTTTGTACTTTGATATACTAGATACAGAAAAAGGAGATTCACAAATCTCTTTTAATACTAACGGTGTGAAATGTTATATATAATGTGCAACCAGAAAAAGAATTGCATTATAAGCTTAAAACATTTGCATCTTAAAAAATTTAATTTATGGAAGTAAAATAATTGTAAAAATACGCCTGTGTTTAAAGATGATAAACTTAAAAAAAAATTAAAACAGCCTAAAACAATATTTATTTTGCTTAAATCGATGAATTATCAATTTTTCAAGCTCTTTTATTGAAATTCGCTTATGTTATTCCAGTTCAGAATATGCATACGAACTTTAACCCACTTCTCGTAAGTCAAACAATCTCAAATTTTGCATACGTGTATAACACCGCTGACACTGAATTCTGCTATTTTTTTTATAAAGACAATAAATCTTTATTTATTTAATGTTTTATTTCGAGAAAATTTAAAAGTGTCTCTTACATTGAGTAGAATCAATTTTCCTATCTGTTTTATACGTAAGTCGATGTAGTAGAATCATTGAAAAATTGTTTATTGTTCTTCTTTTACTTTTTTAAAAGCTCTTCCCAATATCGTGTTTTCTTGCATATATCAGCTCGTACCTAGCGAACCATCTATTGGATATTTTTTATCTTTAAATCTTCGGGAAGTTTTTCCGATTCTAAAAAAGATAAAATCAGTTTCGATTCTGTAAGTTTATCTTTTAATTCGTAGAGATTTTTTGAAAAAAAAAAATATTTCAATAGGAAACCGACTTATGGCGTGAGTTTACAATAGCCTACAATACGTAAAACTTTGTGGTTGACTCCAGCAACATGTCATATTGTCTGGTATTTAAGATTTCTGGCTTTTACATAGATCGCCGGGGTTTGATTCCCAGTGTGACAATCTAAATTTTATTTCCAATATTTGTTGAAAATGTACTCGTTCATCTGTCAACATGGAAAAGAGACAAACAGCCAAGAGACAGATGTTATTGTTTAAATTCTTATTGCACCATGTTTCACATAAAAGCAAAGAAAAAAAATGTTGTGTAGTTAAAGCAATGGACAAGATACGTATTGTCTTTTGCCTGTGTAAGTTCAAGTACTTTGGCCTTCGAATGAATGCTTTTGTCCGAATTGCAAGTATATCTTAACAATCGCCATAGAAAAGTATTTTTTTAAATACGAGCTTCTATAAATTCATGTTTCCAGTTAGTTAAGAAACACAAAAATAAGTATTAAATTGAATCGGGTATGCAAATAAGGGATCGCACAGTCGTGCGGTGCGACCAAAAAATCAGTGCGTGCGACTGAAAATTACATTTGTGTATGAGATTTTGGAACACACCAAACTTTTGTCGGTGTCAGTAAATATTTGGATCCCATTTGCACGCCTGAATTAGATTAACAATTACCAAACATTTTTCTCACGTCCCGTTTTCAATTTACCTTGAGTAGCAGCAAAATGTTCGCTAACTATACTGTTCCCATATTAAATGGGATGATTGATACTTAGTATGCTATGGCATAATCGATTGCATTCGATTTCACAATATCAAAAAGCATTACTTTCTAAACAATTTTTATATAAATACGATATATCCCAAATAAAACGTAGCTCTCGTTTAACAACAAACGTTTTACCACAAATCTTGGTTAAAATCTTAAATAATCTTGTTAAGCATGCTAATACTTGTAAAATGGTTTATGAATGTCACATTCAACATTCCTTATAATTTGTGTTCAATGAACTTGACTTATCTCGGGTGTCCTTCCTTCTTTTCTGTTGGTTGTGTTTGATTTGAGACATGCTATGTAACTTAAATAAAAATTTAAGTTAAAATATTTATATATCTATATATAAGTTTAAATAAAGAAATAGTTAAAAAATGTTTCTTTAAACACACTTTTTAAAGGTGGACTAAAAGGGATAAAATAATTTTAGAGAGAACTTTCGAACATTTATTGCACCATGCAAATCCATTCTCACCGATCAACGGCAGGAATAATTAGAAAACTTTTGCTTATCTTATAAATGTAAAATAATATATAGTTTATAAAAGCTCCATATATTCGTTAGCACTTATTTGGACATCATAAATAATTCAGTAACTAAGAGCCTTAAGATTTTATAAATTATGTATTATTTTATATTGAAAAGAAAATGATATTGAAAGAATTTTCTAAAAAAAACCTCCGCCGCTAAAAGTTGTGTTAGGATGATTTGTATGTTGCAAATTGTAAAAAAAAAAAAGTACTTTTTAAATGTTCGTCCATCTTTCAATAAAATGATTGATAGGACAAAAAATGTTTTAAACTTATATTCTTAAAATTTGTTTACAAAAATAATGTTTGGTAAATTAGAAATTTCTCATGATCCCAACTTTAACACAATAGAGAATTACGGACAGCTGTTCTCATCTCTAATAGTTAACGCAAAGGTGTGGTAGAGAAACATTTCAGATTTATAAGGCTTCCACATACGTAAATGCATATGTATATCATGGAAGCCCTTGTAACATATTGTACATTTCCTCCTGTACTTTCATAACGAGATACACTCCGAAATGGCGAAAACATTTCGTATTCTGGGAGTGTCTATCGCATTTTCTGGCTCGTTGTAAGTCGGATATTTTCACCCAGTTCGAATTCTTCAGCACATCATCTGGATATGCGCCGACTTCAAACGTGCGAAATTTCCTGTGGGAAGGGAGTCAGTATTCTTTTTTTGTTTCTTTTTAACACACGAGCCGAGTGCATGCGGTTTTGGAGATTGCAGGAAAGAAAAATTTTCCGGAAAAAGAAATTCCTAACATTTATGCGCAGCCACGGTTCTTTCGATTTTTCTCCGGACCAGAACTTTAAAAATTCATGGTGAAGATATAGTTCTGCTTCTCAGTGAAGTGCAGAAACTCGGGAAGTATTGGCGTTTACTCATTTTTTTTTTCTTCTGAATATCTTCAGCGTAAAAATTGAAATTGAGATATCAGCGCAAAGTGAAAATCGATTAAGTGATAATATATACACTAGAAAGTCAGAGCCCGTTCTGGAGGCAATTACAATGGGCGCTATAAAAGACATTTGACGAAAATATGGCTATACTCAATGCATTTCATCTTTGTCTACCTAAATTAAATAACCTCAGATTTAATTTTTACTATATACCCAAATCGAATTTCATGCTCTCATGGAAACGCGCGGAAACTTTTCGCATTCGAACGATTTCGCTTTGTATACACAGGAAGTTACTTAGTTGCTTCAAGTAGACAATCATATTAATGAAAAAAAAATTAAAATATGTTATCTCGACAAACTATTTTAAACGAACTGGAATCGAAATTCTCCCTTCAAAATCCGTGAGGATGACGTCATTATCACTTGAAAAAGCTAATTTTGTCGTGAAAATGATTCAACTTTTTTACTCTCGGAAATAAAATAGAGCGAAAAATCGCTTAAAAATGAGGGAACGGGTGGATTTTCAAATTTTAAAGCAGCGCAGATTGTTTTCTATATTTTTACACATAATTATGAAAATTTTCTAGCGGATCCTACAAACGGTGTAAATGCTATTACGCTTTTCGTGCTTTTTAATTTTTTTTAACTTTTTAATCTTTTTGGAGTAATGGCAGCAAAAGTTTTACCTTGGATTGGTAGAACCAGAATCGTTACAGAGTGAGACAGGGATCAGCGTAACTATATATAGTAAGATAAGGACATTCTTGTGCTTCGCGCGTTTTTACGCATCACGAAAACTAATATTTTCAAGAATCTCGTTTGACTCGTTGCTTCTAACTACGAGCATACCGAAATACTGCTCGCCCAAAGATGAAAGGTCGGCTTTGGCGCGCTGCCAAAAAAAAAAATGGATTCTGCGATACTTTTCACAGGGAAGATGGGTTCAGATGTGCATGGGCTCTTAAAATTTTATACAGTTGTAGGGATTTTTGAGTCATTTAGACTTTCGTTTCCAAATTACAAAATACTTCCGTACTGCCAGTTGGCCAAAATCTAGCCAAGAAGTGGCTAAATTGGCAAACCTGTTCGCACATACTAGAGAGAGAATTTCTTGCACATCTGAATCCATCTCCGCATTCAAACAAATCGCAGCATCCATTTTTTTGGCAGCGAGCCAAAGCCGACCTTTTATCTTTGGCCGAGCAGTAGTTTAATTTTAAACCGTGAATCTCTCACTAAAAATTTATAATTTGTGACTTACATCAAATTCTTATTGCTTTTCAGCTCTTTTTTTATGTTCAAGTTGTTTCTGTAGGCGATTTTATTTTTCTTAGCAATTAATCAAATTTTTTCACGATATCACTCGCCTACTATGCTGAGAATCGTGAGTTCCTAACACAGTAATGGCAATAACAACTTCATATAATTTGGAAGACGTGAAGTGGTTCTTTTCAGCCGAAAATCCTTAAAACATATGTTCTCCCATTGTTATGGTTCTTATCCTCAGTACATTTAGGATTTAGTGTTACCTCCATTTGGATGGGGGGAAGGGGGGCTGAATTTCATCTCCATTCAGCTTGGGCGGAGAGTTTAACGATGCGAACTGAAGACACAGCATGTGATCATCTCGAATTTGCGAGATATGTTCGAGTCTTTTTTAAACTTTAAGGCAATAAATCTTTGCGCATCACTTGCGATAAATAATGTACCCTGCACGATGAGTATTTTCTCCAGTTCTTATGCGTATTTGCAAAGAAATCATTAATGAGGCAAAAAAAAATTTTATTATTTTCATCAGATGTTTTTATCATATCGTTGCCATAACAACATGAATAATTTTATTAGAACTACGCATAAAGTTTGGGAACCACTTTTGTCTTCAATAATTTTTCTTCGAATTACTTTGGTTATGAGAAAATTATAAATTGCCTTTGGGATACAATGTAAAATGAAATGAATATAAAAAACTCGTCTAATAAATTTCATTGTGAAAATCTTCTATTCAAGAAGTTCATTTCGTTATTTATACATAACATTTAAATAAAACTAATAGCAGAACCATATGCAAATATTACTTTCAGTATGAAATCAATTAATAAATTAGCCTGTAACCAATACCAAAATAATGTCATTTTATATTATAATTATTTCGTTTTAATTTAACGTTCATTCATTTATTTGAAAATTATGTTTTGAAAATAAAATTTATTGAAAAATGAATAGCACATATAAGTTGCGATTCTAAGGAAAAAGATTTGAATTCTATAATGCTTTATCAGAAAATGCAAACATAAATCATAGACTAATTTTAACTTTAAAATGATTTTAACTGAAACTTCTTAAATAATAACATTTTATATAAAAATCACTAAAAACTGTAATAGTTAATGTAACTCAGGGTGTTACCCACAATGTAACGTTTCTTTTTGTTTTTTAAATATAATTCATCGATATTTATTTTTAATATTGTGTAAAAAACGTAAAATGGTAGCCGTAAGATAAAATGAGATAAATAAAGGGAAGGTTCACTATTGGTGAACTCATTTTTGGTATAAAATTTTTCAATTAATCCTCAAAAGTGATCGATTTTGGGGATTTCCTTCGGTCAGTTTTATAGTTAGGTAAGCACCTTCAGTAAATATGAAATATATTGAAGTGCCTAGGAGGAAATTATCACGATCTCAAGAAAATGTAGATAATAATTGTGAAATGACGCTCCGAAATACGTTATATTTACGTCACCTTAACACTATTTTTAATCCTTGTTTTATTTCAAAAGTAGTGATCCGCATCTTCTCATGATATACGAAAAAACGTGTCATCTCTATGATGTATGATAAAGCCTCGTTCACATGTAACTGAGAAAATGTGTGTTCATCCACTGTCAGAGCTGAAAATTTGCACAAATTTCACAAAAAAAAAGAAAAAAAAATTGTAAAAAATTAACAAATTGATATTTTTTACCGTTCTTCATTAAAGAGGTTTAAAAGAAGATTCTCGAGATTTAAAATATGTACTGCATTATTATTTTAACAAAGCAATGACAAATACAATCCTTAATTTTAATACATTAAGATTAGGAAATTTCTTAAAACTTCTTAAAATTTCATCTTAATTTAATCTGAATGGTAAACGCTGCTACAGAAAAATTGAAGACATCAAATCACATATTTTAACTATTAATTACAACCGTCAATATTGTAAATAAAGATCGATCTCTTTACTGTTCTTCTAGGTTAAACGACGTGAATAAAAATATTTTTAAATTTCAAAGAAGTCAAGGGGCGTGTAGTTTCACATTTACTAAAACTAAAGGCACATTCTAGTTTCATCTATGTTCAATGCCTAAAAGACACTTGAAAAGCTTTCATTTTAAGCGATATTTTGAAATATGTCGACAGCTCAGAATATATTAAGTCGTTCCAAATGAAAAATGCTTTCGCGAGTGAATGATTCTTTTGGCTGTTCATTTATCATTCAAACTACATATGAATAAAAGCGAACACGGAAATCCCTATTTACGAGAATATTGATTTCAGTGATCCTTTAAGATCTTCGTGTTTCGAGTTATGAAACGTGGAAATAATTTTTACGAAGTAAGGCAGAACCTTGCAACGCCTCGTATATATATATATATATATATATATATATATATATATATACGAGGTATTATATATATATATATATATATAATATACTCGGCTATATTATATATATATAATATATATATAATATATATATATATATATAATATTATATATATATATATATAATATACTCGGCAGCTCGAGCCTCGTCAGGGAGAGACCCCCCTGAACCCTCCTAATTTTTTAGTTTCATTATTGCCACATTAAAACGATATTAATTGACTATGTCATTTTAACTCTCGTGTATTTCGTCTGGTAACCCTATGTTGAAATTTTTATGATTGTAACCTATTTATAGAAAAATACATGTGATGCATATTCTACAGCTTACGAAATATTGTAACAATAGACTAAAGCTGTTGTGAACTAATAGTATTTAAATATACGTAAAATTATGTCGAATTTTTATGTCGCTTTTTTGGGACACATTTTTCGGCCAATTTTCAATAAAGGGGGTGAGAGATAAAATGATAAATAAAAGCGAACACGGAAATCAAGCATTAAAAATATAGTACCAGGTTACCGAACCATGCTCAGAATCTAAAGGCTCCTTAAGTGTAAAATTTATGAATACGTAAATGCCTTGGCACGTATCAATAATCTTCGTGGTTGCCAAAGATTTTCATCGCTGTTGGATCACCCATACATTATCAGGTAAGCTTTGGTCGGCATTCAATGTTACAATGGCATATACTTTGTTTTGAAGAGGGATGCTAAATATTCGATGGTCGGTGCCATCAGAGTTGAGCAAAAAGTAGTTTAACGTAAGGTGTCTCCTTTCCTTCTGTAGCAGATCAGCGAGGGTATCAGCGAAGATCTTGGGCGATGCATTCACTAACAGAGTCTTCATTACTTCAGAAATATATCTGTCCATATTGAGGACGTTCAAATTCAGCATCAAGAATTTGAGTTGGTTGAACTGTCAGATGAATGAGTCTATAAAAAAAAAATTCATCAAGTCCTATACTGTTCGCAACGTAGCAGTACACATTGCAAGTGACATTGACGTTACATTGAAGTCACCGTTATCAGGCTTTGGAGGAAAAATTACGATTCCAATCCGCTTTAGATAGCTTTTTCTAAATTACTACTCAGTTTAACTTTTTTTCAAAAATAAAACGGTTTTCTATGCATTAAACATGGATATAGGAGAGGATGTTGATACCAAACGAAATGTTTCGAATACGAAATGTTTCTGCAGATTATACAATTCGAATTTCGATGTATAATAAAAATTGAATATGAAGTTATTTGATTTTAAGTGGGTAAATATTAAATATTCTGAGTGTAGACATTCTATCGCCCGCTGTAATTGTCTCCACAAAGGGCTTTATCTTATCTTTAGTTTAATGATAGTACACAACACAAAACAACACAGTCTAATCCACGTCTAAATAAGAATTGAAAATTTATTAGAAAAAATCTAAGTAACCAGATTTCAGCCTCCCAATTTACTGCTTCCACATATGGACAACTCCGAGCCTGCGGCCGGATGGGGCCCGCCATGGCTTTTGGACCAGCCCTCAGAACAAGTCAAAATCCTGTATAAAAGCTATATAAAACATTCAAACTTCCATATAAATCCGAATTATAGGGCCCGCGATTTCGCTAACATCCTGAAGTCAGGCCCAGGAGGCCACTATCGTAAAGTTCTGCCCGCAACTTTTAAAAGTTGTCCATACGATGATAAAATAAATGAGTTGAAATCATCAACTGCAGTGAATGAAAACTAAACTGATGGCTGATCATCTGCAAAATTAATTTGAATATCGGCTGCGAGCCCAATTTAGGAATCGATCGTATCATTTTTTCATCGGAGTTTCGAACATCATTTCATTATAAACGGTTGACCCATTAAAAAAAAAAAAAATCGTCAGGGTAACTACATTTAAATATTTATCGTCAACTTGGCGGAATAAGGCAGTTAAAATAGAATTCAACCTAGTGCCGTTATTTAAAAAAAAAAAAATGGAATTTTCATGTTACGTCACTGGATCTTTTTTCTTACTGTGAATGACTGAAAAGGGTGTCATTTTCGTTTAAATTATTGAGCTAAGCTGAAACTTTTATGCACTTTTGAAATTCGCATCCTATGGATCAATAAAATACATGAAAAATCTTTATTGTTTTAGTATATACGCGAAAATACATTTAGCTTTACGTTAGTTACAAAAGGATAATTGTAATAAATTCAGGCAATTTTTCACATAAGATTTACGAATAGTTTTGTATTAATAACTATGAATTAAGAATAATTAAATTATTTACGTATATTCCATCAAGGTGCTTGCGGGGATGGGAACGAAGACTCTTTTCTCTTTTTCTTTCGCTGGTTGCCAGGACGATATTTTGAAATAAAAATAACTTTTTAATTCTAAACAAATTTATGTAGCTGAATGGTGTAATATATCTAGTTACTAAAATATTTATTTGTCTGTGTACTGTGTTCCATTTATTTTGTTTCTTTGCGAAATTAATTTTTACTATTATATAAGGATGACGTGTATTTTTTAATCCGCCCCAAACTTATTTGAGCGTCCCTTTTAGGAAGATTGCATCCAGTGTGTTTTTCAAACGCTCAATAGATGGCGCTACCGTCCAAAAATTTTAAATTTAAAATTTTGAGCGTTTTAGAGTTTTTTAAATCAATTGACCTAGCTCAATCGTTTCAGGGGCCCAAAAAACCCCCAGGTACGAAATTTAAAAAGAATCCTTAGAGCAGTTTTCGAGATCGTTCGGACATACACACCCACACACACACAAACATTCCTCGTTTAATATAAGAGCGGATATATAGTCATTAATATATATATATATTTCATAATATATATACCTAGTCATTATATATATTTCAATTAATTTTTAATGCTCTTTGAATTGTGATTAAGTAAGTAGGGTTTTTTTTTTTTTAATCTTGATTCCAATTTTGGACGTACCACTTTACGGCAGCAGTGACTAAAGACAATTCATTCGGTATTTTCTTAACAAATAATTTTCTGTAAGTACACAGTGTTTAAAGGGGAAGAATTCTTAAACTCCTCATTTTGCCTGGCTCAGTGTGTTCCTGAATTTGTAGTTTTCCATATTTTGATACTCACATTTTTTTTCTCATAGTTTTAATCAAAACAAGTGAGAAGAAGGAAACTAAATTCATTCAATGTACCAACTGCTATAAGTGATTTGATGAGCACTTCAATAGTGCTTTCAAATCTAATTTTGTTTCTTGGTTAGACTCTTTAGGGAACAAAATTTTGCTAACTTAAATCAGGATTCCTCAAAGTGCGTAGTGAGACTCTGTCAAATCTTCTGAAGGATCCACCAGGAAAAAACAGTTTAGGAAAGTCTTATTACTGCAGTTTTTAAATACTGATATTGTTAAATACTGATATTTAATAAAAACAAATATGACAAAATAAAAATTATATTTATTATATTGGAATAAAAAGTCTGTTTTCATACATTTTAAAGCATCTGCACATTTTTATTCGGTGCTTTTTGTTCAAACACATAGTATTACTCCTACATTAATATGCAGTGTAGTTCCGTCAACACTTGAGTATTCTACAAATATTTTGTGCATTTAGACCTTAGTATAATATGTAGTATACTCTTATTGATACCAATGAATGCATTCGAAACAATCCTTGTATGTAACACTTACAATATATTTTACTATTTTGCTAAAAAATATTAAAATAAATAAAGTAATAAAAATGTCTAATTACTTCGTTTTTGTTATTGGATAAAGTAAGATATATACACTAGAAAATAGTTCATCATAAATCGTATTTATCTGTCTTCTCTTATACTACTAATAAAATCGTTTGACTGTGTGTGTGCCTATGTAGTATTTCATTTTAAAGATGAACGAGAGCATGCACAGCAACTATATTTGGATTACAGGCTGGGGAGTACATCCCTCAGAATTGTATTTTTTAAATATTTGTTTTAATATTTCATTTAAATGTTCTGTCCAAAAAATTGGTTTTTTTTCCCACATATATTCGCACAAATAATCTTGTATTCATGGAACTATTGCTCGGACATTTTTCGTAATTGCATCCCTGTATTTTGTCCCGCAAAAAAAGAAATCAATTTTGATTCAGCATCTGAAATTTTGAATGTTTGGCGATATTTAAAAAAAAGGATTATTTTTTCGCAATTATTATCCAAAACTTTTTTTACATCGTCACAGACAAAATGCTATTCGTTTTATCCTCTTGAAAATTACACTGAATACAGAGTGGTCTTTTAAATTCTGGAGGGGTCTATGAATTACCTCGAGGTTCTCCATAGATCCTCTGATGAGGATCCAAATTGTGGTGTAAAAACTGCTGGAAAGACGTATGTAAGTCTAAACGACACATTCGGTGACGTAAGCGGCACTCTCATAGCAAACGAAACAAATAAATACATCTGGGAAAAGTAAGGAATAATTTTAAAATCTAAAATAGACATTGATTTTGTTTACTTAACATCTAATAATCATAAACGACCCTCGGTAAAGGAAGTTTGTTGAAAGGTAAAAACTTGTTGCAGAAATTAAAAGTTTGGATTGATTGCAATCTGCAGCGGGGAATTTGGCTCCATATTTTCGAACAGTTCTTTCAAAATCCTTTTCACAGTATAACAGCAGTTGCATAATATGCTTACAAATTTCTCTTGAGAAACTTATAAGTAAAGTTCGTTAAAGAAGAAGAGTGGAAACAAAGCCTTACACACAGCTGTGGACGCTACTTTCATATAACATCTACCTCCCCCTCTCCAAAAAATGTAAGTAAAATTTTCAAGAACACTAGTTAACATCGAAATTCTGTTAACATTTTCGGACTTGTTTGGCTAAACTTGTAAGTCTAAATTTTTATATTAAAACGTCATTTCGCTATCGATGATTTTGAAATAATCTAGAACAGCGCGAATTCCACTCGTAGAGCTCTCCAGCAGTGTTCGAAATTCGAGTCTGACAGCACATTAACCTAAACTAATATAATATGAAATGATTCATGTAAAATTGCAAAAATCTGACTTCCAATGTTTCTGTCAACAAAATATACTACCCGAATCTAGCCATAATGAGAAACAAAGCATTCAGTCAATACAGTGATCTATTGCATTTTAATAAATGAATCAAAAATAAACAAATGTGTCATGATGTGTCCTGTTTGATGGCAAGTGGCTGACCACCGATTTTGTCACCCGGAAGTCTCAAAACAAAGGGCATTTATTGGATGTATGTTTCTGTACCTGTCTTGTCACACATTCTATGGTGTAAAGTTAATTAAAATTTCCTTGAAACAATCTGTACTTGAAACATTACATGTCGGTTTCCGAATCAATGCACACAGACAAAAGATAGAAATCGGGCTTCTTTCTCCCATCTGTTTTGTTCCGACTAGAACTTCCATGCAAAGATTTTTTTTTTCTCTCTTCAAGTTGAATAGCCCTGACTTGCTGAAATTATTCCACGATTAAAACGCAGAAGATCAAGATAATTCCTTTTCTTTTATGTATTTAGCATATTTAGCGTAGTAGCGTAAATGCTCATTTTTGTTTGCCCTTTTCTTTGCGTGTGTGTATGTAAACATCCAAAGCATAAAGTTCCTATTTTTTCTTGTTTAGAAATGAAATTTATATTATCAGAGTTTATTTGGAAGTAATTTAACTCTGCAAATAATAACAACAATAATAATAATAATAATAATCAGGGCCCTTTTTGTTCGCCCTTTTCTTTGCGTGTGTGTATGTAAACATCCAAAGCATAAAGTTCCTATTTTTTCTTGTTTAGAAATGAAATTAATATTATCAGAGTTTATTTGGAAGTACTTTAACTCTGCAAATAATATTAATAATAATAATAATGATAATAATCAGGGCCATTGCTAAGACTTTTTTAGGGGGGGCGGCATCGATAAACTGTCGGTCGATAATATATCGGTTTTGACCAACTTATTTAATTTTTTACCAACTATATTACCAACTTCCTACTTTTGCCAACTGGATTTGTGTTGTTTTGCCAAGTGTACCAGAAGTAGACAGTAAACTGTAATTTTGTTAAAATTCTTTTACCAAGTTTGCCAACTGGGTATCTAATTTTGCCAATTTTAACAGAATTTAAAAATGTTAGGAGGGGGAGGCTCCCCCCCTGCCACCACCACCCCTTAGCAAGAGCCCTGATAATAATAAAATACCAGGTTCAAACACAAAATATTAAGGCTTAACTTAAGCAATAAATAATTGAAATGAAATTGGAAAATCTCTTCATTTTTAGCTAGCTTTCAAGTAAATTCAAAAAGTTTTTGTCAGTAACTCATGAAACCGGGATTTAAACGTGTAAACAGAAAGTCAAGACATAAGCGTAAAGTTTTCAAAATTATTGGGGGGCCGGGCCCCACAACCACATATGTTCACGTCAGTGGCGTAGCCAAGGGGGGGGTTTAGGGGGGTCATAACCCCCCCGTGAGGAATTTTTTTCCATACAAAATGTATATTTTTCACTCCCTTATCATACACCCGTATACATATATGTGAGTTGCAGAAGTCGTAACTCCCCCCATGAAAAATTTCTGGCTACGCCACTGATTCACGTACATATAACTTAGTAATAGCTGCCGACTACCATGGAATATATATAACCACTTTTTCTACATGATTTTTCGGCTTAAAATATAGCAAAATTTTTGTGCTGCGCGCGCGAGCTGGTTGCTAATTAAAAAAAATAATTAAAAAATATACTGTTTACAAAAAAAAAATGGTTAATTATATTCCACAGTAGTTGGCAGCTATGACTTACTATATATAAGTAAATTATTGGAGGCGCTCGAACTCTATGAGTCTATAGAATTCTACACCTATGTAGGGTAAGTATCCATGCTAGTATCTTCCTACCATGTTATAAGTTAAAAATAGAAGCAGTGTAAAAAATCCAAAGGAGGAAAAAAAAAAACATTTTCGATGAGATAGCGCATTTTATACACATCTGAACTTTTCTTTATTTCATACTTTACATTGCATAATCTGATTTTAATGAACCAGAGCCTGGTGAGGGCAGCTTATAGTAACATTGTGTGTTACGTGGCGTCACAATGAATACTAAATCATGATTGAAATCAAACGAAGAAAATTTTTAAAAGTCCAAGTAAAGGATTTTTTAAACGTTTGTAAATGGCGTGAAATACTTTTTTTTATGTTAGTATAAATTAATTTTCTCTATTGAGTGGTAAATTATTGGGTGGGCTCAGCCCCTATTCATAATTTATTGGGGGGGGCTCGAGCCCCACGGGCCCATATAACTCTACGCCTATGAGTCAAGACAGCTGCAGGCCCAAGAATATTGTGATAAATCCTACCAGACAGTTTCAGATTTATTTCATAAATCCGTATCGTATTCCTTTCTGAAATCTTCAGCAAAATTATTTAGGAAAAATCAAGTTCTCGTTCTGAACACTTATTGTTCTAGAGATGTTTCTATTTATTACAATATCACACTTCTTCAGTTCATTTGTGCAGCTGAGGTAGAAAATAAAGACCAGCAAAACAAATTTATACGTGCAAATTATTAAAGTTTAACGTGCATTTTAATTTAATATCCATAACATTTACATAAGAAGGTGACGTCCTCACATTTAATTATGCATCAAAGTATCAAATTCATGCATTTAAGTGTAACGTTAAAAGCGTTTAAAACTGCAAAACTTCCATAAAGCATTGGAGGTGTCACACAAAAAAGTATCAGTATTTAAATTTATAGCTTAAATGCATGTTCCAATAGCGTTTTACGTTTTGTTAACTCGTCACTGTATTGCAAGTGAGAACGTTGGTTTTCTGGTAAATTGATGAAATTGCGATTATTTATTTAATTGAACGTGAACATCCCAAACAGTAATTTATTTAAACTTTTAAAAAAATCTAACGATTCCTGTTTCATCACACATATGAAGTAAAACTAGAAAACATTAAATTATAGATGACTAGAAATAAGGCAAAACAGAATACCGAATCTGTAAATTGATCAGTGAACTAAAAATGGGACGGAAAAATTTGTAATCTTATTTACATGCTTTGAAGCAAACGGAATAGAATAATGAAATCCCCAATTATAACGGCTTATGTGATGAATTTACTTAGTTTAATGCTCTTAGAAAATCAGTGATAGCAATCAAAATGTTTTTTCCTTTCGTGCATAGTACCCGAAATAGAATATGTGGAACGTTAACCGGAACTCAGCTTTATACTGAGACAACGAAATAAAACTCTTTGTTGCCAAATTAATTTCTACGTTTATCAAACGCGTGTAAATTCATTTTTGAAAGCTTCATCTCTCCGAAGCAGTACCCTTTAAAATTTAACAATAAGTCGTTAAATATTGTTTTCGCTGGAAAGTAATTCCATTATCATATTCTTAAAGTATTCTATTCTTTTTTCGTATATTTTTCGTTATACCAGGTCGCTCCAGAGGTCAGTTCAGTCTTGAGTGATTGCTGTTAGAGTTCACTAGAGAATAAGGTGACCATACATCCTCGAAATTCGAGGACAGTCCCCAAATATAGATTATTTTTCATTTCGTCCTCGAAAATACTTTGACTTCTTGGGGACGCGAAAAGTTCCCAAACTTAAAGATTTGTACTTTTCCCCTGAAAGTTTCCGTTAAGTTTATTTCTTTCCGAAAAAACTGAAGAAATAAAAAAAATAAACACTGTTAAAAACACCTTCTACTCAGAGAAACAATGAATTTCCATCTCTGAAAACGTTTGTTGTCATCGTGTGTGTAGCGTGTACAGACATTCAATAAAGTAGTCGACTATGAAAAATTTCCCTTTTCAGTTTTGTCAATGATTAATCACTTTTATCGAAGAATCATGCTTTAAATATGAAATTGACGTACGAAATTTTTCTTGCACTAGAATACTTTTTTTAGAGGGTGTACAAAGTTTCATGAAAAATTATCACAAAAAGAGCCAATGTAAAAAGCAATGTCTTCTGAAAAATACAAATACTGTGCCAAGAGTTAAATTTTGAATAATTTCAATATTCCAACATGATGTTCCTTTCATATTTCTGGTTTAAATAAATATTTATAAATGAATAAAATACTTCCATTCATTTATTAGAAATAAGAGTACACAATTGATATAAAAAGCTATTAGAGTTCATTTTTAAGCATCAAAGTCAGTCAAGATTTAAAGCATGGGTATACTAGTATACATGATAATATGTTGCGTCCTCGAATAAGTCCTCAAAAATATTTTCTAGTGTCCCCAAGTTTTCCTTGGATTCGAGGACAATGCTTGATTTGTCCCCAAAACACTGTTTAGAAATATGGCCGCTTTACTAGAGCCGACACAATGCAGACCATAAGGGTCTCGAGAATTTCCACTGAGCTTTTGAATGGGGAAGGATTTTATTGTATGCGAAATACAGCATCTGAGAAAGCTTCTGTGAAAAGTTGGCTGTTAACAATCAAACTATTGCTTGTTAATTTCTGTGATTGGGGAGTGTTTGTCGAAATTCTTTTTTTTTTTTCTAATGGCCGGCCTCTGTCGTGAAGGCTTTGGCCACAACAAGCCGGAATTGTTGGTCTCTTTGTTATGGGCGCACCTAGTAGGTGGACCAACGTCGCCCCCTATGAAGGGACGGACATGACAACCACGTCCAGTCGGGGATCGAACCCCGGCCGCCGGGAGTCCGCCGGGAGAACCCGAAACCGGAGTACGGTACTTTACCCAACATACAACTCGGTCGGCTTGTCAAAATTCTAAAACCAATGTAATGCGTAGGCCAGTCCGAAAGTTAATTGCACCCCTTCGTGAAATTTTTTTGTCAAAGGCTATTTTAATAAAACTGTCTAGCAACACTTCTTAGCTGTAACGTGTGAAGTAGCGACTTTCACGAGGCATGTGTAGTTTGTCCGCTAATCAGTCGTAAACATGTCTCGGCAGTTGCAAGTGGCGTCCAAATTGGAAACGCGTTCAGTGATTCGTTTTTTCTGGGCGAAAAGGTGTAAATGCTGTGAAATTTATCAGCAGTTGCATGAAGTTTATGATGAAAATGCAATATCACATCAAGATATCGCGAATTGATGCTACAAACGCAAAACAACGGCGAACGTCTGAAAAAGCTTCGGTGAAAGGTGTGGGATCACTCTCCTTACAGCCAGAGCCTGATCATAGGTGGTCGGGGACCCGGGGCAAGAGGTAATTTTGGGGCCCCTATACTATCACAAGCATTTTAACTTATTTTTGTTTGCTGTTGCATTGTCTCGACATAAAAATAAAACATTTTTAAAGAATACTAAAATCGAATTAAAAATTACCTATTTATTTATACTTATTTGGAACAAGACTATGTATTTAAAAGTGATTTTAATATTTTTTTAGTCCGTTTGTATTATTAGCGCATGCGTGCTCAAATTCCAGGAATGGCAATTACGAGGCATGGGAGCAAAGTTTCTCACTCCAAAAAATTTTCTTGATACACCAAAAAGTTCGAAATTTTCTTTCCTTCATCACGAAATAAAAAATTTTAACAAATGGATATTTCGTGATAAGCATATATATGGCCATACCATACGTTTTCAAAAACTCCTAACTTCTTATTTATCGATCCATGAGTCTTAAATACCATAGAACAGAAAATAAACCTCTAAGTCCATTGTTATTATTGTTAAAATTCATCCTAACTATTGTTAAAAATTATGCTATAATTGTTATTTATTGTTAAGTTGGAAATTATGCTATAGATGTTACAAAGGAAATTTAGTTGCAAAATTTTTATCATTGCAGCATGTATGAATATGTAATAAATCATCATAACAATAAATCGGGAGATTTGGGGGCCCTTATTTTTCCGGGGCCCCTGGCTATTGCCCCGCATGCCCGTGTGATAATCAGGCTCTGCTTACAGCCCAAAACTTTCACCGTGTGACTTCCATGTTTTTGGTCCCATGGAAGAAGAACTTTCAAAGAGACGATACCACTCGATTGACGAGGTGAAAGCTGCAACCCAAGCATGGTTATCGGGCATTGGGCAGGCTTTTTTTGCAGAAGGCATCGAAAAACTCAAACCTCGACAAATGTTTAAACAACGGAGGTAATTACGTTGAAAAGTAGATTCTGCGTAGAACTTTAAAATAAAAATAAAGTTATTGTAAAATGTATATCTTGTTTTTTCTTAAGGAGTTGTTTTCTTAAGGAGTGCAATTAACTTTTTGACTGACCCTCGTGCCTATACTCGAGGCAAACCTAACCTGATGGTGGAGGTAAAGCTATGGACCGTGTGATTCCGCCGTTCTCAAATAATTCTTTCCGTTTGCCCAGCCTATTACAATACTAAGACATTTTTCATCTGTTATAGGTGCTAAAATATAATGTATGTTATAAAATAATTGCATATTTATGTTACTTGAATGCAATAATTAAAAGAATTAAGAAATTAAGTCAGACATGAGATGTAACGCCTTCCGAGACGCTTGACCAATGACCTCTTTTGTGCTGGCGGGAATTGAGTACAGCGGATTAGCCTTGTGATTGGGTTGCTTTGTGATGTTGACAGCCAAATAATTGGAAGGAGAAACGAGGGTCGGAGCGATACATGCTGAGTGTAGTGAAATGGCCCCTCTACCCTTCTCCTCTGCTATCAGGTTTGGTTTGCCACGAGTATAGTTAGGCAATGGATTAACATTGTTCGAGTGGTTAATTTTAAGTGTCTAAAGTAATTGTTTATCAATGAACTGTTTTATTTAAATTTTATGAAGTCCTTTTTTTTTCAACTCACAAATAAAAAATCAACATTTGTTAAATAGCCTTTAATTCATTTCCTCTACAAGCAAAGATATTTTTTTAAAACAGGAAAATTTCACTTTACATTCACAAATAATGGATCGGATAAACTTTTTCTTGCGATTGATCTTTTCCAGATTCTTCTTGAGAAGCATGACCATTTGTTAACTCCATTTCATTCTTTCGACCTGCTCGGATCCGGAGATTCTTGCTCTTTGATCGACCCTTAGTCGTCTTGTTTCTGAGTTGGAGAACACATCCTCGCCCTTTGCATTTGTGGGAGTCTTCTAACACAGTCATTACGTAGTCAAATCCTCCAGCTACGGAGTACGGATCTTCGGGCGCGATTCCTAGGCAGTTCAATACGATTTTAACTTTGTTATTCACGTCGTCCGATCCGTAGATAACCCTCACGTAATGTTTGATGACTTTTAGACGCTGACGTTCATCGTCCACGGTGGCAGCTTCGGCCGCTGCATGGCCGAAGTTACTTTCTAAAAATGATATTAATTCCTCCATTAATTTATGAGCCTAGGATAAGAGATAAAAAAGAAGTTCAATATAAACGCGCAACTGTTCTTAAGGACTTTTAATTTTTTTTCTGCTGCTATTAATTAACCGTTGATCAACTACTGATTACCTATTTTGTAAAAGAGGAATACATGATTTATGAAAAACACATGAAAAATGTGTGTTGTATATTTTCGCATCTACAGTAGGATCTCTCTAATCCTTCACTTTTGGCACTGGGATTGTGGTCGAAACGCAAAAAAAAAGGCGGATTATCAGACAACACGGATTTACAGTAAAATAAAGAAACTCTGAACTCAAAAATGGCTGTATGCAGTGGCGTAGCCAAGGAAGGGATAGGGGGGTCACAACCCCCTCATGAAAAATTTCTGGCTACGCCACTGGCTGAATGTATGTGTGCGATTTATTGTAATGCTTTTACTGTAGAGAACAATTGTTCTCTACAGTAAAAGCATTACAATAAATCGCACAAAAGCTGTCGTTATTATTCACAAAAGCAAAACTGTGTGTATTTACTGTACATATGCATGTAATGTGGGGGTGAGTCACGGACGAGTTGGATTGAAGTTCGGCTCGAGCACTGTCAGATCAACCGGAGTGACGGACCAGCCGAGGGCCAACGAAAGGGGTTCCAATGTAATGTGTAAATGTTTGGAAATGGTGATAGCTAAATCAGTGGCACACACTAAACTTTTAGTACAGTTAGATTCCTAGCAATTGTGTTGCAAAGACTCTACCTATGTAGCCCCATGTCTCATTCTGACGTCAACTTAACGGTAGAGATAAAATTATAGGACTGATGAAATATTCGAATGTCCTTCATGAACTCGCCCTGAAGTCACAATGTGGATTAGTGAGTGTAATGCGGTACTTTTTGGTGGCTTCGCGAATACAGCATCTCAGTAGATCTGTCCATAGCTACCTGTGCACTCAATGATTCATCTCAAACTAGCAGATTCAAGCAAGAGCGGATCTAGGGGGAAGGGAGCAAGGGGCGCGTTCAGTTTGTACGTGAATCGTCGCATGCACGACTGATATGCAGTCTAGTGGGAAATCAAATGATTCTGCTAGCCTGAGAGGAGCTTTTCAATGCACACCCTTTCAAAAAAGTATTCGAGTAAGAGATAAATTTCCATACGTTCGCTTCGTATATTAAAAAACATTTATCTTAGAATATGAATTAGGCCATGTAATTATAAATTTTCATATTTCTGTCGAGTTGAGCAATTTTTTAAAACTCACTAATTATCCGCGAAGCTTAAATAGAAAATGTCGCTTATACTCGAGTACTTTTTTGAGAGGGTGTACAGACCGCCATCAAGATTAGACGTGCGATAAATCATGCTGACTTCGTAGTCACAAACCAGTCATAGTAACTTTTAATTGACGTCGCTTATAGGGTTTATGGTGGCTGCGATCTGTGTTAACTCCTAGATATATGAGCTGAGCTCTTGTCCCTAAAAGTTGTCACTTGTATCTAGTGCAGTATTCATTTAATGTTATTGTGCGTGTTTTATACCCATTATATAGTTTAGTGTAATATTGTACCCACTGAATAATTCTGCTATTAAATTATAACTTCCTTCTTTAATCAATGAAACTTAAAATAGGTTGACAGTAAACACTCTCGGAAAAGTAAACAATTTCAAATTTCTTGCCAATACTGCTAAAATAAACTTGAATGCTCGTTTGTTAGTTGAAGAAGAAAGGTTAAAAGCTTAAGAAACTGTTGCTCTAACAGCTAAAAATCGTATTATTAGATGTTTTTCTTATTCAAAACTAGGCCACTTTGTGTTTTCAGTAGAATTAATAATCGTTACTTTTACCTACGCATGTCAGTTAGCCATTTTACAAAATAAGGGTTGATTCCTACTTTAGGACCCCCCACTCTCGCCAACGTAAAAAATCGCCGTGTTTTGGAGAACCTTCCTGTCAATAGTCCGTGATCGCGCATACGCACAAGTTTTAACGCTTCCCAGAGAAACTGGATGAAATTAATGTGAACAATTCAGCATTAAACGCACCAAATACGGAATTTGAAGACAATTATTAAAAATTCATTAGCTGGCAAGTAAAATAAATGTAATGATGTACTTACATGTTCCAAATGACTTCATTTGACAAAAATTTATGAGCAGATTCTTTAAATTTATATGTATTTCCTTTATTATAAAAGCGGATTCGTGAATTTTTACTTTATTTTAACCAATGAAGTATGTTGAATCGCAACAATTTTAGGAAATGGAATCCGAATGTTAAAATAATTAACAAAAGAACTAATTCTGCAATGATTTTTAAAAATTTGCACGGCAAATTTAAAACACCTCACCAAATTAAGAAACAGAATAGATAAATTCGCCGAATCCGCTATTTAGAAATAGTTATCAACTAGTAAATTCGAAAAGAACTCAAGTCTTATAAGTTAAAATATTAACATTTAAAATTATCCTAGCAACCAATTTTTAGATTCCAGAAATTTTTGCGTCCGTGATATTACATTATATCATTAATGCGTAAATAAAAATACATATGTATACTTTAATATTTAAAGTTACCCTAGCAACCAAATTTTCTGTATCAGATTTATTTGTGCTTGACGATGCTAATATAAATGAGTTGAAATCGTCTGCTCCTATTAATACGTACCAATATGAAAATAAAACAGGAATTTAGTATCCAGTGTTTGCGAAATTATACTTTACTGGGTAAAAGCCAATAGAAATTTTCCAAACAAAGATCGAAAATGCGTAAAAGGATACTAAACCTTATCGTTGCCTACGTAATACTACATATTATGAGCATTTCGTAGGCAACGGCCTTATCAAAGATAAAAATTCATGACTAATCACGTGCAAAATCAACTGGAATACCGGTTGATTACTGAGAGAAATTTACGAATAAACCCTTTGCCATATGGCTGCAATATAAATACAAAAAATCGTAATGGCAACTGTATATCAATATTTATCGTCGCGTTGGCGAGAGTGGGGGTCCTAAAGTAGGAATCAACCCAAAATAAGATTAACGTATGCTTAAAAATATAAGCTCTTTCGGATCTTTCCACAGCTTTAAAATACCAAATTTACTAAGCACG